>JAIFZK010000019.1:2507500-2530000 GCA_027481765.1 Tenualosa thibaudeaui | reverse complement strand
GGGGCCAGGGGCTTCCATTAAGGGCTGTTCCCTTGAGAGACTCTCATTAGCAGATAAAACAATGTTCACTTAATGCAGCGGGCACACTCTTCATCACTCTTCATAATGTACGTTTAGGGTATGGAGCAGACGCCCCTCTCCTCCTCCTCCTCCTGCTCCTCATCATGCCTTAACTCCCATTAATTACCTCCAGCAGCCTCCGCTGCCACCATACTCCCAAGGCCCTGACACCTCCTGAAAAGTACCACCAGAGTGTCTGGGCCTTGGGAGTGTGGTGTGTGTGTGTGTGTGTGTGTGTGTGTGTGTGTGTGTGTGTGTGTGTGTGTATGTATGCACATGTATGATAGTTTGTGTGTGTGTGTGTGTGCGTGTGTGTTTGTGTGCATGTGTGTGTGTGAGTTTGTGTGTGTATGTATGCACATGCATGAGAGTTTGTGTGTGTGTGTGCGTGTTTGTGTGTGTTTGTGTGTGTGCATCTGTACATGCATATAAGGCCTGAGGCTTAAAATTTTACTATAAGCGTGTGTGTGTTGTGAGTGTTCTTGTGAGTGCTGATGTGTCTCTGACTCTGTGTGCAAGTGAGTGTGTCCATAACTACATTATGTTGGCGTGTGAATGAATGCCTGAGGGTATGTTACAGTGAGAGTATGTTTTGAATTTGCTTGTTTGTGTATATAAGTGTGTGTGTGCGTGTGTGTGTGTGTGTGTGTGTGTGTGTGTGTGTGTGTGTGTGTGTGCACATCTCCCCCAACACTTACTGGCCTCCACTGTCACCACACACACTTCAAACCACACCATTGTATCTCCTCCACTCTTTCCCTCTGCTCAATTCCTCTGATTCTCTGGCATGAGGCTGGCACTGGCTTAAGCATGCATGCATGTGTCATTGATGTGTGTGTGAGTGTGTGTGTGTGTGTGTGTGTGTTTGTGTGTGTTTGTCTGTGTGTGTGTGTATACAATCTGTGGCCCGCACATAGATAAACAACAGAGACAAACAAATGCTTCGCCGGTGTTACAAACCCTCCCAGTAGATTCCGCTACATTCAATTAGAGGCCTGTAATTAATTGGCCTATGCTGCCTTGCTGAGAGAGAGGGAGAGAGAGAGAGAGAGAGAGAGAGAGAGATGTAGGTGGGCCTACTGGGAGTGTGTTCCCAACCACATACATTATACAGTATCTGCTGGTGCTAAGAATTGCACACAGAGCCCCTAGTGGTGTTGTTATGTAAGTACATAGAGGGAGACCCTAAAAATAGCCTGATAAGATAACCCACTCACATTAGAAAGGCATAACAGACATATTCAAATACTGTAAGGTAATTTATGTCCATACCAGTATATACAGTATCTTTGGTTGCTTGATTAGTTTTGTTTGGGTAGATGTAGCTGTACCTCTCACGATTCCAATAGTAAATCTGATGGTCAAATCAAGTGGTAATATATGGAAGTAATAGTCTTGCCCTACCATGGAACACTGACCAATAGCCACCTTCTTCAGTCCTGCACATCACATTACCACAAACACATTACTGTAAACAAACCAGCCTCAAAACCACGCAAGTGGTTACAATGACCCCCTTACACAGACACACACACACACACACACACACACTCCCTCTCTCTCTCTCTCTCTTTCTCTCTGCATTTCTTCCGTATTCTCTCTCCAGGCTTGTTATGCAGATTCCAAACCCCATCTTTCCACCCCTCCTCTCTTTTTCTCTCTCTCTCTCTCTTTCCATCGGCGTCTCCCCAGGGGACCTGGGAAGGGCAGGGAGAAAGGAAATGAATTCAGCGATGCTGCGAGTGGCAACACACATCTGCATCTGTAATTAGCCTCTGAAAGACACACACACACACACACTACCTACGCCGTTTCTTCCTTCCATCCCTCCCTCCCTCTCTCCTTCTTTTTTCTCCCTCTGTCTCTTCTTCCTCCCGCCTGCCCTCCCTCTCACGCTTTGCCCCTTTCTCTCTCTCATCCTCTCTCAAAGGCTTTTTAAGAGACGCTCGGTGGGCCAATTAAGGTGAGTGTCTGTGTGTGTGTGTGTGTGTGTGTGTGTGTGTGTGTGTGTGTGTGTGTGTGTGCATGTGCCTGTGTTTGTGTACATCCAAGTGCTGTGCCACACATCCTTTGAACAGTGTGTGTGTGTGTGCGCGAGTGTGTGTGTGTGTGTGTGTGTGTGTGTGTGTGTGTGTGTGTGTGTGTGTGTGTGTGTGTGTGTGTGTGTGTGTGTGTGTGTGTGAGTGAGGGGGTGTCTGTGTGAGTGAGGGGGTGTCTGTCGTCTGTAGGGGGAATGCTAGACCAGGACAAGTATGCAGATAAATAAATAAACTTACTTATTAATGTCTATATATGTATAGTATGTGTAGAACATTGGTCAGAAAACAACAAGGAATCTTGAGGATTCAAAGAATGTCTTCAATTACATACAATTTCATATCACATCCAGTTCCACTCAGTTCAAATAGAGTACAGGTTCATATGTGCAGTTTCAAGTTGCTTTACAAAACCCAAGTAGACCCCAAGACCATATCCTATAGAAATAGGACACTTTGTGCAGAACTTGGAAGGATGTCTTATTGGCCTAAGGCTGGCCCAAGACCTGCCCAAGACTGGCCCCAGGGAGAGAGGCAAAGAGTGGACCAGGGTAAGGTCAAGAGAGATCACAGGAAAAACAGAGTATTAGTACAAAGGACTTGAAAGGAAAAGAAAGAGATAGCCAATGCAGAGAAAATGTTCACTGATGTCCCTGAGCGACATGAGGAGGGTGTGTGTCCACAGAGAGGGAGTGAGCCCGGGCTTTCTAGTTCAGACTTGACACAGCATGAGAGAGACAGAGAGAAAGAGAAAGAGAGAGAGAGAGAGAGAGAGATAGCACCCCTTTACCTGTCTGCACTGGCTTAAGAGAGAGGTGGGAAGAACCCCCACCCACAGCAAGCTGATGAGATGAAGAGAGTGGGTTATGGGGAAGTAAAGGGTGCAGAGGGCCACCCTCTGCCTCTTTGGAGGGGTGCGCTTGGCAGTGAGGCCAATTAAGAGCACAGAGAATGGCAGGGGCTGTGCACACACAAGCCCACCCACCTGACGAACAGGGGGCGGGGGGCCCGGATAACATTTACACTAGCCAGCACCATGAGCACTGCTACTGCTCTAGCCACCACCACCACCACCACCACCACCACTGTGGAGCACGTCACCGAGGCCTGCACCTGCTCTCGGCATTCAGCACAGCTTCCTGGAAGCCTGTCAATTACCCCAGAATGGACCTGAGGGTGTTTCTGCAGAACACTGGGACGTCCTTGAGTTGGAACGAGGAAAAGATTCCAAAGTAGTACTTGTAAGTCCAAAACAGGCAGCCCTAATAACCCCTAAAAAACCCTTCGCAATACTCATCAGAATGGGGAACAAGAAAATCACCACCACCAAAATTAACAGACAAAATAAAATATAGAAACAAACAACATGCGGAACTACCAAAAGGAAGAGCCCCTGCTGTCAAAGCCAGTGCCTACCTCACCCATCACTGGGGTTATTAATTATGAATGTTGTTAGCGTGAAGAGAGCATTAGCACACACACGCAGTCAGACAGGCACATGGGCACCTACAATGCTTTTAAATGACAAGAACCACAGGTTTCAGAGCAGGCTTCTCTCAGTCTCAATTTCCCATATTCTGAGAGTGCTGGACCATCACCCTTAAATAACAGTTAGAGATAGAGAGAACACCCACAAACACACACACAGAGAGAGAGAGAGAGAGAGAGAGAGAGAGAGAGAGAGAGAGAGAACCATTACCTTTTTGTCAGTCTTGTAAACTGTAAAACAACGAAAGTGTAAAATAAAAAAAAATCACATAAATCCAGTGAATCCTGTGTGTATCTACAAATGCTACACACAATGCCACATTGCTGACCATCTGCACTTCAGTTCAAAACAATCGCCCCACCCCACCGCAAACAGCAGAACTACTTCATATCTAATGACATTAAGCACAATACGCCTGATCTATTTTCATCCAGCCTGCCACCAATCCCTTGAAAACATGACAAAGTCAATTGAGCCCACTTTTAATATCATCCTCTTCCTAATCGTTTAAATGACTGAATGATTGAAAGAAAGAGAGAGCGAGAGAGAAACCCTCCATCTTTCTTTTTCCTAAGAGTGGAGAGACACAAGGGGCGTGGGGAGGAGGGAGGAGGAGGGCATATGATGAGAAATATGACCAGTGAATAATGCATGGGCCTTTTGGTCAATGGGTCCTGATTTGCTTTAAGGAGCCCTCTTCTCTGCCATTATGAGATTAAACCCAGCCCTGGTCAGGTTGCAGGGGTACACATGCCACAGTGACCTGTCAACACCAGAGTAACGGGGGCAAGCAGACTAGTGTGCTCTCCCACTCACTCTCTCTCTCTCACGCACACACACACACACAAGCGCACGCACACACACATGGACATACACATGCACACAGACACAGACACACACACAAGCACACACACACAGACATACACATGCACACAGACAGACACACACACACACACACACACAAGCACACACACACAGACATACACATGCACACAGACAGAGACACACACGCAGACACACACACACACACACACACACACAAATGCATACGCATATATGTACACATGCACACATACAGGGACACACAGGAGCTCACTGGCGCACATGCAAACATTCATCCTTCAAACATTCATCCTTCAAACATTCATATATACTGTGTGTTTATGTGTGTGCTTGCAGGAGTGTGTGTGTATGTGTGTGTGTGACCATGTTTTTCCTCTATATACTTTGTGTTTATGTGTGTGTTTGCAGGGGTGTGTGTTTGATTATGTTTTTCCTCTGTGTGTTTATGTGTGTACTTACAGGAATATGTGTGTGATCATGTTAAATACAAAAGGAGGTCAAGTAACCTCTGAAGATCATTCAGTTCATGCCATATTGAAGTGAAAACAGCAGAGCATTCCCCAAGCCTTGAGTGGTGTAAAGCCCTGTCAACAAATGACCTACAAGCCACATAAAGAAAGTGCTGTGTACATTCTCCTGAAAGATTGAGAAGTCACCAAGGTTACAGTCTGCAAAGTGTGAATTATTGGTAACAGGGAAACACAAAAGAGCATTGAAAAACCGAAATAACATTTCTGAAACAAAATGAAAATGGAAGTGAAAGACCAAACAATAAACCCGCAGGCTGGGGCAGCTGAAGGGTAAACTGAAGCAGCAAAGAATGTATTGAAGAGCTCTTGAGTTTCTGTGCCTTCCCGCCTGAATGGCTCCCTGTTACGCAAAGCCAAGGTGGTGTTCCCACGAGTATCCACCCACCCACTCTCACCCCCTCAAGCGCTCGACGTGGCCGACAGTGGCATAGGGGAGCCCATCTTCAGGTGATCATGGCTGCCCTTAATCTCCCCTTAACTGTGTTAGCTTCCCCGCACCGCTGCCACTGAAAGTTAAATATTCACGATACAATGCAATCTACTCAGTGTTCAAACAAAGTGCTCTTGCCAAGTCCAGGCATGCATGAAAAGGCTCTTGGAGAGAACAAGTGAGAGGGAGAAGGAGAGAGTGAGAGGGAGGGAGAGAGAGAGAGAGAGTAAGAGAGAGAGAGAGAGGGTGAGAGAGATAATAAAACAGACTGTTGGCCAGACACTTAAACTCTCTGTGCTTTAGTTGTTAGCTTTTAATATGGCAGTCAGTGATTAGGGCTTGTCCTTATACAGACGTACTTTTAACATGGCAGTCAGTGATTAGGGCTTGTCCTTATACAGACGTACTTTTAACATGGCAGTCAGTGATTAGGGCTTGTCCTTATACAGACATACTTTTAACATGGCAGTCAGTGATTAGGGCTTGTCCTTATACACTTGTATCATACAGTAAAACTTTTAATATGACAGTCAGTGTTATTTTGTCCATTACAGTTCATTTGTGTATGGGTACTATGTGTTTACTTTTAGCTTCTTAAACATACCAAGTGTATGTGTCTGTATATGTCTGTATGCATGCATATGTCTCTGTGCATGAGTGTGTGTGTGTGTCGATGTGTGTATCAGTATCTGTGTCTGTGTGTGGCTGAGTGTGTGGTTTGAATTTGTGATCTCCGGTGTGTATTGGAGTCTACACTAGTGAGAATGCGAAAGAGGCTTCTGGGCTCGTACGCATAGATATTTAATGGCCTGAGCACTGTGCTCTCTCTCTCTCTTTCTCTCTCTCTCTCTCTCTCTCTCTGTCTCTCTGTCTCTCTCCCACTCACTCTCAGCCTAGCCAAGGGAGAGAGGCCTGCCTTTGATTCCAGCATTACTGCCTGATGTAAAACAAGACCAGCATTTACCCGTATCAAGGAGCATATTTAAGTCGGGCCGCCCTTACGCATATCAGCGAACACCAGCACATGCCAGTCACACACACATACCCGACTGTCAACATACTGTACCACGTCTAAAATAAAAATAACTGTAAGGCAAATAGAAAATGAAAAAATGTTGCCATTGCTTTTTAAAGTCACAAAAATCAGCACAACATTGCAATGGCAGCAAATAAATAAATGAACAAATAAACAAATAAATACATAAATGCTACAGCTACAGGCAGACAGACAGACAGATAAAAAGACAGACAGACAAATAGACAGACAGATAGGCAAGATAGGCGAGATTTTAATAGAAACAAACTTTGCCAACATTTTGGTTTGTGAGAACTGTGTTTATGTGTTTATAACTGCCTGTCAAACTGCATGTCTCGATCTTGAGGCACAGTCAAATATTTCACTGTAAATACCATACAAATAAACTGTCTGAATGTCAATCTAATTTGTCTTTTGTTCAGCATAGCTGGATAATTACTTTCATCCACAGGCATTAAAAATGCCTATATGAATAAGGTCACATGAGCAAATAGCTACGCTAGAATACTGCCAACAACAAGCTGTGTTTCCACTGTGAAGTCACATCAAAGTAATGTAGCATTTCAATCCTAGTGGCCAATCTAGTTCAGTAACATTCCTTAGGGTTAAAGGTGGGCACCAAGTTAAAAATAGTGCACTGTTTTCCAGAATATCTTCACACTACGGTGTGTGTGTGTGTGTGTGTGTGTGTGTGTGTGTGTGTGTGTGAGAGAGAGAGAGAGAGAGAGAGCAGGTGTGTCTACGGAGGTGTGTGTTTTCTCTCCTCATATTTTGACACAAATTCTGATCCTCACAAAAACACATCCATCCAAAAATCATCCATACAAACAAGTTACATATTTATTCGATGCCCGGAGGGGACCTTTAAAACTGTCGGTTTTAAATAATTTAATTTGTTATTGCATAATAAGCAGATAAGGTTGTGTTCTTGGGTCTACTACTTGTTTTCTGTTTGTGTGCACGCACACACACCCACACACACACATAGTATATATGCAGTGTGTACAGTATATACCCATTAGATGCTTATAATGCTATGATATGCAATGATGTGGATACCATGAAAGGCTTTTATGTCCTGTATGATTCAGAAGGTTCAGAAATATGACACAATGTCATATAGATCACACCCAATTTACAGAGGCGTGTATCAACTGGATGTTTTTTTTTTTTTTTTTTTTAAATCTTCACATCACATCTTCATCATATGGGCCTGCAAATATACATCTCTCTTCTCTCTCTCACACACTTACACATTCATATATATATATATATATATATATATATATATATATATATGGACACACACACTGTGACACTTGTGAACATGAGCACATGCATACACACACACACACACACACACACACACACACACACACACACAGAGGGGAGTAATTGATTCTTGTGAGGCTGTGGTGGCTTTGTGTATCACATGCACACGTGATGCTGATGCATGGGAGAATTCCATCAGGGCTGATGGATTAGGTCCTGTGTAAGCTGTGGTAGATGTGTGTGTGTGTGTGTTTGTGTGTGTGTGTGTGTGTGTATGTGTGTGTGTGTGTGTGTGTGTGTTTGTGTGTGTGTGAGGGAGAGAGGGTGGGGGGGCATTGTGCATGTGCATTGTGTGTGTTTGTGTGTGTTAGTGTGTGTGCGTGCATGCATGTGTGTGCATGTGCATGTTTCTGCGGAGAGCGTTTGATCATGATGATGGACCTTCTCTTTTTTTGCATGGCTCAAAGGACTCTATATGATGCATGCACACACCTTCAGTGATGAGTGGGGAACGAGAGACAGAGAGCTGGCAGCCACCAAGATAAGACCCAAATGAAACACAGTGGATAGTGGATGAGAAATACCCATCCCACTATACATTAAATACCTGCATTGATATATGACCAATGTACATAATTAGGGATATCACATCTTTATTTTTGTAATACATGTCATTAGAAATGAATGAGCCTAGCTCTGAGACCAGTGGTAAGCCTAAACCTAACCTAACCACTCTAACCACCATTGATGTAATCAAACAGAACTTGAAGACTCTTGTTAAGTATGCTCAATACTTTTAGTCATATTATTTCACGGGTCACTTAAATGCCATGGACTTTGTCCTACATGTAAGAAATTAAGTCTATTTTATTGCATATTTAATTCTGAAATAATTAAAGTTCCACATCATCTCCCTAATCTGGTTTCTATCATTATGCTGTGGTGGCTGTCTGTGTAATGAGAGTTATCCATAACAAGCAGGCAGACTCTGGTGGTCTTCACAGTCCAGGATGAACTATCCCTGTGCATTGGATCGGTTAGTTATACAGGCACGCAGAGGCCCCTCACCATGACAGAGGAGATCCATCTCAATGAGCTGGATTAGATCAAGGGACAGAGAGAGAGAGAGAGAGAGAGAGAGAGAGAATAGAAGAGAGAAGAGAGGCATCATCATTACCTTGAACACCCACGCATTTGACTGACCGTGTTGAGGTGGGAGGGTTGGTTGGGTGGGTGGGTATGTGTGGTTCAGGGCGGCGGCGGTGGCGGGGGGGGGCAGAAAACAAATGCTACAAAAGGCACATTGGAGCGCTCATTAATTTAATGCCATGGACCATTATTTGTTTTCCCAGAGTGCATTAGTTGTGTTGACAGGCAGGGGCGTCGGTGCGGGCCAGCGCTGTTGGGGGCCGAGGACATTTCCCCCGTTTGTAACAGAGACAGAGAGAGAGAGAGAGAGAGAGAAAAGAAAGAGAAAGAGGGGGAAGAGAGTGAGGAGGGGAGAAAGTGTGAGCAAGACAGTGGGTGCTGGAAGGGAAAGAGTGGGCAATATTTTTCTAAAGTGATAAAGAACGACCCACAGGAGCTCTGAAACACACATTACATCTTCGCTGAGCTTCAGAGGAGAGGAGGGGAGGGCAGCAGCAGTGATCACACATGCTACCAAACCACAGCAGCACACAGCGGATCCGGCTCTAATCTGGCCCAGAGCTGGCCCGCAGTCAGAGGCATTCTGAGTAGTGATAGCAATAGGAATAGATGGGGATCAGAGCTTTTGCCTTACATCAATCTACTTTTTCCCCTTTCTCTTCTTTTTTTTCTCTTATTTTTTCTGCCAAGGCATAACAAATGAAACTTCCCACAATCCAATTCTCCTGACCTAGTCTGATATAAAACTAACCTTGTTATATTTATTGACGACACATTGAAATACATATCACAGGCATGGACAGGCAGCTTTCAATCTATCGATTTCCTTAAATAAAAAAATGCCATTAGAATTGCCTACTGCAAGCCCCCGTCCCCCCAAAAAACACCACCCTCTCCTTACCATAGCACTAGAGGAGTAATGTGAAAAAATGCTTAGCACACGAGAACACATAAGGTAAGCGTTTGTGTGTGTGTGTGCGTGTGTGTGTGTGTGTGTGTGTGTGTAGACAGGGGGTTCCCTGGGGGGTGCCCATAAATCTCGGCCCTGGTGCAAACAATCAATTTTCAATTTTAATTATTTACCAAGCCCCTGCCGGACAGAGGCATTCATTTTCCCCCTCTGTCTGGATTAAAAATTAAAAATTAGGAGATTAATATTTGGCAGTGTGGGCAGAAAAGTGAGAAGGCCCCCTCCGAAAATCTGATTAGCTTGCCTTCCTTCTGTGTGACGGGCAAGGTTAGCGATAGCCACATGGAGCAATCAATAACTTCATAAATTCTCACTGACCTTTTCTTTTGGTTTAGTATACACCATCCGCTCCACCCACACATTCACGTCCTCTTAGACATACACACACATGCACACATACACATACACATACACACAAACATGCATACTCAAACATACAGACACACAATCTCACTCACACACACACACACACAGTTCTTTTTTTTTTTTCTTCTTCTGGACTTTTAACTACCGATGCCCAGCAAAATTAAAGGTACGAGTGAGCTAAAGAGTGCAATTCAGCAGTTTCCCGCGGCAGGATACTTGTAGCCCCCGTAGCTCACCTGCATCCCCATACTCTGCCTGGGAATTTAATTAGCCTGTTGGCGGCAGGGTTGCTTTACCTGCACAGTGGCCTGGTGAAGGAATCTCAGGCTGCATGGTAAACTTTCTTTGTTAGTCTCTCATGAATTACCTTTGTGATTGTTCCAGTGTGCTGCTCTTTGTGTGTGTGTGTGTAAATGGTGCCAGTAAATGGTGTATGTGTGTGTGTGTGTGTGTTTGTTTGTTTTATTGTGTTGAGGTCTGCCACAGTGAATGAAGTCATCTCTGTCCTCCATTTGGCAGTGATGTAAAAAAAGTGTGCCTCTCAGACATCAGGCGAAAGCAACCCACCACCCTCCTCCCACACACACACACACACACACACACACACACAGCCCAACAGCAGCGTGACACCAGTAGCATCACAGCATCATCAGTTAACAAACAGCAATTAACCGGCTATAACTCAGGACCACGCACCAGCTGGCAGGCCCAGGCACTTAAGCGCTTCCGTCGTGCAATCGGCGTGATGCATAAGGCCGCGTGCCGAGGACCACGCCGCCCTCCCATAAATCTCCCAGCATCCGCGGCTGACGATGGAGGAGCTTAGAAGCGATCGATGTGCGGGTGCTGTGGTCGTGACCACAGACCTCTAGGCTGGGATGACTTCATTAGGGACCGGTGAAGAGTTCAAGTACGGGAGAGAGTTGGTGGAGAGGACACTTGGAGAGGCCTGATTGGGTATTCTGCCCCTTTTACACTGGCCAATGTCTTGTGTTTACCACCTGACATTAGCATGTCGCCTGTACCTTTTACACCAATTGACACTTGTTTGTGTGTGTACTCGACCCCCAAAGTAACCCGCCTCAGAGAGTACACTTAGGGGTTTAGGGGTTTAGGGGTTTAGCATTTTAAGATGAGAGCTCTGTATGTGTGTGTGTGTGTGTGTGTGTGTGTATTTGGAGTTTGGAGTCATGATTCTGGCTTGTAACATCAGACCACCAATCCCTATGCAAAATCTGGGCGGTGGTGGCGTAGGGGTTATGGAACCTGGCTATTGCGCAAGTAGCCTGACAAGTTGTGGGTTCCAATCCCAGCTGCCACCGCTGTGCCCTTGAGCAAGGCACTTAACCCTAAGTTGCTCTAGGGAAGACTGGCCCTGAACAATTGATAGTTGACAAAATTGTAAGTCGCTTTGGATAAAAGCGTCTGCTAAATGCATAACTGTAAAATTGTTTGGTAGCCAATAGGTCGGCATTAGGTTAGTAAAGAGTTTTGGTGTTCAGCAAAGTCACATGATCAGTCATGACAATACAGACGGTTGGCATTCACACCCAGTAGGCATTACCTGAGGCCACAGCCACAGCACGATTACATAACAGTGAGATATGTGAATGTCAGCTTTGTAATATCACATTTTACTTGCAGTAACATTACATTTGCCTTTAGTGGAGGAGAAGATGAAAGGGAAAGATACTAACAACACACTAACAACGTTGTTTTTAGTCCTGTAGTTTGCCATAAGGTTAAACCGACTTGTTCTCTTCAGGTAGGGTGCGGTCAATGTCAGTATGTGTAAAGGTTATAGGTGGTGTGATGTCATGTTTGTAATTTTCGGTTTGGATTCTGCACTGTATACTCAGGACACAACTGACTGAT
This sequence comes from Tenualosa thibaudeaui, assembly GCA_027481765.1. Classification (NCBI taxonomy): domain Eukaryota; kingdom Metazoa; phylum Chordata; class Actinopteri; order Clupeiformes; family Clupeidae; genus Tenualosa; species Tenualosa thibaudeaui. The sequence continues at coordinate 2,517,944 of JAIFZK010000019.1, read as the reverse complement.
GTAGCAGCACAGCAAACAAATGACTATAGGCTGGGTGGGAAAACACTACCCTGATGTAAACCTATGGGAGACTGTTAGAATGTATGAGTGTTCTTAGGTTTTGAGTCGGTGATTGGCGCTACGTGGCCTATACCTGCCAGCCCATAAAAATATAAAATAAAGCTGATTCTGATTCTGATAAGCAAAACGGATCTGGTTCCCGTGGTGACCACAGTAGGGTGACTCTCAGCGTGAGCAAGGTGTTTCTGTAGAGGTGTTTCTTCATCACGCAAAACAAAATTACATATTTTACAGAGCAAATGTTTAGAGCTTAGGGAGTAACAGATTAACACTGATTAAGATTAATGAGCTCCTCTCATTATGGCTTCACTTTGACCTGTATCTTACTACTTGCACAGCAGGCAAAGTCTTGCTTTCTGTGTTTGTGGAGCTTTGTTAAGACACTACCAGCAATACTACGGCTGTTGCTGCTGGTGGTAGTGTTGCTTTGACTATGAATGAGGAGAGAATGTGGTAGAAGATGTGCTGTGGGTCTGTCCAGGTTGTGGATCTGTCCAGATCCTGTGGCAGTATTTCACCTATGACCGTCCAGACACCTCTGTCAGACAGGAAATGGTGTATGCCTATCTGTTCTTTCTGAAGTAGTCACAGAGGTCAGGGAGGTCAAGGGCTTGACCTCTGACCCGGCTTTATCACCCTGTGGGATCGGCCACTTGACCCCGCTTACCAGGAGGGGCCTTGGGGGCATTGGGGGCCAGAGAGCCGGAAGGGTGGTCAGGTGGTCGGCCTCCTACAAATGAGTTTAGGGCGAGGAGAAGTGTTTCACATCCCCACAGACATACAAGGACCTATGGGCACAAAACACACACTATGCTTGTGTAGACACGGGTGAATGTGTTTACATGAGTATGTATACTATATGTGAGCGTGTGTGTGTGTGTATGAGAGAGAGAGAGAAAGAGAGAGAGAGAAAGGAGCTGAGAGAATGATTTTGGTATAACATGGATCATATAGGAAACATGGAAACTTGGAATAGGAAACTTGGAAACTTGGAATAGGAAACTTGGAAACTTGGAATAGGAAACCTGGAACAGGAATCTTAATTCAGTGTTGTTTCCCTATGCCCCCATTAGTTAGCACTAGCTGCCATTTTGCAAATTCAGTCTCTGTTCCATTTGAGGTGGTACCAAATGCTCTCATTCTCATGCTTACTGACAGCTCTCGGCAATGTTAAATGTCGGGTCTGGGAGTTGATTCACTTCAGATGAGCCCTTTAACTTTGATTATTAATGCTTTACCATAGTAGTCAGAGTGAAATGATTTTGGGCAGGTTCTTTTGTGGCATATTTTGTGTAGAAATAAAAAAACAAAACCTGGCTAGTCCATGTTTGTGTGGTCTATGAAACTGTAACCACTTTTAGCTGTGTGTGGTGGTGTGGTTAACGCTTGAGCTGTCCCCAAGGGCCTGTGGCAGTCTACATATGAGCAATTATCAATCTTCTGCCTACTTTTCTTCCTTTCCCCTCCGTCCTGCCTGCTCCAAACAACAAGCCCACAAAACTAAAGAAATAGATAAGTACATAAGCATGGTTATCTCTCTCTCTCTCTCTCTCTCTCTCTCTCTTCCTCCCCTTCTCTCTCTGTCTGTTCCGTCTTTAAAGTGATGCTGCGGGCTTTTACGGAGATGGCGATGGCTCGCTGGCGTGGGGAGGATCATTTATAACGGGACGCCATCGCTAATGCAAGCCGTGCGGCGCTGCTCCACGCGGGGCCTCGCCTCGCTTTGCCTTGTTGCAGCCTCTGCCTGTATGTTTTATTCATGACCTTTTATTATTAGGCCTCCACTTAAAAAGGTGAGCTGTGCTCTCTCTCTCTCTCTCTCCCCCCCCTCTCTGTGTGTGTCTCTCTCTCTCTCCCTACTTCCTAAGGCCTCAAGCTGCCTCTACCTCCACCACGTCCACCCCCACTACCACCTGCAGCCATGCACCTCCCTTCACCCCCTCACCACCCCCACCCCCACCCCCTCCTCTCCTCTCTCCTGCTTTATCTATCACCCTGACAAGAGCGTCTTGCCCAGGAAGTCTTTTAGAAAACTTCAAACAGCCCGCACTATTGATTTCTCCCTTCTCCCACCTGGGCCTCCGACATACATCTTCTGAGCAAGGAGATAGAGATGGGAGTATGACGGGGATAAGAGAGAGAGGGGGACAGAGAGAGAGAGAAAGAGAGGCACATGCTGAAAGCAGTTGACCCTAACATGGAGGAGAGAGAGAGACAGTGTTTTTCCTCACAGAAAGACTTATGAGATTCTGACAGTGTTGACGTATATAAAACTAAGGGGGGGAAAACAGGTTGGGTGGCTGTACAGATATGATAACTATCCTGTATGTTCACCACAGACATGCAATCAAGCACCTGTGCCACATAAACTGTGATCTGAACAGGCTTCAAACTGTTTGTAAGGAAGACAAAAGTGTGTATGTGTGTGTGTGTATGTTTGTGTGTGTGTGTAAGCAGGATGTATGCAGATACGATTATTTCACAATCATGTTGTGGAAAATTCACAGCTTCCACTGTGTGAGTTGTGGCAGTGTACAGTATATGTGTGCGTGTGTGTGTGTGTGCATGTGTGTGTGTGTGTGTGTCTGTTTGTATGTATGAGATACAGTGTTAGCTGTGGCAGTGTACTGTGATCACTGGCCTTGACGTGAACCCACATCACTGCTGTCTCAGCAAGGTGAGCCAGGTACCAGCACCAACCAAGTAAGAGCACAGGAATCCCTTTGGTTGATTGTGCTTGCTAGATTTTCTCCTTTAGTGTGTGTTTGTACCTGTGTCTCTCTCTGTGTGCGTGTGTGTGTGTGTGTGTGTGTGTGTATGTGTGTGTCTGTGCACATGGTTATGACTCTGGCTCAGGGGCATGGCGAGGTGGCTACACTGACACAATTATTCCTCATTTCACAGCCTCTGATGAGGAGATTTATGGTACTCAACAGCCTCTCACGCAAATCGCTGGGCGTATTGTTATTTGCCGCAATATGATTTAATGACTGTCTAATGACTTCTTTTTTTTTCTTTTCTTTCTCACTCACTCACTTGCTCCCTCTCTCCCTCTTCGACTCACTATCCTCTGTCTTTCTTCAGAGAGGGTTAATGAGAAATGGTACACCCATAAAGTCTTTGAAAGCCCGGCCATATTTGTGTTTGAAGGCCACACGCCCATTTAAAGAGGATAAATCAAATACACACTCAGGCTGATAAGACATTGATTAAGTCCACAGACAAGCACAAGGAAAGGGGATAGAATGTTCCAGAGACAGCAGAGAAGGGCGTAGAGGAGCATAACAGCCCCAAATGGGTGACCTTTCCTTTTGGTGATGATGAATTAAAAATCAAATGTTATGTGATCTCTTTCTTTTTTTAATTTTACCCTCTTGTGCCTAAGGGGATGACCCGTGTTGTACCTGCCAAACTGGTTCACACATCTGCACTTCATCCAACTGGGTGAAGGAGACCCACAGCCTTGGTTTGAACCCACACATAGCAATGCAGCCACATAAAAGACATTCTAATTGAACTGACAAGCTCTTTGTGTTCATTGGTTACCTCTAATTGAATACTAAGGCACGGTTTAAACCAACAATTTGATGTGATTCAGTAGCAGAATGATTGCTATGTTAGCTATGTCAGGAGGCTGAGAGCTGAACTTTTAAATATTAGTTTCCTGGAAACCATTCAGAGTGTGTCTGTGGGAACATGCTTTGTTTCCGTGCACAATAAGGACATAGAACTACACTGCAGTAATGTCACTTTGTTACTGCTGTGTCTGTCTGTTAGCCATGATTCCTGCTTAACAGATCTGCACAGCTATACTGTTGTTTAAAACAAAACAAAAAAACACTTTCTATAAACCCAGTATTCGTAAAGCATTATAAATGCATTCATAAAATGTTATAATGCATGCATAACACTTTATAACTTGACATTAGTGACTGACTAATGTCTGACTACTAATGACTGACATTAGTATTCATAACTGTTTATACATTTTCATGACTGTACTCATAAGGCATTATAATGTTATATTAAAGGGCTGGGACTATTTTGTGTTAATTACAATTAATTAGTTACCGAAAGATAACACGACAAAACAAAATAACACATTTAATCCCAATATATTTTGCTCTCCAAACAGCATGGAACATTTCATGTACAAGAACTCATAACTATGACTAAGCAGTAATTAGGGGTTGATGTTTGAGACATTCTAGTTAATGGTCTACTATGGGTAGAAGAAGCTCATACTATCAATAAAGTATTAATAAATGACTTGTAATGACTAACAAATGACAGGTATGTTACAAATTTGCATGGTAATAAGCTGCTAGTTGATAGTGAATATGTGTACCTTATAATCTAAAGTGTTACCGCAATTATGAGCTCATCTCACTTTCCTTAGAGTAAGCATTGAGCGTTTGATTGATTGATTGTTATTCTTCATTATTTGGCATGAGGAATTGGGCCTATAAAAGGACAATTAACAAACTGAAGCTTTGTAATGCTTTGTGACACTTTGAGTTGCAAAGGGTCATATGATAGCATTATAATGCCTTATAAGTACATAAGAATGTATAAACAGTTATGATTACTATTGCCATTAGTTATAAAGCGTTATAAATGCATTGTAACCCTTTATGAATGCGTGTATAATGCTTTGTGAATGTTAGGTTCATAGAAAGCCACTTCTGAGCGTCCAAAGAAATTACTTTTTTACTGTAAACTGATTTCTTTTTTCACTCCCAGATACACAGGGTTATGCTTACTGTAATGCTCTGTTTTCTGGGTGTAGTAATACCTGTATCAAAAACCTACAGCTAATACAAAATGCCGCAGCCCAAATACTCAATCAAACTAAAAAATATGAACACATCACATCACACTGTCCCTTACACAAACGGACACTCTCAATACCTTTAGGCCTAGACTTAAAACCTTCTTTGCTGCTCCCCATAGTTAGGGATGGTGCACGGATGGATCTTATTGGGAAGGACTGCCTCTGCTGTTGTCCCCAGCTGCGAGGCATGGCAGCCACTAACCATTCCTGTAGTAGTGTTGGGTTGCCGTGCATCATACCTTAGTGATGCTGCCATAGCCTAGTGCCGCCACAAACCTCTCCTGTCAAGCTGTACAACTCTTTCTCTGTCCTCTCTCTCCCTTTCTTATACATATATATCTACATATAGAGTTATACATGTACATAAGACATAAAATCAGGAAAGTGTGAGACTCATTTGCTTCCTCTGTCCTCCTGCTCGGCTAAAATCATGGAGAAATTGTAGTCTGTCATGCTAACTACTGACTCTTCCTGAATGACTCCGGGCAGTTGGGTTAGCCCCTTGAGTCGTGGATCTGCCCAAGGTTTCTTCACAGACTAACTACCACAAGGGAGTTTTTCCTTGCCCCTGTTGCTTGACAATACTATTTTAAAAGGTGCTGTATAAATATAATTGAAATGTACTGAATTGAATTTAATTTAAAGTAGTCCTTGTATGGGGTATATTTTAGACTGTGACTGTGTGTGTGTGTGTGTGTGTGTGTGTGTGTGTGCGTGTGTGCATATGTGCATGTGTGTGTGTGCACGTGAGTGTGTGTGTATGTGTGTGTGTGTGCATATGTGTGTGTGTGTGTGTGTGTGTGTTAAGAGGTGCGACACACTCCCATCACAAGAATGGTGCTAGTGCTGGTGAGCCTGTGGCCATATCACCTACCCTGCTAACACATCCTGTTGCATTGTGTTTTGTTCCTGCATCGGTCGAGAAGGAGGAAATACACACACCTGACGATTTTACAGTTCCTCATTGCGACACACGCCTACTTGCGATGACACCCTCTCACCCAATATGCACACACACACACACACACACACACACACACATACACAAACACACAAATGCTCCCCCAACAGGGGCATAAATTAGCACCCACACCCCGAGCCACCCTAGGGCACCAGGACTGTGGCATCAGTATGGGGCGTAAAGTAAGCTGCCACCCTGATTGTGGTAAGCCAAATGTTCAGCAAAGAGACATAACCCTCCCCAGCTGTTAAACACACCTTTACAGGCACCTTTGCACATACACCTTCCCCTGACACTTATGTGCATGCTAAAACATACATGTACACACACTCCGTCTCTCTTTCTCTCTCTCATATACACACACACACACACAAATACACAAACACACACACACACGCACACAGAGACACACATCTTAATCTTTCCTCTCTCTCTCTCACAGACACACACACACACACACACAAACACACACACACACACACGCACACAGAGACACACACAACCTTAATCTTTCCCCTCTCTCTCTCTGTCTCTCTCTCACAGGCACAGGAACACACAAACACACACACACACACACACACACATGCACACAGAGACACACACATCTTAATCCCCCCCCCTCTCTCTCAGACACACACACACACACAAACACACACACACACGCACACAGAGACACACACAACCCTAATCTTTCCCCTCTCTCTCTCTCTCTCACAGGCACACAAACACACAAACACACACACACACGCACACAGAGACACACACATCTTAATCTTTCCCCCCTCTCTCTCTCTCTCTCTCTCTCTCTCTCTCTCTCTGTCTCTCTCTGTGTATCCTCCACCTCACTCCCCATGTCAACTCTCCTTACACATCCAAACAAACACAGACATCCGGATCCTCCCCAGGTGAATTAACCATACAACGGTACATTGTAGGGCTTAGGAATTTAACTGCAAATAGGTAAACATAGACAAAGATGCTGAAGGGGAAGAGAGAGAGCGTCTCCTGACACACACACACACACACACACACACACACACACACACACACACACACGTGCACAGCCCAAATACAAACAGGGCCCAATTAATATTTCATCATAATTGAAATATTCATATGTTATTGCCAGGGTGAGACCTTTCATCTGTCCCATGAGGAGAGGGGGGTGGGGGGTATATGGGTGTGTTTGGATGTGTGTGCATGTCTGTGTCTCTGCGTGTGTGTTTATCTGTCTGTCTGTATGTATGTGTGTGTGTCTGTCTGTTTGTGTGTGTGTGTGTGTGTGCATGTTATCGGAGTCATGTGAGAGAGAAGGGTGGCAAGTGAAGAGTACTACATGATGTGTGTCTGCCCTTGAGTATGTGGGTGTGCATGTGTGTGTGTATGTGAGTGTGTGTGTGTCCATGGTGGGTGTGTGTGTGTGTGTGTGGGTGAGGGGCAACAAAACCTTCTTAGAAAAAAAAAATCTACCTAGCTATACTACAGACAAACACATGCACACACACACACACACACACACACACACACACACACACACACACATACACACACAGAGTCAATTTTTGACTGTGGTGTTGGGTTGCCAGGCTGTGATGAATGGCAGAAGAGAAGGCAAAGAGCTGAGAAGCAGCACTAATGGAGGCCAGTAATTCCTCTGCCATTTTTCAGCCCAGAGGCCTGTTCCTTCACTAAGAACACGTCCAGCTTTCCAGCGCATATCTAAAGCTGCTCTCTGCTGCTCGCCTGCAGTATCTTCAGTGTATAACTCTGAAAAGAAAGACTTGAGCAAAAGAATTGATGTGCACTCAATGATGAATGAAATCTGCACACTGGAAGATGTAGACATGGGATATTTGCCCTTCGATGACACACACCATCTATGAGCTGGGCGGTGGTGGCGCAGTGGTTAAGAGAGCGTCTCCTGACACACACACACACACACACACACACACACACACACACACACACACACACACACACACACACACACACACACACACACACACACACACACACACACACACACACACACACACACACACACACACACACACACACACACACACACACACCATCTATGAGCTGGGCGGTGGTGGCGTAGTGGTTAAGGAACCCAGCTAGCATGCAAGTAGCTTTGAAAATTGCGGGTTTGAATCCTGGCTACCTGAGCAAAGCACTCAGCCCTCAGTTGCTCTAACAGTAAGAAAACAAAATGTAAGTCGCTTTGGATAAAAGCATCTGATAAATCTAAGTGGCTTTCAAAGAAATTCATTAGATACATGCCCAGTGGAAGAAAGGGTTTTGGGGTTCATGACATTTTGACCTTTTTCGGTAACACAATTACCCTTCGGTAACACATTTCACTGCCCTGCCCAGCTGGTAGCGGACAAATTACAAAATAATTCAGAATTCACTTTCAAAAAAATATGACAGCAATAATAATAGGAGGTACACTGCATGGGAAGATATCGTTTTGAGATACAGTTTTACAGATCATTCATAAGGCATTCCCTCTCATTGACTTCTGCCGATGTGGACGTCAAACGAAAACGTTGATTATAAAATTCATTTCATTTTAAAAGCTTAAACATAAAAAAAACCCTACAAAGGCAGATCGCATCAGACACTCTAAGTCACGCATGATAATTCCATATGTATTATGGATGACCGTTTGATCCATAATGGATGTGTGGTTTGACAGGAGGTGTTAGCGGAGGATGGGGCATTAGGGGCAATGTGAGGCAGCACTATGGTGCTCTAATGGTGTGTGGTATGTGGGCTAGGTGTATCTAATATCATCAAACTCTATATAGAGACCATATCCCCTGTGGTGAGCTGAGCCCTTGAGGTAAATGCCTCGTGCGGCCACGCCTATCTGAGGGGAAAAAAAATAAAAATCAATGAGCCCCTTTTTCTTTAAGTGGTCAATATGTTGTTTTTTTCTGTTTCTGTCTGTGTGGCGTATGCCATCCCTTTAATTCAATGCTCCAATTAGAGATAGCGTCATGTCTAATTCAGCTGCTCAGACAGTTGTAGTGATGTACGTTACCTCATCCTTGAGACATGACTGGTGCGTGTGTGTGTGTGTGTGTGTGTGTGCGCGTGTGTGAGTGTGGTGATTTCTCTGCCTTAGTTCTATAGAAAAAAGACATCAGCACCACCTGGGCCACCTTCTCGACTCCCTCTCCCTCAGAGTCAAGGACATGACTAATTGACATGAAACTTTCAAAAATGAATTTGGCCACATGCGGCTCTTGGGGGACAGGCCTGACCACCACTCCACTCCTCCGTCCCTCTCTACTCCTCCCTCTCATCCTCCCACCCCCCCCCCCCCTCCTTCTCTCTCACTCTCTCTCTCACTCACTCATTCTCTTCCTCCACTCTGCTGTGATCGTTTGTTACTCAGAACTGATTGGGTCTGACAAAACAATACCTTAAAAACTCACCAAAGTAAATTATGTCTCTGGGAAATGGCCAGCCAGGCAATGGCTGCAGGGGACCAGGCAGTTTGGCATGAGGCCAAACGCAAAACAAAGTAATGCGCTTTTGATATTAATAACGAAGACGATATTGATCGGCCGCAGGAGCGAGTCAGTCGCCTTCTTACACTCTTACTCTCGGGGACTGAAAGATGAGGAGGAAGAGGAGAGGCAGGAAGAGGCCCTGAACTACTTCCCCCATCCCTCCCTCCATCTCTCTTTCTCTCTCTCCTTATTCTTTCTCTCCTTCTCATTCCCCCTCTGCCTCCCTTGTCTCGTTGAAAGCCACTTCTCCATAGGGGCCATTTCATTTGAGTGTCTTTAATTACATGGAATGGATTCCACCAGAGAGGGAAAAGGTTGTACTCAAAGAGAGAGAGAGAGAGAGAGAGGAAGAGAGAGATAGATAGATAGATAAAGAGATGGTGTAGACTGAAACAACAAGGACAGTCGCTAAGGGGAAAAAGGGTAAATGGTGGTTGCATGGAGTCAAGAGAAGAAAAGTGTTTGTGTGTGTGTGTGTGTGTGTATGTGTTGGTGGGGTGTATGTGTTACCTGCCTGTGTCAGGGAGGGTCTGGGAGGGTACTCTTGTCAGTAGCTGTGTGCATTCAGCTGGCTGGCCTTCGTTAACATGGTTTTCTCTTTCTCTATCCGCGTGTCTCTCTCCTGACTCTGACTGTTGTTTATGGGCAACTCCACACAAACAGTCACGCCCATTACACTCATTTAATGCCATGGTAATTGTATAATGGCAATCATTCAAGAAAAGTTTCGTAATTGTAGTTCTACAACCACAAAGAATGAATGCTCAAATGGTATGTAATCACCATTCACGTCATACTTTACCATGGCACTCTGTGTTGGTGTTATGGAAGTGACGTTTTTCATGGAACTGTCTTTACAAATAAATGGAGGGAGGAGAGAGTAAAGAGAACAAAAGCAGACCAGGAAAGAAGAACAAAACCAGACCAGGAAACACTGAAGGCCGGTTCTGTCAGGGATGTCTAATTAGACAATGAGGGTAGTAATAATTATTGGCATATAAGCACAGACTGAATGCAGAGGTGTGGTAAAGGTCCTAATGTTTCCCATTAATGCTTCTGCATTTC
>JAIFZK010000019.1:2480000-2482500 GCA_027481765.1 Tenualosa thibaudeaui | reverse complement strand
TTTATACATTTCCTGTGTGTCTGTCTAGATGTGTGTGTGTGTGTTTGTGTGTGCATCAGTTCATCTGAGCACGTATGTTTTAAAGCATGTTTGTGTGTCTGTGTGTGCGTGTCATAGTCTATGACTATTTGTGTGTGTCTGGTTTTAGTGTGTATGGGGGGTGGCTCACTGGAATTGGACCTAACAGGTGGTATTGATCAGCTGTGGAAGTTATGAACTAAGTGTCATTTTCCTTTCGTCAGAGGCTCAATAGGTATTGACTGGAGAATCTAAAGCGTGTACAAGTGTGCAGTCCTAAGGCTGGGCCACAGACAACCACAAAGGCAATGATGCTGAGAAGAGGACCATGGCTTATAACTGAGAACACACACGTATGGAGCCACTCACACAGACACACACACACACAAACACACTCAAGCACACATTCAAGAAGACTGCAACACCTAGAAAAATACTACATAGACACTGTTACGTTTTCTTTTACCTTTTGTCGGATCAGTGTGGTGTGCTCTATGACAAGTCCTACTTTATGCTCAATAGTTAACACAAACTCACAGAAGCAGACTCACACACAAACACACACACACACACACACACACACACACACACACACACACACACACACACACACACACACACACGCACACACACACACACACTCACACACAAGTCAAAGGAGTGATCTCAAGTGTCCTTCAACTGTGCTCTAAGCAGTCCAACAAATAAGGTTTTAACTGGACCCCAGCACCATGGCAAACAAGTGCAGCACAGCAAGAGCTGGAGACTCAACAAGAAAGAGAGAGGAACACAGCACCGAAGAAGAAGAAACAGACAGATCTGAGAAACCGTCAGAGAGCATGTGTGACCCTCTGTGTGTGTGTGTGTGTGTGTGTGTGTGTGTGTGTGTGTGTGCAGTGTGAAGTGTATGGCGCGTGGCACAGTCAGAGCTTCCTATGGCGCAGGCAGCCGTTCAGATGCTTAATTCCCCTAACCACAACCACACCCCTCCCCAGTGCACCAGGCCCCAGTCCCCACCTTACGCCATCTCCTCCACCCCTGTCCCAGATGCCCTCCTAGGGATCTTTAATCCCAGCTCATCCTCTCTCTCTCTCTCTCTCTCTCTGTGCCAGCCAGCCTCTGTCTGTCTGTTCACCCCCCTCCCCATCCAAAACACCACCACCACCACCACCACCACCGCCACCACCACCACTGCCACGCCACGCTCAAATGTCACGGTGGAATCTTGCCTCCTAAAGCCCTGACGCTCCGCTAAACGGATAAGGCCCAGATCCGCAGAGAGGAGACAAGAAGAGAGGAGAGGAGACGAGTGGAGAGGAGAGGAGAACAGAAGAGAAAGCGGAGGGTGTCGCTCACGGGCACCTGTTTCCCTTTTCAGTCATTCGTTTCTTCCTCTTCGTCTTCTTCTTCTTCTCTTTTTTTCCTTCCCCTAAAATCTCCTCCCCCCGCTAGTTGATTCAGTCGCACACAAAGAGGTTATTTGCCTCATCCCTTTCAGATAACCTTCTTTTTAGTAGGTGGCACAAAGTGGATGTCTTCCCACACAATAGCTGTGTCTGGATCGCGTCAGAGGCAGATCATCTTCACAACCAACGGCTTCATCTGCACGATGAACGATCTGACTTCTTATTGTGAAATGCTTTAAACCCCAACTCAAGAAGATCTACTTTCTTTCCCCAAAAACCCTTTGTATTTTGTACCACTCAGTCACTTAACATGCATATCTCTATGTATATGCTATGGTGATAACCTCCACCGAGGAGGTTATGTTTTCGCCAGTGTCTGTCTGTCTGTCTGTCTGTGAGCAAGATGACTCAAAAAGTGCTGAACGGATTTGGATCAAATGTTTTGGCCAAAGGAACAGATTAATAAATACATTTTGATAGTTATGGTTAACAGATAATAGATTTTGGTGGTGATCGAACACTGTCTGGAATTTGTATTGGGTCGGTGACCCTTTATTGCTTTGGTGGAAGTCTGCGCTCTCTGAGTTTTTTTCTAGTTGGAATTGCTTCAGCTTGAAATGTAAAAAAAATCTAAGGGAAAAAATGAATTCAAAATGAAATATAAATGATCCCCAACTATTTGCGCTTTCAAGGCAGTGTTCTAATGTTAATAACTTCTCCTCCTCCTCCTCCTCCTCCTCCTCCTCCTCCACCTCCTGCTGCTCCTGCGGGGCTGTGCTCACAGAAGGGTACCCATCTGATCCCTCCCTCCGTCATAGCGCCCGCCTCCTCTCTAATGGAGAGCCGGGCGGAATGCCGTACACAGCCAGCCAGGAGGGAGGGAAAAACACACAGACCATGGGAGATAGCAGCTCTGTGTGTGTGTCTTTGTGTGTGTGTGTGTGTGTGTGTGTGTGAGAGAGAGAGAGAGAGAGAAAGAAGGAAAGAAAGACAAAAACAAAAAAAGAGTATCCCCCACTCCCTAAGGGTAATACTGCGCAAAATTAGGGAACGAAGTGCCCATATACCAGAAGAAT
>JAIFZK010000019.1:2467500-2475000 GCA_027481765.1 Tenualosa thibaudeaui | reverse complement strand
AGAGATATAGAGAGTGTGGTTTTTAAGGTTTATTTCGAGATTCATCTTTTTGATGCACCCAAAGAAGTATTTTGTCTTTGGAGTAGAGTATGCCTTTTTCTTCACTTTTTGCAGAATTCACACACTGGACACACACATTTGACAAGCTTTGGAGAGTACTATGACTTTCAAGAGATCCCAAACCAGACCACACTTGTCTCTGCTCCTCCTATAGTGCACCTACCTGGCTGTGTGGAATGATCCAGAAATTTTTCTCTCCTCCTTTGTTCACCATGAAGAGGGATATGTGGACTCCTCTCTGCTCCTCTCCTCTCTCCTCTCTCCTCTCCTTCACCATGAAGAGGGATGTGTGGACTTCCCTCTGCTCCTCTCCTCTCTCCTCCACTCCTCTCCTGTACTCCTCTCTTCTCTTCTCTCCACCTTTATTCTCCTCAAAATAAATGGGTTTGTCCTCTACTCCTTCCTCCTCTTCCTCCATGCCAGTCTTACATTCACACGTCGTCTGTCTGCTGACATAGTCTCACCTTTCTCTTCCTCACCTTCCATCTCCATCTCCATCTTCCGTCTCCATCTTCCATGTCCTCCTCCATGTCCTCCTCTCCCATCTAACCCAGTCTCTGCCGTTGCTGTGCCCGTTGCACCGACACGCACTGGGCGGCTGGTTCATTCATCAGAGTGGTTTACGGCACACAGTTTACCCCTGGAAGTAATTAAAACACAACATCATTACAACGAGCCACCACCCCCCACCTCCACCGCCCACCCTTTTAATAGAGAGGCAACGAGGCACCAGAGACCGCCGCTCTAATTGTGCCTCACCACTCCCTCACACATCCCCACTTTCCAGCCCAACAAGTCTTCTTTATCTTTTTGATCTTCCTGTAATTAGTGGGAGAGATCTCCAAGAGCAGAGTGGGCGCTAGGCTATAGAAAGGCTGCTGTGCATGGAGGCTACACATGTGCATGCAGGCCAGAAGAAGAAACTGGCTTAGTAGCCATGGTTTAGCAGATCCCAGATCAGCCCTAATTTGAGTGAGATGAGGGCCAAAGCTAGAGAATCTATGAAGAAGACACTATCTCAGGCATCTAAATCATAGATCATAGATCATATGTCATACACTGATAAACATGCTGAAGTTGTGCAAAACTTCCTGTGTTGATTTCATGAAGCCATTGTGATTGGACATACTTTATGTAGGAAGCCATTTTGACTGCACATACTGTATGTAGGAAGCCATTTTGATTGGACATACTGTATGTAGGAATGCTGTTCTGGTTACCCAAGTAGTTTCCCCATCAAAACAGGGCGTTCCTGAACATGCCAGAGATCATGACAGTGTGGAGACAGGAACCTTCTAGAGGCCTTGGCCATGGTCAGAGTCAGTAATTAAACACTCCTCTGTGTTTGAGGCAAACACACCTCCCTCTCTCCCTCTGTGTGTGTGTGTGTGTGTGTGTGTGTGTGTGTGTGTGTGTGTGTGTGTGTGTGTGTGTGTGTGTGTGTGTGTGTGTGTGTGTGTGTATGTGTGTGTGTGTAATTCATTATTGATTGGCTTTTAAGCATAAATCTGTATGTACCCAGGGGGAGAGAAGTGGAGGAGAGAGAGAGAGAGGGAGAGAGATACAGAGAGGGAGGGAGAGAGAGGGAGAGAAGAAGAGAGAGAGAGAGAGACTCATAGAGATGGAGGTCTGGTCTGTGTCAAAAGTAGGGTCTCTACCACCTCAACCCCAATACATGAACACATATCTTCATGGTTAATCTTTGCTTGATAAAATTTCTGTAATAAGCATAATAATTTAATAATAGGACAAATTGACTGCCTCCGAGGTTTCTATCACTGTGGAGGAGTAAAGATCAGATTCTTATAAGACCTTTTGTTTCCAGTGTGTATGCACACACACACACACACACACACACACACACACACACACACACACACACACACACACACACACACACACATAGTGAACACTTTCTACTTCTGTATCTATTTTCTAGCAATCAGTTCTGTAATCACATATCAGTGAGGATAAATTAAATCAGGCCTACATATTTCCAGAGAGCAGTATTTCCAGCAATGATTAACAAAGCCTTGCAGTACATTCCTACTGCCTTCGGTTGAAAGGATTATATTTCAGACAGATGGTTCAAACAATCTCTTCTGGGCTCACCTCAAAAGAGGGTACTTTAGTCCGTAATTCAATTACATGCACTCCCTCATTCTAATAATTGATTGGGCGTTGATCTCCAAAGGTACCGCCTCTCCTGTCAATCTCCTCTTATCCTTCTAATGAGGAAGGGGATCGCTCAGTTCCAGGCCTGACAAGGGCAGCACACACACACACACACACACACACACACACACACACACACACACACACACACACACATCAGCTGCCATGACACTGATACCTGGAGCGTAGCTCAAATATCAAACCCTCC
The DNA here is from genome assembly GCA_027481765.1 of Tenualosa thibaudeaui. Taxonomy (NCBI): domain Eukaryota; kingdom Metazoa; phylum Chordata; class Actinopteri; order Clupeiformes; family Clupeidae; genus Tenualosa; species Tenualosa thibaudeaui. The sequence goes on along the minus strand of JAIFZK010000019.1, from coordinate 2,472,557 downwards.
TATGAGCATCCTACAGTAGTCCAATATCACTACATATTTCAGCACTGCTAATGTGGACAGCTCCCGTTCAGAACATGCTCAGAATTTTAATTTCACAAGCTAACCCTAACCCTAACCCTAACCCTAACCGTTAAGAGCAATGCAAACTGAAAAACCACTGATTTGTGTGTGTTTTGTGTGATACTAAGAATATATTATCAACCTTAAAAATATAACGAACATGATGAAGAAATGTTGTACCTCCTGCCATTAAAAATGTGATCAAAATAGAAATATTTGCTAATGCTATGGAAGGTTCTCACTGAATAGTCTCTAGTTCCATTGATTTTTATGACATTTTAGAAGGGAAGATTAGACTTGTGCTGTCAAAGCCAGTCATTGCCATAGGTGACCTCTTTGAGGGCTCCTCTTGTAGAACAATACTTTGAGGAGAGGCACCCCTGGTTTGGCAGGTCCACACCAGATTATGAACTGACTCAGGCTAGATCCATCTTGTCCTGCCTCTAGGTAGCGCTTGAACCAGTGATCATGACTGAGACAGTGACAGTAACAGGAACCATGGCATTAATACTGGTGGCTTCTTCAGTGGTGAGCGGTGAGGATAGCAGGAGCGGAGGTGGTGGCATTAGCGTTAGCATTAGCGACAGTGCTGGCTGTAAACACCCATTAGTCTTTAGCAGTCCTGCTCATTATTCCTAGCCGAGCTTCGCTCATTAGAGCAGGCCGAGGCTGACAGGTAAACACTGCTAATAGGAATGGCCTATCAATAAATGCATTGTGTGCTAACAGGAAGTGTTAGCGTGGTGTGTTGCTGAGGTGGGGGTAAACAAGAGGGGGTTGGGGGTTAGGACAGGCTGGGAGGAGGGGGTGAGGGGGCTAGGGGTATCTAAGGACCCTGTAATAACGGGAGAGATTGAGAAAGCCTTTAACTTTAGACGAAGGTCAGTGATGGTGCTGGCTGACACTAGATAGTCCACAAAGAGGCAAGGAGCAAGGGAGAAAAGAAGATAGAGAAAGACACAAGGACACAAGATCTCTCTCTCTCTCTCTCTCTCCCTCTCTCTCTCTCTGTTCATCTTTCTTCTGTCTGTGATGACTGTGGTATGTTGAGAGAAGTTGCTTTGTTGTCCTGTGTGTTTGTTCTGTCCCCTGTCATCTGATCTTTTGTGTTTGAGCTCAGTGGGTCTGAAGTGTGTGTGTGTGTGTGTGTGTGTGTGTGTGTGTGTGTGTGTGTGTGTGTGTGTGTGTGTTTGTGCGTGCGTGTGTGCGTACGTGTGTGTGCGTGCGTGTGTGTGTGTGTATTGGTATGATTGGAATGATGCATGTCTTCTGTTGATTGTGTGTGTTTGTTAGTGTGTGTGTGTGTGCATGTGTATGTGTCACCTGATGTGTGACTGCAAGTACACTTGTTTATGACTGTCTCTTGCATAGCAATAAAGCAAGGTTGCAAAGCGACCACAGGGATGGATAAAGGGAACAAGGGAGACCGAGGGAGGAGGAGAATGAAGAGGAGGGAGAGAGGGAGAGAGGGGAGGGAGGAAGAGAGAGGGGAGGGAGGAAGAGAGAGGGGAGATGTTATTTATGTTTGGAAGGGGTTCATCCTGAGTTCATGTTACCATGAGATGTCCCTTGGGTGGGACTGGGGGACAGCCACACCAGTGTGTGTGTGTGTGTGTGTGTTTGTGTGTGTGTGTGGGGGGGGGGGGGGGTCTCTGTGCGTATGTCTACATCTCAGCCTGTGTCTGAGTGTGTGTGTGTGTGTGTGTGTGTGTGTGAAGACCACACTGCAGAGTGCTCTTGTCTCTATGTGTGATTCTGAGGCTTAAAAGGCCGTAAGTTTGTCTGACAGACTTACAAGAGGGAAAGAAGACAAACATTGACAACTACAAAGAAGAGAGGCAAAGACTGAGTGAGTGAGTGAATGAGTGAGGGAGTTAGTGGGTGAATGAGTGACAAAGGGAGGGAGTTAGTGGGTGAATGAGTGAATGAGTGAGGGAGTTAGTGGGTGAATGAGTGACAAAGGGAGGGAGTTAGTGGGTGAATGAGTGAGTGAGTGAATGAGTGAGGGAGTTAGTGGGTGAATGAGTGACAAAGGGAGGGAGTTAGTGGGTGAATGAGTGAGTGAGTGAATGAGTGAGGGAGTTAGTGGGTGAATGAGTGAATGAGTGACAGAGGGAGGGAGTTAGTGGGTGAATGAGTGAGGGAGTTAGTGGGTGAGGGAGTTAGTGGGTGAATGAGTGAGGGAGTTAGTGGGTGAGGGAGTTAGTGGGTGAATGAGTGAGGGAGTTAGTGGGTGAGGGAGTTAGTGGGTGAATGAGTGAATGAGTGACAGAGTGAGGGGATTAGTGGGTGAATGAGTGAGTGAGAGTCAGTGAGTGAGGAGGAGAGCGAGTGAGGAAGTAAACGAACACGAGAGAGAGACAGAGAGAATGAGTGAATGAGGGAGTGAATCAGAGTGAGACCAGAAGACTGAACAGATAGAGAGAATGGACAGACAAGGGACACAGGAAAGAACGGAGGAAAGAGTGGAAGACCTGAAGAAGCAGAGAGTGAGTGAGAGAGACAGAGAGAGAGAGAAAGAGGGAGAGATGGAGAGAGAAACAATGTTTAGGGTGGGATACTTGTCTGAGTGCCAGTACTGTAGTGTAAAGCAGACATGATCACAGCGGCAGTGAATTAGTTACTGGGGCTTCATTTCCACAAAACACTGGTTTGTTACAAGATGAGGAATGAGCATGTGTAAAAAATTTTCAGTCAAAAATATTCAGTTTGATCGAACGTTTACATGACAAATAAAATTTTTATCGGATCGTAAATTCTATTCTGATCAAGATGTTTACATGGTTCATTTTCATTCTGATTGAGCCATTTCTAATCGGATCAAAAGTGTCCATGTAAATGCAGCTACTGATGTGTAGGTGTACTGTATGCATATTGACAGAAACACTGTCCTGACCCAGCAGTCAGTCCTGTCAGGGAGCAGTGTGAGATTTCTCCCATTACAGTAAGATTCACATCCCTGCTGGTTCAAAGGCCTTCTATCCACAACCGTTTAGGTTCCATTCTCCACGGCGAATCCCCAGCCTCTGCCTCTGTGTACCCAGTATGATATACTGTAGCAGAGAATAAAAAGGCATAAAATTCTGAAAGCATAGCTTCTTAGATTTATGGATTCTTAGGGTTTCACAGAAGCAAATTCAAATCCATTGTCAAGCACACAATTCTGCAGGTAATAAAAATAATCTGATGATTTATAACTGGTAAATGTCACACACAAATAGTCATTGATATGTAGATACATCTACATGTACCTATACATGTGTGCACACACAAACACTCTTGTAGATGCTCAGCTTAACTGAAAATGAGCCAATGCCTGTCCACCTGTCCTAATTACAAACACACACACACACACACACACACACAAACACACACACACACACAGAAATGCAGTCTTGTTTTCTGGGTATAGGCCAATGAGTGTCCAGCTGTTCTAATTACTACCTACACACACACACACACACACACACACACATTTAGGGAATGTGCTGCCGCTCCAGCAGTCCTCTAATTACACACCCTGACCTCCCACAGGTCGCCGTGGCGATGAGCCCCCAAGCGATCAATATTCATTCTTTTAGATCTGTCATCCGCTTTTGACACTATCGACCAAACACTGTCTCTCCTCTCTGCTCTTTTTTTCTGATTTATTCATTTATTTACCACCACTAACACACACACACGCGCACACACACACACACATGCACGCACATACATGCACACACAGATCTGTATCTTCTATCTGTATCTATATAGAGTAAAATATGTGCTGCTGTACAGGAAATACAACTGCAGAGATGAACTCTCTCTCCCCTCACTCGCCCCTTTTTAACTGTACTTCCTCTACAACATCAACTTTGGCCAGATCCATCCATCCATCTCTCTCTTTCTCTCTCTCTCATGCACACACACACACACACACACACACACACACACACACACTGTTTTTTGGCAGCATTATTGTGGATAAGTAGCAGGCTCCTAATGAACTGAGCATGGGTCTGTTCAAGGTCAGAGCCTTCATTTAAGGACCTCCATCAGCCAGCCAACTCACCCCAGCCCAGCCCCCAGCCCCCAGCCTCCAGCCCCCAGCCCCCAGCCTCCAGCCTCCAGCCTCCAGCCCCCTGCTCCTGTTCCTGCTCCTGCTCCTGCTCCGCATAGACAAACACATGGTAATGGACATGCATCTAGGACTCAACGCTCCGACCTAGCCTTTGTGGTTTTCCCGTTCGATGGCCTCTACATTACTTGATTTCACTCTCTTTCTCTCTCTCTCACTCTCTCTCTCCCTCTTCTTCTCTATCTCACTCTCCCTCTCTCTGCTGACCTTAGTGCCAGACAGATTTTTAACCTTGTATATTTTTATGTTTTTGTTTTTTTCAAATACCCTGCCCTGTTGTGTAAAAGCTTTTAAAGACTTTGAATGGCCTGTTTCCCCTGTTAGGCCAAGCCAGGCATGTTGAGTGGTGCGGGCTGATGACATGGCGAGGAACAGAGAGCGTTGCCATTGAGATCGCAGTGCATGATGGGAGGAGTGTGTGTATGGTGCAGTCCAAGGCCATGGAAGGTCACACTCTCCCTTGATGATGTAAGAAGTTGAATGTTACTATGACTTTAGAAAGGGACTAGGACTATGTGTGCGCCTGTGTGTGTGGGTGGATAGTTAAATAGGTTTATAGAATTTATAGAGCATTATAATATGTACTTTATGTGTTTGGTTGTCATCATGTATGTACTTGTGTAAGTACAGGGCTATTTAGCGAGGGATCTTCATTTGAATACACAGAGAACTGGTAAGTCATCACATTTGAGCATCAGCGCATGTTTCCAGTAAGTGGCAATGCATTTGCACAGAGGCTGGTTTTGTGTCTGTGTTAGTAAAGAGCCAGGCAAAGATGCCAGGTGGGGATCAAAGAGTCTTTATGTGTGTTTTCAGAAGGGAGCTCATTCTAGTTCACTGTCGTGACTCCAACTCCCTCATCTGTCTCCAGGTCTGG
>JAIFZK010000019.1:2457500-2460000 GCA_027481765.1 Tenualosa thibaudeaui | reverse complement strand
GTGTGTGTGTGTGTGTGTATGTGCATGAGTGTGTGTGTTTGTATGTGTGTCTGTGTGTATGTGTGTGTGTGTGTGTGTGTGTGTGTGTGTGTGTGTGTGTAAAAGAGAGAGAGAAAATCTCACAAGAGAGTGGCAGTAAGTGTGTGTGTGAAGCAAGGCCGACGCTGTTGATGTTGTTGCTGTTGGATCTGCTCAGAGCGTGGGGGACAGTGAGCGTGGCTGACAGGGACAGTGGTCTGGCTGTCAGAGCACTGGGGGGGGGGGGGGGGTACATGGGTCGGGGTGAGGGGGTGGGGGTTCAGTCAGGGGCAACGGCTGTGATCTGACAGGTCGTAGGGGAACAACAGCATAGTCTGGAACAAAATGGAGAGAAGAGAGCAGAAAGGAGTGAGAAGGCAACGAAGGAGGAAGAGAGAGAGAAAGAGGGAGTGAAAGATGAAGAAATGAGAGAAGAAGAGATAAAGGAGGAAAAAAGGGTGTGTAAAGAGAGAGAGAAAATGGAAGGAGGAGAGGAGAGAAAGGATGTGAGAGAAGACAAGAGTGCAGTCCATGGCAGTCACTCAAACAGTCCCCCGGCAACTAGTAGAAGCACTGACCCTTTTGCAGTATTTAACCCTCCATCAAAACGTCCAGCCACACCACACCACTCCACAGCACTCCACTCCATTCCACTCCACTCCACTCCACTCCTCTCCTCTCCTCTCCTCTCCACACCACACCACACCACACCACACCACACCAGGCCAGGCCACACCACGCTAGACTGAGCCATCAGATCAGGGCCAGTGTAGTCATAACAGCATGTATGTGACCCCCTCAGCCCTCACTGTGACAGCACAAATATGCTCCCGTCTCCCTCACAGGCCAGCAGACATGTCCACACACACACACACACACACACACACACTGGCTCCGCTCCGCTCCGCTCCTCACCAAGAGGGCAGACTCCTCAAATCACTGGCCGAGCAAACTTCTTTTTCTTTCTCCTTTTTTCCGCATGCTTTGTAAATGCCACCTTGGCGCCCTTGAGTGCGGTGACTTTTTTTTTTCTTTTTCTTTTTTTTTTTTTTTCGGAACTATCCTGGTGCGGAGCAGGTGGTCTAGGCCCCTGCCTTGCTGAACGTGAAAGGTGACATTGACTGTGTGGCACGCCAGTCTCCCAGGATAATGCAGTGTGAGTGTGTGTGGGTGTGTGTGTGTGTGTGTGTGTGTGTGCGCGTGTGTGCATGTGCATGTGTGTTTATGGGTAAACATGTGAGCTTGTCTGTGTGTCTGTGTGTGTGTGTTTGCATGTGTGTGTGTGTGTGTGTGTGTGTGTGTGTGTGTGTGTGTGCGTGTGTGTGTGTGTGTTCATGGGTAAACATGTGTGCTTGTCTGTGTGTGTGTGTGTGTGTGTGTTTATGAGTGAACATGCGTGCTTGTCTGTGTGTGTGTGTGTGTGTGTGTGTGTGTGTGTGTATAGGTGGGTGGGTGGTGGTTTGAGAGAGGCATGGGGATCCTGTGCTCGGCGTCGATTGCAATGCAAATAAATAATGCAGCGTCCACCTATTGCGGTGGGTCCCTGACGCCGGGTCTGACGTTGCCTGCAGCAACCTTTGGGCAGGAAAATAATTACCATGCTGAGGAGTACTTGGGTATAGAAGCCCAGTGCGGCGTGGAGCCCTCACAGGCGGGAGAGTAATGGGCCAGAATGGGAACCATTACAGGGTTCTGCAGTCCCTGCTTCTCCACTGGACTCCGGCGCCTGACGAAGAGAGAGAGAGAGAGAGAGGAGATGGGGGGGGGGGACCTGTGGGAGGCAGAGGGGAGACCACCACCACCTCTGAGACTTGCAAACAAAATGGCTGCCCGAGAGAGAGAAAGACTTGGATAGTAAAAAATATAGTTGAGATACTCTGATTACATAAGGAGTAATGGGCACCATGACGTTTGAAAAAATGCCCATTCCAGTGGGTTATGCGACCACAACTGAAAGCTGTTTGTTTTCAGAATGAAGGTTGTGAAGCTGCCACAACTGAATTTCCTGGCATCATTTACACATTGTGATCTCTAGAAATGTCTAATTTTTGAACTAGTTGTTTATATCACTGATTCATCAACAACTTCATCAACTTACCAGGACAAACTACCAGTAATCATTCTAAATGAATGTTCTAAATGAATGGCGGGGTGGCTTAGGCCAAAGCCCAGACATAAGTTCTATTTCTCTAGCTGTCAAGCTAGCATATCCCAGGATTCCTTAACTTTGCATTTGTCAACTTCAAATCAAACAAATCAAATTGACAGTGCTACTTGATGGACAAGGTCTGACTGACTGAAATATCAATAGCAGTGTCCGTCAAGTAGCAGTGTTGTGTTTCTCAGTTTATTTTGGAGTTGTATCTAGTGCAAAATAGATGCACCAGCAATATAACGTCACTGACGTGTGCAGGAACTGTGTGAAATCACCTCTGGCCTTGATGTGCTGTAGATATGGTGTAAGAGCAGTAAATGTATATCT
>JAIFZK010000019.1:2415000-2452500 GCA_027481765.1 Tenualosa thibaudeaui | reverse complement strand
ATAGATGCACACACACACAGGTGCACACACACATACACGCACATATACACAAATCAGGGATGATAGTCAGCGAGGAGGATTAATATGGAGTGCGGCGCTTTTCCGGCCGCACCCCAGCCCGGTCACGAACGGCTCTGCTCACCGGGACCCGAGGGCCCCGGCTACTCCAGACCAACCGAAGCACTTAGGCGCATGGGTATCGCTACGTCTGGGAGGGATTCTGACTTAGAGGCGTTCAGTCATAATCCCGCAGATGGTAGCTAACAAACGAAAAAGCAGCAATATGGTGGAAACGATGCGCAAAGATGGATTAGATTCACTGACGCAGGGAGAAGAGCACATTCCTCCGAGCAGCGTGCACAAGCTGGCCAGGAAGTACGCATACAGCAAATGGTCATTGGAGTGTATCTCACACACACACACACACGCACGCACGCACACACACACACACACACACACACACACACACACTCCCACTCTTGTGACACCCAATATAAATTTAATTTACCACAAAGGGACATGGATGTAAATATTAAAATAACCATGAACTAATCCCAACACATCTGTACAACATATATCCATATAAAATATTCATAGCCACCTTATAGACACAAAAGCACAACCTCTTTTGCACACGCACACAAACACACGCACACACACACACATGCACACACACGCACACACACAGGATGGCGGTGATGAGCGACAGCTTTAAAGGTAATTGATTTTATCCCCTGCCTAATTTCCCTTCCTTTCTCCCAGGAGCTTCATCAGCAGTCTGTCAATAGGCCCGGGTGGCCGCACGCCATCCGTTAGCACTAGGCTAACGCCTCAATCACACCACCATCACTCACTGTAGCCTGCCTCCCAGGGGCTTGCCACACAGCACAGCACAGCACAGGACAGCACAGCACAGCATTACATAGCCACTGCCAATAACCACACACACACACACACACACACACATGCACACAAATACATACACATACATACACAAGCACAATGCAGAACAATACACACACAGTATTCACATGTGTACTCATGATATAAGTCTATTAACACTGCAGAATAACAATGTATACTACAAAACAATTTGAAATGCATACACACATACATGTATACAGGCTATTTGAAGTGCATACACACATACATGTATACAGGCTATTTGAAGTGCATACACACATACATGTATACAGGCTATTTGAAGTGCATACACACATACATGTATAGAGGCTATTTGTGTTTACAAAAGCAAACACATGCACATTAAGTCTCTGGTCCTAGATGTTAAGCCCATTAGCGCACACACACACACACGCGCAGAAGTCCTGACAGCCAGAGCCCATTCCAGCACAGAGAAAGTCTAATCAGACAACAAATACCAGTGCCACCTCTAAGCCAATCAATGAGGAGTGTTGATCACTCAGCCATCAGTACAAATGAATGGAGCCATTCACAAAGGTTAGCTTTCTCTGTGGGTTTGAGTTGTGTGTGTGAGTGTGTGTGTGTGTGTGTGTGTGTGTGTGTGTGTGTGTGTGTGTTTGGGGGGCGGGGGGGGGGGGGGGGTATTCAATGAATAATGAGGAAAATAAAAACTGCAAATCAGTGAAATCTTATCATTATCATAGTGACAACTGGAAAATGTCAGTGCTTGTATTGAATTATTCCATTTTAAAGAAGGCTAAACAGTTGAATTGTTTTCTTGCAAATTTGTGCATTAGTGTAATGAGTGCAGACATTGTTTTGTACTTGCAATTGTAGTCAATTTTGGATTGCGGTCCTCAGTTGCCACAGTATTTTTTGAATCACAAGTGCATTAATTTTGGACACTTAGTGTCATACATAAGGTGTGATAGAAATCAAACAACAAACTGGAAGTCAAGAGTGTGTCTGGGCCATCATCCACAATTTTAGTCTGCTAATCCCAACACCAGTCCCAAGTTGCTTCTAGTTTTTTATACCAAGTCAATTCATTATTTGACTACTTTTTTCTAATGACCCTGTTGGCTTCCAATTATCATTAATAAAAAATGGATAAAAACCTATCAACCCATGGAAACATAATTCATTTCTAAAGTTTGCTTGCACCATAGCACCAAAGGACAATTATAGTAGTATTACTAAACATTAATTAATGTTTTATATCTCTGTTCTATATCTTCAATGGTGTTAATAACAGCATGTAATTACTGTTAGTCAAAGAAAACTTTGTCATGAAGTAGAACTCCTTTCTTTTTTGTGTAGTGAGAAGAATATTTCATAGTTTACTGTTTCAGCAACATCATTTCAGTTTACCAGTTGTACCATGCCTGTCTAGTGTGCTTGGGCACACCGTGACAGCTCTCTCTTCCTGGCACTGAAGAGCTCAGTTATCTCTGCTTACTTGTAGTTAACTGTCTGACAGTCTGTCAAGAGACACAGACAGAGAGAAAGAGAGAGAGAGAGGGATAGAGAGAGGGGGAGAAAAGAGAGAGAGGGATAGAGATGGGGGGGGGGGGTGCATCATTTTAATCTCTGGTCTGTAGCTGTTTCCCGGGTGGTGAAAGAGGCCAATCAGACGGGGAGCGCAGAGCTTCCTGCTCTGGGGCCTGATCTCCACGCCGACCTGGCTGACCCGAGCAGACGCCGCGCTGACAGCCGCTGGGTGCCCGCCGTGTGCTCGACATCACCGTCTGACTCACCCCCAGGGGGTCACTCACCTCCGCCCCTTGCCAAATTTCACTGTTTTGTACTGTACATGAGTGGGGGTGGTACGGGGATGTTTTTTGTGTGTGTGTACGTGTATGTGTCTGTGTGTGTGGGTGTGTGTGTGTGTGTGTGTGTCTGTGTGTGCGTGTGTAAAAGGTAGGTTTGCAGGCATAGGCTTTGTGCTTCTGTGATTATTAATATAACATAACATTAGAAGGGAGATATATGGTATGAAGTTGAATATGTTAAAAAGATATTTGAGTGTGTATGTTAATGTAAAAATAGCTTTGATATCAAAGTTAAAGACATAATGTACAATAAATGTACACTAAATTTACAGTAAATAGAACAAAAAGATAATATTGATAACGACTTAAACACATAAAAAACAGCTCTTTTCTATTTTAAATATATTTAATACAGTTGAAAAACTAGTTTGTTTTTTTTCTGGGAAAATGACATGAATTCCTTTTTTGGCAGTAGCTGTTGTGGGGTAATAGTGCCCTGTGTAATTCTGACTGTGCAGGAAGTCTATTGTCTTTAATTTAGTGCAATGTGCAATGCAATACAGCTACATGCACCTATGCAGCATTACATAGACAGGCCTCACATTAAGTCAGTGTGTGTGTGTGTGTGTGTGTGTGTGTGTGTGTGTGTGTGTGTTGTTCAGAAGATGCATGGCATTTGGGATTGAGGCAGTGATGAAACGCTTGAGTAGCGTGCCACTCCATCACCCAAACCCAGATTACGTGTCGAGCATCGGACGTGTGTCGGTGACGATGGCGGCAGTTGAGCCCAGCACAGCTGTGCTGGAGCATGTATTAACATGCAATAACCACCGTGAACTCTGGACACACACCCCAACACCAGCACACCACCAGCCACTGCACCAACCAACCCCCCCCCACACACACACACAACCCAGAGAAGGATGCTTACAAATTCAGCCCAGCCCAAGAGAGTGCAGATAAAGAGGGTGCATTTGTATGTATGTGTGTAAAAATGAAAAAATCTGAAGAAAATCACTGCTGTAGCTCCTACATATCAGACAGTGTGTGTGTGTGTGTGTGTTTGTGTGTATGTTTGTGTGTGTGTGTGGTGAGGGGGGGGGGGTGGTCTATGCTTCCTGATCATCTTAAAAGAGAGTTGCCTCCATCCTTCCTCTGCTGCCTTCTACTGGAGTTTGGGCATGTATAACATCTCATGAGATGAGGTGGGACTTTTTTGCTGGTTGGGAGGAGGCGGGCATTCTAAGCTGGAGGGAGACTGACACATCTCTACTGGCTAAACCATGTCTTTGAAATGTGTGTCACCTGCACTGCAGAAGCACTGAAAGGGTTAACTCTATTTTGAAGCAATATTTCCTTTTCGTCTGTGTGCATGTGTTTGTGTGCCACTGCCTCTCTGTGTGTGAGCTTTGTGTTTATTTTGGTGTATTGGCCAGTGTATTTATATGGTGGGAATCATATTTCTGTGCATGGTACTAACACAGTGTGCAGAGTTTGTGTGTAGAGCAGGTGTGTGTGTGTGTGTGTGTGTGTACCTGTATCTATATATGCATACTCGTCTATGTGTGCATGTGTGCATGTGTGTGTGTGTGTGTGTGTGTTTGCATGTGTGTGAGTTTCTGTGTGTGTGTGCCTGCACAGCCTTGGCTATGTGTATGTAAAGGAGAAATTTGCCTGTCCTTGCCTAAGTGAATGGCTAGGATTAAGCTGACAGCCCACCTTAGTGATGGCGAAATAATTGGTTGTTCAGCTCTGTCCTTGTCAGAGCGCTGACAGTTCTGCAGATGTCCTGCGCGGTTCTCCAAAGGTTAGGCCCAGCTGGGCCCGCCATTCATTAATCATTCCCCTCTGACAGAGCTCAGAGCAGGCAGCAGCTGCCACCCCGTCCCCCTCAATTTCTGTCACCGCCTTCCACCGCCACCAGCCTCCCCTTACCCCGCAACACACACACCCACACACACACAAACACACACATATACACACCCACACACATATACAAATGTGTACCCACATACACACAACCCTAAACATACACTCACAAACATACACCTACAAACACACGTGAAAACATACACATGCATGTCCACACACACACACATACATACACACACATGCATGTCTCCTCTCATTTCTGTGTGTGCATGTCTCTGTGTGTACACACATGTACAGGATTAAACACAAATTTACATTAAAATGACTTGGGAAAAAAAAATAATAATAAAAAAACAGAAGTGCGCCCCCTGCAAACAGGTAGACAGACACATACACAAGCCAACCCCGTAGTCCAAAGGCTTGCAGTGGCAGACAGGCAAGCTGTAGCTTGAGTGGCTACATGGAAGTAACCTGACTAATGTATGCAAGCCCAGTCTCTTTCTCACTGGAGTAAGGGATGTTTTACACACACAGCCATCCCCTCTACGGTATTTATATTTCATCACTTGTTGTGTTTGTAACCATGTGCATTACAGAAGTGTGTATGGTAAATATAACACATTCATAAAAATTCATTCACTGATCAAAGTCATTTACTGATGAATATCCATTGTTTACTATTAATGTACGGCAACCCTAATATGACGTGTGGCAAATTTGGATGTTTTATCCTTTATACAAATACATAATTTTATTCTTTATAACTGCACATATATTAGGCAAATTCAATTTCAGTAAAACTAAATCAATTATAGGTAAAACTATCACATATTTATTTCTAAAACTGTGTTTGTATTGCAGATGATGTTGATTCATATGATATTGAGATTTTAAAATATCATTCAGAAATATAGCGCAACTCCACAATAGCTTTCATGACCACGGCACCAACTGGAGCTGTCAGAGATTACTGCAGACATCACACCATTGCAGTGGGCTACTGCATGCACTTCTGAAATCATCCGTCTGGTTCACTTTTCCTCCTGTTTTTTTCTTTCCTCTACCTTTTTTTTCCTCCATCTCTCTGTCCATCTCATCTTCCCTCGTCTCCTCCACTCTCTGTCACCTCTCGCCCCTTCTCCTCTGCCTGGTGTGTGTGTGTCTCTGTGTGTGTGTGTGTCTGTGTGTGTGTGTGTGTGTGTGTGTGTGTCTGTGTGTGTGTGTGTGTGTGTGTGTGTGTGTGTGTGTACGCATGCGTGCCAGGAGCCCAAGGGGTTTGGAAAGAAGTGTGAGGTGACCAAGTGGAAGCTGAGAGTGAGCAGAGGTGGCGTAGGGTGTGGATTGGACGCTAAGTGCCTGGTGGAGTCCCACGTATATCCACACTCATGACCTGGACACTCTGACGAGGCACCGATTAGTGCAGTCCTGAGGTGCTGGGGTGCCATGGCCTGAGGTCCATCTCTTAGCCTACTCTGGGAAAACCCACCACAGACACAGACTCACACACACACACACACACACACACACACACACCAACCCACCCCCAGGTCACCGCTATATGTGAAGTGTGGCCCCAAGTGTTCCCAGGCACTTAATGGGCTCCCCAGGGACCCACTGACACCAGGTGACCACAGATGGCCAGCTCGCTCCACGGACCTATCAGGGACCAGACTCTTATGATGGAGAAGTGTCTCTGTGAGAGAGAGAGTGAAAAAGAGAGAGAGAGGATGAGAGAGAGAGTGAAAAAGAGAGACAGAAGATGAGAGAGAGAAATTCTCTCAATGTCCAGCTGCCACTGTGCCATAAAGCAACAAAGTTTGTGGGGTTTTTTTCTTTTTTTTTCTTTCATGTCACTCAGAGATTTGACTTCAAAAGTAAGCTCAGTCCCCCCCAACTCCCTCCACGTTAACTGCCGATGTCGATGCTGATGCATGTCAGCCACGCCTGATCGAGACGTGATCCAGTGTACAAATATCCCCTACTTTCACGCTATTTGTGTATGGCGATGGTGTGATGCTGGCACCTGAAGGTCAGATCAATAAATAAAAAAGCGCTGGTGCTGATAGAATATGGAGAAGCCTCCTCCCAGCTTTCCTGCTGCCTTGTTAGTGAAGCACTCATATGCATCTGAGTGCACGTGCACCAAAACATATCCTTGAAGTCATGCCATCACATACTATATCAGAGCTGTGACCATCTGTCAATATGCATTATTGACATGGCTTTTTGCTAAAATGGAACAGAGGCTAACCTGGATTCAATAACGGTGCGATTTGGATACACAGATCTGGCGAGGAATTAAAGTAGGCACTAGACCATCTCTGTTAACTAAAGATAAATCCATTTTAAAGTGGACTCACTGGGATCAATGGCTTATTCATTTTTCAGACATTATATTTTTTAGTATAAATTGTTTATATTGTCTTGTTCTCATTCAGTGTGCTAGTGATGCTTTTGATTTAATCAATCATAAAACTGCTAGAGGAAAGCAAACAGCCTACCAAGCACACACAGATACACACACACACACATAAAAAGAATTGTGATGGTAAAGTTAGTTCTGGACCCCCACACACACACTCCTGGGCACAAATATGGCACCACCAGCATGGGATGCATCTGTAACAAGGCATTACTTCTAAAGATGAATATACAGTCCAGGCAGGTTACACACGACAAAACATGTGTCTGATGCTAACACTCTTTTTTTTCATTCATTTTCATGGTCCACTGCTGATGACAAACTAGTACAAAAGAAAGTGAACATGTGCTTTGTAGAGGAACTCCCATGACATACATACACACATTGGTTCTCTGAGGCTAATTCAAGTGGTACTGGCCACATAATATTGCCAGTTGTTCTTCAATTCTTAGGGTCATGTTTTCACTTCTCAAACTTTGTGATCTCTGATGACTCCTCATCATCTCCCTGATTGTTAATTATACCAAAAGCTCATCAAATGCATGACCTGCAACTGGGCTGCATCAGCATCAGCTAGTGTTATAACTGAGGCAAAATGGCCTTCCAATTGTTTAATATTTAAAACTTACACTTATTGCCTGGACTATAAATTGACCTAGATATAAAATATTATATATATTATATATATAAGTAACACTGGACGAAATATTCACACTTTCTCATTCACTATTCAAATGCTCAGGGCTTATCTACATTCTCTCTCTTTACCTTTCTCTCTCTCTCTCTCTCTCTCTCTCTCACACACACACACACACACACACACACACACAGTTACACTCTCACACACATAAAATATTAAAACGATACTCCAGAGTATTTCAACCCATAGTTGTTCAAGGTCATCAAGTGCTGTAAAAAAGAAAAAGAATTTAACAAATTTGGCACAATATACAATAGACTGAATACTGAACCACCAGCTACTCTGGAATGTCATTTTAAGCAAGTGCTGTACCTAGTAGCATGAACAGAAACCCCTCCAGAATTTGAAATATGCCGGCCAAAACTTTAAAATACATGTACACACATACACACACACACAGTAACATACATTCACACACACACACACGTCCATGCATACTGGTCTTCTTTACACTCATGGCTGTCATACTTGTTGTGGACTTTTTTTCCCCATGTGTAGATGAGGAGCAGCCAGGGTGTGTTGCTGACATCAGCACCCAGGGAGGCGTAGTGGAGGGCGGGGTGGGGGGGTGGAAGGAGGACACACTGTTGAGCAACACTGCCGTCATCCCCCTCTTTTTTCCCCTTTATGTCAAAACAGCACTTTTCCCTGGAGACAGAGAAAGAAAGAGAGAGAGGGATAGAGAGAGAGAGCAGAGAGAAAGAGAAGTAAAACAAACAGTCAAGGTGTGGAGATATAGAGGTATATACAGGTTGTTTTGTTAGATGCAAGTATGATACAAGGCATGGGGCCGAGTCAATCAAAACAACAAACATTTACAGGACACACACACACACACACACACACACACATAAATACACACACAAGCACACAAACACACACAGATGAAAACGTTGAATTTCTCTTGACATTTCAAAACACCTCACTTTTCCACACAGCCTCCTTCAACATATAGACTTTTATCCTGACTCTGATCTCTCAGTAGTGGTTTGGATGGCTCCATGTTTTTTTAGTTTTCTTTGGTACTAGTAATTTATCATTAAATTGACAAATGGGTTTCATGCATGCTTGCAATAAATAATCTCTAGAAACCCATCCATTGTTCATCCATCCATTGTAGCCAAGAAATCCAGACATAGAAACCCAAATAGTTGCTCAGCAGGCACGTTTAGCCAAGCATCATACGGCCTTTGTAGGTCTTCTACCAGGGCTGTGACGGTGCAAAACCATAACAACTAAGATGGCTGTGGCCAAAGAACGAGGGTCATTTGAATCGACTTTGGCATCAACTTTAGAAGAGTTACACTTGGGCTTTTCTTTTGTTATTTGTTAAGTTATTTGTTTCAAACAATGCAGTATTGTTTGACGTTGCTGTGATTTGTCTTAGTGCTATTCTATTTTGTGCAGAGGTCCATCGGCCATGGCCAGACTATACGTTTTGATGTTATAGTCTGGCTTGTCAGGCTAGTATGACTGGGAATTTGTGTGGAACTGGATATAGAATTCCTCCACTGAGACCAGGTACCCAAAGGAAGATTACACAGAGAGCCTGCAATCCACACACACACACACACACACACCCATCCCATTCCATTCTCTGCTCTCTCGCCAGTCTGGCTGAGCTCACCACCGAGGGGATGGTCATGTGATCCAACTGGTCATGTGACTCAGCCCCACGGAGAACCTCATCAGCCTGTATGTAGATGTGTGGAGAGTGAGTGATTGCCCAAGGCTGGAAATTGGTGGTACAGGCTTCATGGGGGAATTGGCGGTGCTGTTGCACACACGCAGGCACACACACACGCGCACACACACACACACACACACACACACGTGCGCGCACAGAGGCATGATTAAGGCCCTATGCATATAGTGGTCCAGTGCTATAGTTGGCATTCCCAGCTGAACACAGGTAGCCGTCACTCCGTCCTCCTGCAGGAACAATGAGCAAAGGCCTTCGCTGCGTCGGCAAGGTCAGAGATCAACACAACATTGCTCAGTGTGTGTGTGTGTGTGTGTGTGTGTGTGTGTTTGTGTGTCTGCATGAGGGTGTTGTTGATGCATTTCCTGCTCATTCAGAAATGTTAAAGCCTTTTCTTTTCATATTCAAATGCTCTGTGTAAAAGCAGTTATATGCAGTACACATATATATATATATATATGAATATATATATATATATATATATGTATTGTATCCAGTGTATTTTTGTATTCAATAATTTTCATGTACTATTTGTTGCTAATCTCTCTCTCTTTCTTTCTCTCTCTTTCTCTCTCTCTCTCATTCCCTTCAGTAAATGCCAGGGCGAGAGATCGATAGTTAATCAATCAGCGCAGCTCCTGATCAGGTGAGATTATGGCCGTTGTTGAGATATCAATGCCATGAGAGTGATTGATGACACACCCAAATGCTGATCGATGAGATCCAAGACAATGAGCAGAGGCCTTGTTAACTATACAGTCAAATATGCAAAGACTACGTCCCAGCTTTATACCTTACACTGGATGTTTGTACTGATGTGTCACCCAACCAATGAAGAAAAATAATTCCCACATATGTGTGTGTGTGTGTGTGTGTGTGTGTGTGTGTGTGTGTGTGTGTGTGTGTGTGTGTATTTGCTAATTACTGTATGTATACCTTTAAGCATAAAAGGAACCCACACCCTTTTAAACACTATATATCACATGTGAGTCAAGTGACACATTTGCTTGTAAAACCCATTAAATTTAATTTCAGTTCGATCCTTTAGGCTTCACAAAGTAGCTCTCAACTACACAACTGTGACTGTTTTAGTATTTTCCTTTGTCATTTTAAATCTTTTATGCCAATATTCAGCTGTGGCAAAAGATTCCTAGATTGTAATCGATTACATTTTTTGTACAAGGTTTTTTGTTTGTTTGTTTTGATTTTTTGTTTTTGGTTCTTGCTGTCAACTCTCCTTAAACTTAAACACAGTTTTAATTGTAAAATTAGTTCTCTGGTTCAATGGACTATGCCTTTTATCGCTGAAATATTTTTAGAAGCTAAACCTCAATATAAATCAGTAAACAAAACCACAATGTATTATTGGTAGTGATGTCTGTAATTGAAGTCACTTGTGTTCAGTAAATGTGTGTCAATTTATCATCTCATCTTATTTATCATTTATCATGCTGTCAATCCTGTTACTGGGTTAACTTTACCAATGAATGTGTCTTAGCTTGAGAAGTGATGAGGGGTTCAAAATAACATTAATAGTCAATGATCAATAATCAACATCAAAAGAAAGATTTTAAAGATTTTAAGTCTTTATTCCGTGTTTATAGACACACTGCACTGTGTTGTGATTTTACATATCTGGATAGGGGTGAGCACAACACTGACCCTGACACCGGCGCTGTGTGATTGGCCAATAGCCTCCTGTGTGGCTGGTTGATGTTTGTAGTGCGCTGGCGTGAGGGTGAATTCATTGGTATGGAAATAGGGGGTTGGGAGCAAGTTGTTGTTTCCCCATATCCTCACCCCTGTGCAGCCAAGACCACTGCATCCCTCCCACAGCCCCCTCCTCTCCAGCAAATAAAATATACATAGCTGTATTTAGCCCCAACATTTCACCAGGTCTCTGGTCAGGCTCTACAGAATGTCCACACAGTGTTCCAACCCCAGACAGTGTGTGTGTGTGTGTGTGTGTGTGTGTGTGTGTGTGTGTGTGTGTGTGTGTGTGTGTGTGTGTGTGTGTGTGTATGTGTGTGTGTGTGTGTGTTGGAGGGGGACGTAAATGGGAAAATGGGGGTGCTGTTGGGGATCGGATGGTTGTTGCTATGGCTGAAGGTTCAGCAGAGAGGCTGGAGCCCCCGGCCTCGCCAAAGCGCCCCGTGGACGGCCACTAATGCAGTCAGCTGGGTCCCCCCCGGTGGATTAAGGTGAGGGGGTGATTTGTTACCCTTTTGGGAGCCTGTCTCGGTGGCTCATTTCCCGGCTGCATATTCTCCTCCACCACACCCTCCTCCCCTCCCCCCAACACACACACACACACACACACACACACACATGTCCCCCTCCCATGCTGGGTTTGATGAATAGCCAGCCGCATGGAGGGGAGCAGCCGCTCTGCCACCAAGGTTACTGTATCCTGGGCCCTCGTCTGGGGGTACCTGGCTCCAATTAGCAAAAGGAAGAAGGGACACAGAAATAGAAAGAGGGAGAAAGAGAAAGAGAGAGAAAAGGCAGAAAGAGAGAGGGAGACAAAAAAGTGAAGGAAAAATAAAAAATAGGGGAGATGGAGAGAGAGGAGGGGTAACAGAGAAAGAGAGGCAGATGAAAAACAGAGAGAAAAAAATGAGAGAGGTGGGAGTGAGAGATGGAAAGATACAGAAAGAGAGAAAGAAAAGAAAGTAAGACAGAGAGAGATATAGATAGATATAAAGATGGAGTGATAGAGATGGGGGATGGTGTGGAGAAAAAACCCAGGATTGGAACAAGGATTCCATCTCCATGGCTTCTGAATCTGCATGGCAATTTCTCCCGCCTTTCAATCTGAGCCTGATTACCCCCGCTGCACACACACACACACACACACACACACACACCTCCCCCCTCGTCCGGTGTACGTCTTTGAGCGTATCTTCTGTCACTGATCAGTTGTCAGTGAGCGGCAGCAGCGTGATTACTCTGGGAATACACAGACTGATCAGCAGCCATGCCAGCATGGACCTTCTCTACAATACACCCTCCTCTCTCATTCTCTTCTTTCTTTCTTTCTTTCTTTCCTTAACCATAATATGGATCAGTAAAGTCAAAATCAGCCTTTCTTTCTTTCTTCAGGGATTAAAGCCCAAAATTTTTATCTGACAGATTTTTTTTCAGACCGGGAAAGGAATAATAGCATGAGGCAGTGCAGGTTATTATGTGGGATCTATGCCAGTTACTAAACCAGGCAATGGGAGAGGAATGTGAAAAATTCATCATTATTTCATTTAATATTAAGCCTTGAGAATCCATCAGAGCCTGTTATCTGGCTCATTCCCTGTACCTGCCTGGTTAACTACCTAAAAGATCTGCAAAACTTTAAAAATACTATGCTGAGCCTTTGGCCTACTGGGGGAACATGTTTGGTGTCTTCTGGTAATATTCAGCAATGTGCCTGCCCTGATCATAGAACTCAACACATGTTCTGGAAGATGGATAGTGTGTTTCATATGGTCATATAGGAGTTAAGACTTGATGATGATGATAAAATAAGTGGAGAATGAAAATAACTCAAAAGGTGGGCCTACCTTGAACAGGCAACGCAGAAACTGGATTGTTTTCCACACCAATCCCCATTGGCTGGTTTAAAATTGTGATTGCTGGAGAAAATTAATGGTTTTAATAAATCCCTAAATAGTGAAGTATGAACACATGCTAATTTATACAAAATGCTAAAAAGACCACATTGCACTTCTGAACTTTTCTAGGTCTATCTCAATTGGTTTGCTGCCTATACTTGTTCACGTAAAATCTTGGCAGTTGAATGCCTCCTTCCCAGTGCGCATCTGCGTGCTTGCCGAGAGGAGCCTTTTCTTCCACCTCATGCACTGATGCAGCAAGCCAAATATTTTAATATGTTTAATATGTCTCAGAGAAGATGCTGTTTTTTAAATACTCAACATGCTTTGCTAAAATCATAGTTCTTAAAATCATAGCTCTTAAAATCATAGCATAAAATCATAGTTCTTAAAATCATAGCTCTTAAAATCATAGCTGAAAATCATAGTTCTTAAAATCATAGTTCTTAAAATCATAGCTGAAAATCATAGTTCTTAAAATCATAGTTCTTAAAATAGCTGAAATATAATAGTATAATAGCTGAAAGCTGCAGCTGAAAGTTCCCCATGCCCTTTCATTGTAAGTAATTTGTTCCTCTCATTCACTCTAGTTCATCATGTCTGAAGAGAGGCAATTGACAGATTTTCGTTGTGGTGACTGAGAACTTTAATCCATGTTCTTTCTGATGTGGCCTAAGTGTAAACAGGGGATGTATAAGAAAGCAGATGTACAACAGCCTGTCAGAGGAAGGTGTGTTTGGTCATCAGAAAATGGCCAATATAGTTGGATAAATACATGAAGTGCAGTAAAGTCAGAGAAACTGACTGGAGTGGAATTAGATAAATACAGTTTCTCTGAGAGAACAGGAGAGATCAAACCTGACCAGTCGGTTGATGAGCTGTCCAGCAGATCCCAGAACAGATGTATTGCCATAAAATCTTGCCAAGAGAGGGCTAAGTGTGTGTGTGTGTGTGTGTGTGTGTGTGTGTGTACGTGTGTGTGTGTCTGAGGTGTGGGGGTGTACATTCAGACTGTTTCTCATGACCTCTTCAGGACACCCACACATTATACAGACAACGCATTCAACTGCACGCAAGCAAGCAGACACACACACACACACACACACACACAGACAGACACAAACACACACCTGTCTCTCAGGCAGCAGCTTCATTACCAGCAGTACAGGCAGGCCAAGCCTTTCTCACGCGCTCCTCTTTTCCTGCTGGCCAATACCAGCCCCAAAAACTGAGCTGCAGAAAGAAATATTTCTGTCATCTGTATCGTTTCTAGCACTCAATCAAGGCCATGGTGATCCTGCCCGCCCATTCAGTCTGGCTAACAAAAGCCATATTGAATTCACCATGGCTCCTCCACACACACACACACACACACACACAGTCCTCGACACTTGCTGGCCCGCACTGGAGATTTGTCGGTGTGACATCTACGCCAATCTCTGCCAGAGTGGAGCTACTTCACCCCGCTGTGTGTGTGTGTGTGTGTGTGTGTGTGTGTGTGTGCGCGCGCGTACGTGTGTGTGTGTGTGTGTACGTGCGTGTGTGTGTTTGTGTATTTGTGTGTGTGTGTGTGTGCGTACGTGCGTGTGTGCGTTTGTGCCTGCGTGTGCGTGTGTGTGTGCGCTAGGTGCCAGTACTAACAGTGGCTATGGTGAGAACAGTGATGATTATGTGTGAGGATGGACAGAAGAAAGAGGACAAGGATGGGAAGGAGAGGAAGAAGGAGTGGAGAGATAGAAGAAGAGAGACAGGTCTGTCTGTCTGTTGTTGGTGAATGGACAGACACAGACAGAGAGGGGTAGAGTGAGTACTACAGAGACAGAAAGGTGTTGTGGAACTATGAACCAAAAAAAAAAACACCCACATATGCTCTCTCTCTCTCTCTCTCTCTCTCTCTCTCTCTCTCTCTCTCTCTCTTCTTATTTTCTTATCTAGCCTCTCTCTCTCTCTGTCTCTCTTTAGTGCTTTCTACATATATTAGTCTTATATCCTTATATGTCTTCATCCTCATCTAACTGTCTGCATGTCTTCCGTGTGTGTGTTTGTGTGTTTATATTGATATTTAAACATTTGTTACTGTCTGCTTAATTACTATAGAGAGTGGGATGTATGTGTGTGTGTGTGTGTGTGTGTGTGTGTGTATGTGTGTGTGTGTGTGCGTGTGCCTACGCGTGTGAATTTTGGTGCCCGAATGTGGCTTTCTTAATGTTTGGGTGTGTATGTGTGTTTGGGTGTCTGAATGTCTGAGTTGTGTGTGTGTGTGTGTGTGTGTGTGTGTGTGTGAGTGTGTGTGTGTGTGTGTTTGCAGCATGTTGTCTGCCCTCACTCTCAGGCCCCTTGGCTACACGGCCACTAATTGCTTTTGACATTGTTTGGCCTCTTGCCGCACTGTTCGGGACAGAGCCCTCATTCATCCCAATGTGTGGACGGCTCGTTAGGAGCATGCCCCCCGCCACCCCCCCACCCCACCCCACCCCCGCCCCCGCCCCAAAAATACCCCTCCATCCTCCACCCTCCACCCCACCCTACCAGCCCCAATCCACCACCTCCTCCACCCTTCCACCTCCACACCAGTACTCTGCACTGTGCCGCAATGGCTCTCCAGCCACCTTCATTAACTGCTAAGGAGCTGGAGCCGCAGTGGGAAATTTGCACACAAAAGACCCGTGTCTGGCTACACCCCCATCTCCCCATCTCCCCCTTTCCCCTCCACTACCAGCTCCACCAACAGCACAAGCACTCTCTCTTTCTTTTTCTCTCCCTCTCTCTCTCTCTCTCTCCTATCCACCTGCTCCATAGTAGACCTGGGTGACTGGCTTACGGATGTAAACCTACAAAGCTAACATATCAGTCTAAAGGTCGGTGCACACCAGGACAGAAAAAAAAATTGGAATTTTGCACCAAATGATCAAATCTGATCAGATATATATATTTTTTTCATTGCAACAAAATTAGTTGTGAACACATGTATTTTATCTCCTGTGTTATGTTGTGTGAATATCCACCCTTGGTGTTGGCTGACCTTTAGGACATCTGTCTAAAGATTCTTTGGAGTATTTTGGTCTTTTGGAGTGTGTTCTTCCTCCTTTTTTGAAGTGTGTTCTTCCTCCTCTTCTTTTCTCAAGCCCGCTACTTACTTGCGTTTGTTACTAAGTTTGTAATGCTCTCTCTCACATACACACACACATGCACACTCACACCCCTCAAACGCTCCACCTCTCCACTCTCTCTTACACACACACACATACACACACACTCACACACACAAAGGTAATCTGGATAAACTATACAGCTCAACCAACCCCCCCATCTGTACCTCATAATCGTCATTGTGCCCTGCACATCTAATAAACAGGACAGCTGAGTAGACTTATAAATGCTCTGAAAGTGTAAATGATGCTTTAGTGTGGGCCCCCAAAGCGTTGAGCACAGTGATGGCGGTGGCAGAAGACAGCCCTCTGTGATGACTATCAAACGAGGAGGCGATAACTAATGTTTTGTCTGGCTGATGGAACTGGTGCTTTAATAAATCAATGGGAACTTAAAGAGAGGATGACCCAGTTCGCTTTTGTTTGTTTCTCTGTGTGACTGTGTGTGTGTATGTGTATGTCTGTGTGTGTGTGTGTGGGTGTGTGTATTTCTACATGCCGAGATACAGCAATATGGATGAGGGCGAGCGCCTGTATTTTGCTTGATAACTTTTTGCTAAGGTGGTCACCCCCCCCCCCCACACACACACACACACACACACACTAACTCATTGGTGGGCACGCACGAGTGTCTCTAAGCTGGTGTTGCTGTCCCGTTCTCTAGCCCTGGAATCATGTAAGAATCCAGAATTAGCGCGCGTTCGCTCTCTGGGAATCATATACATATCTAATCCTAGGGTTAGGGTTAGGTTTAGGATAATGATAGGGCTTTTTAGCCAGAAGTGCCAGAGGGAGAACCTGGTTCTTGGCATTTAACTTTGGCTGGGTTGGTCACAAAGTCACGAAACCTAGGGTTAGGGTTAGGATGTGGATGAGGGCAATCGCTTGTATTTTGCTTCATAACTTTGGTTGGGGAGGTCACACAGTCATGAAACCACCATGCCCCCACTAATTCTTCGTTGTGCTTTCCAACGCCACCAGCCCGAGTCTCTCTGAGCTGGCATTGTTGAGATACAGCAATATGGTTGAGGGCGAGCACTTGCATTTTGCTTCCTAACTTTGTCTGGGGTGGTCACAGAGTCATGAAACCACCATGCACCATGCATGGCGGCTCGGGCAGGCATGACCTCGGACGTTTGGCACATTTGTTTGTTTACTGTCAAGTTGGTGTTTACACAAAGCCTGCCTAGCTCATTTGGTAAAGCATGAGCCTCTTAATCTCAGGGTTGTGGGTTCAAATCCCAGAGTTTTAGCTCGTGGCACATCAAGAACTAAACTTTCCTGGCACAGCACAGCAGCCATAATCTGCTGAGGGGAAAAAAAGACTTCAGCATGTCCTTGAAAGGCCTTGGGGAGCCCATGGCACTGGAGAATGCGGAAGTCGATCCCGCTACATGCATTTTGCGTGCTAAGCGAGCGCTCTACCATTTAAATGAATTCCCCATGCTGTATAGGTTCACACAAAGCCTGGCTAGCTCAATTGGTAGAGCATCAGACTTCTAAGCTGACGGTACCAAGTCCCTGTTCAGGTATGTTCCTTCTGCCCCTCAAAACCTGATTAAAGGCAAAAATCCTTCTGCATTCTGTCAAAAAAAAAAAAAAACATTGCCACAACTGTGTGGCCTGTCTCCACACAAACTATTGGCTTTGTTGGCCTCACTTCTAATACAGACATTCACACGTTTGATGCAAACATTGACATTTGCACACTATTCAGCTACATTTCTTAGCTAGTTGGAGATGCCAGGGATTGAACCTGGGGCCTCATACATGCAAGGCATGCGCTCTACCACTGAGCTACATCCCCTTCAGCTGCTGCGGATAGGTAGAAATTTCCCACCTGCTGGTTCTTTGAAGATTCATGGCCGTTGGTTGTACGTGTTAAAATAGGTTGCAGTACCTTACAAGTCAAGATGGGCAAACGGAGGCACGAGGTGCCTGTCTTTCTATGTAAATGTTGAACCTAGCAAACTTGCACGCCACATGTCATTGGTACTTATGAGAGTGCCTAAATGTCATTTAGAGGTGCACAGTCAGACACACTGGGGATTGAAACCTGGAGCTCACGCATGCTAAGCATGTGCTCTACCACTGAGCTACATCTTCATCAGATGCTGCCGAAAGACAGCAAGTCATGACCAAGACATTACAGCCCCTTCTGCTTTCAGTAATTCTTCGTCCACACTGAGGGAGATTGCAGGTCGTTACGAGTCATGATGCGCTGCGTGCCCTTCACTACAACTCTGAAAGGTCACAGTAAAACAGACAACCTCTTCTCTTAGGTGAGAGACACCGGAAGTTTCCAAATATAGGATTAGGTGAGTGTAACATAGGTTTTATTGTGATGGGTGACCATGAATGCACGGGTAGGGGTGGGTGTTTGAGTTAGGGTTAGGGGTGCGAGTTAGGGTTAGGGTTAGGTTTTTTGGCAAATAACTTTGGCTGCGGTGGTCACAGAGTAGATGACGCTTTAGTGTGTGTGTTTCTGTGGTCTCTGAAGCATTGAGCACAGTGATGGCGGTGGCATGAGACAGTCGTGATGACTAACACACAAGGAGGCCATAACTAATGTTTTGTCTTGCTGATGGAACTGGTGCATTAATAAATCAATAAAGGAAGAATGGGGACTTAAAGAGAGGATGACCCAGTTCGCTTTTGTTTGTTTCTCTCTGTGTGACTGTGTGTGTATGTGTATGTGTATGTGTATGTGTGTGTGTGTGTGTATGTGTAAAAGAGAGTGTATGTGTAGGTGTGTGCTTGCAGACCCTCTGCACACTCATAAGTCTAGTGTACATAAGACTAACTTGAACTCTGTTTGTTTGAGTCATGTCTTGGTGTTTTGCTGGCTGTTTGTCAAAGGCCGTCTCATGTTCATGCTGTCCGGGTCATTTATACAGCTGGAGGTGGTTGTGGCTGTGGCACATTATGGCATCCGTCTCTGGATACTGAGGAGACAGAGCTGAGACACAAGAGGAGGAAAGAGCAAAAGAAACTTCTGTTCGCCTGGGGAGCACTCTCAAGCCCATCTGTTGGAATTGCTCCACATATTGTGACCTAGATAAGGCCAGGAGGGAAAAAAAACGAGAACTTAAGCTTCATAGGTAAAAGCAAAGAAACGTCTCTGCTCTTGACACATATCTATTTGTTTTGTTGGTCTACTTGCCTTAAAATAGTGAACGTATGTGCATAATCTAAGCATAAAGCCAGAGAAGCTGTGGCCTTGAAGGGTTAAATTGATTTGCCTCCAAAACTCTTCATTACTCCTGCGTTAAAAAGGAACAGTTGCTAGTCACTGCTAAACTTTATTCAAGTCATTCATTTTGCATTATGGGTAAAATATGGCTGTAAAAAATAATTATTTTTCCCCCAACATTATGCACAATTTCAGCTTTTCTCTGTACGTAAACACCACTTCAACCCTCACTGTGTCACTCTCTGAATCTCTCTCTCTCTCTAACTCCCTCTATCTCTCCCTTTTCTTTCATTGGGAAAAACACTGCCATCTCTCCCTTTGTCTCTTTTCTGGACAAGTCCCTTTGTGACAGTCCACAGCAGTGTGTGTGTATGTTTGTGTGTGTGTGTGTGTGTGTTTGCGAGAGAGAGAGAGAGAGAGAGAGGCATGGTGGCACTAGTGAAGGTGTTGGGCGGAGGGGGGGGAGCAGAAAGTGATATCTCTTGCAGTAATTAAGCAGAGCGAGCATCTTTGAGGGCATCTTTTTAGCACCGCCTGACCTTGGATGCATCTGTGGAAGGTTCCGGCACTGGGAACAGGCAGGGAGGTTAAGAGGGGCCTACAGAAGTGCAACCCCACAAAAACACACACACACAAACACTCTCTCACTAACCAAGAGCCCTCATTGTCCTCCTTCCTGTCAATATTATGCTTGTGCAGAAAGGAAAATTAATTTGGACTGAGAGAGCCTCTCTGGGGCCAACCGCAGTCCTCTTCAGGGGGCAATGAAGAGGTCCGAACCTCTAAGCGCTTATTTTAGGGACTGCCTTAACAAGAGGAGACCCACAGCACCCTACTGCTTCAATGCCGGCTGAATGACTGGGAAACTTCCCTGCTTCATTCTTCTGGTCTAGTCTTAGGAGCCAGCCGACAAAAACACACACACACAAACAACCACACACACAGATTTTCCCTACAACCCTCAATGCCTATTTGTAATTGCTATTTCATTATGTAGTAGCGCTGTTCTCAGTGTGGACATTAACAGGCCTAATGGATGTGAGTCATTGACAAACTATTGAAAAGTTTTCTGGTGGGGTTTTTATTATTCATTTGTTTATTTATTTTTACTGAGAACAAAAATAATGGATCTAAAAATTCTGAACAAAGTAATGAAACACTATTTGATAAATGGTAACTATCAAAAAATAAAGAGGACAATTAATATGTCTCTTACTATGGTTGTGTGTGTTTCCTTCTCTTTAAGTGTTGAATTTGACTTCTCACAAAAGCTTAGTCCATGTGCTTTTCTATACACATTCACATCTCCCAGCTGTGCTTGACTAGCTTTCATTCGAGTAGTATTAAAAGTCTCCATTTTAGTGTTGGTATGTTAAAAGCTGAAATGAACTACTTTCCTTCCAGATGTTAAATCTGTGTACAAACTGATAGGTAATAGTCATGTATGGTTTTTGTACCGATGTGGGCTACCTTCATTTTGGTCAGTACTTCCTGTCTGTGAGCATTTTGACTTTCCATGTAAACTATGAGCACCTGGCTTGTTTGCTAATTGCTCAATTTTAAAATACTTCTCCTAACTTGTAAATCCCTCAATGGCCTTGCTCCAACATATATTACAGACTTACTTGTCCCTTACTACCCTGCTAAACCTCTAAGATCCCAGAATGCTGGTCTCCTTGTAATCCCAAGAATATCAAAATCTATAATAGGAGGAAGAGCTTTTTGCTACCACGTGCCTCTCTTGTGTAATAATCCCCCCCACACACACATTCGACAAGCGGACACTCTCAATACCTTTAAGTCTAGACTTAAAACCTTCCTCTTTACGGCTCATCTAAGCTGAGTGTCAACCCTGACTCCCACTGGCTGACACCTGTCACCTGTTCCCTCTGAGAGGAATGCGACTAACTTCACTGAGGCCCATGCTAGAACGACTCTCCTTGATGCCCATGGCAGGATTGACTCTCTTTCCTAGAGGCCCTACAATTGACCCCTCCTCACAATGGCACTGTCAAAATAGACCCTACCAGTGTTATCCCCATGATCGATCTCACTCCTTGACTTTAACACTATGCCTGGCTGCCACTACACTGTCCAGCCATAACTTTTGATAACCACCTATGGCTTGACTACCATATAATGTTGTGGGACAATATTTTGGAATTATTATGATGCTAATCATGGACAGATATCTATCTATCATGATAATCACTGTTGTGCTTGTCCTGCATCACCCCTGGCAGTTGGGTTGGCCTCTTGAGCCACGGATCTGCCCAAGATTTCTTCCTCTACTAACTACCAGAAGGGAGTTTTTCCCCTCTTGTTCTTGGGTGCTCCTTGCTGTAAAGCGCCATGAGACAATACTATTGCAGAAGTATAAATAGCAGAAGAAGCATAAATTGTATAAATATAATTGAATTGAATTATTCTGTTCAAATTAAATGTGATTTTGATGAAAGTGGTTCTTGAAATTTTGGTCAAACACACACACACACACACACACACACACACACACACACACATCCCCTCTGTGCATTCACTGCTTTGTGAAGGCCACATCCTGTCCTGACTGCAAACATCATCTCCTGACCTTCCCTGTCCACCTGTTTACCATAATTACCACGACTGTGCACTTTGACCTTCCCACTGCCACCACCTCCCACCCAAAAGGCCCCAACTCAGGGGTGTCACCTCCACGAGGAGCGTCAGACGCTTGAGATAATCACATCATGCAACACATCTGTGTGTCTGTGAGTGTGTGTGTGTGCGTGTGAGAGAGAGAGACAGTGTTGTGTGTGTGTTTTGTCAGCTTTGGTGGGGCAGTAGCAATGCTGGTGGTGGTGGTGGTGGTGATGGCGACAGCAGCATTAAATTTTAAGTGTGAATGTGATTATCGCCTGGGCATTCATTTTTAATGGGCTTTGCCACTATGTGTTTTAGCATGCGGCAAAAGCGCCGAGCTGCTCTGCTTCAGCTGACTCAGGCCCATTTGTGCTGAAGGTGCACATATTCACACATATATATACATGTGTTACTTATGCCTCCCTCTCTCTCTCTCTCTCTCTCTCTCTACCTCTCTCTCTCTCTACAACACCCCCCCCTGCTCTTCATCCACCCCCTCATCTTCTGTGTTCTTTGTTTTTTTCTTTTCTTTCTTTCTTTCCCTTTCTTCGCCCACTCTAATCCCTCTTTCTTTTTGTGGAGCAGAGACTGAGGAATATTAAGCAATAACAGATCTGTGCATCCATGCTATCAGAAGAATCAGATTTGGAGACAAGAGTTTTTTTTTTTCTTCTGTGACCCACTCTCACTTTTGCAAAGCAAAGTGAAAACCAGTGTCGGGCACCAAAGGGTGTTCATATACTCTTCAGTTGGCTAGTTGTGTTTTCATATTGGGAGTGTGATCTGTGTTTGTCATTGTTTACAGTTCTGAATGATTCAAAGTGGATTGGGGTGGCTTTCTTGGTTTACTTCAAGCATGTTGGATGCAATGTTGCAATTGTGTTCAAATAAAAACAACAAAAAGAGTATCTTATGAATTATGTGAGAACTGTATAGGTGCAAATCTTCTGAATAATGATTGCATTTTGCAAAAAAACAAAAACAAACACATACCATGGAATTAGCCCATTGTTTAGGTCAAAATATTTTACTTTACCATTACTCAAGATGAAATAAATCAGTCAATAAACTGATGACTTTGTGACAGTGAATTATCATAACAATGAAATGTATTATAACTCCAGCCAGACAGTTCACGTGTCTTCTCCTCCGTCCTCCATCCCTTCCCGACCCAAACCTTGTTTTCACCGTCCATCTGGACTTTTAATCAAGAAGAATGGTTCAGATAATAAACCATCACTCTGCAATCTCCAAATCAAGATTGCGGAGCCTGTCTGACACAAACACACAGTGACATATAAAGTACAAACACACTGTGATACACACACACACACACACACACACACGCACACACACACACGCACACACACGCACACACACACGCACACACACACACACACACACACACACACACACACACACACACACGCACACACACACACACGCACACACACACACACACACACACACACACTGCAGCTATAGAAATCAATATTGTGTTATTAACTGAGGGGGCAATGGAGATAGGTGGGACTTAATACACATGTGATATATGAACAGCATTCATAATAACAATATGGAGATATAGGTATATAAATAAAAGCCAATGAACAGGAAAGGAGAAAAAAAAGTAGACGGCTGAGAAGAAGCAGAATAATAAAAATAAAAGGAGAGAAGATTCCAGACGAGTTTATTATCTGCCAGTCCTGCCTGTCCCAATATGTGCCTTGACTCCGCTGCCCAAAATGGTAACTGTCCGACGTCAGATCAAATTAAAGAGACTGACAGGCAATAAGAAACTGGTGGAGTTAAATGTGTTTTCCTTCGCCCAGTATCCGGGAGCCCTTTACATATTAGGGAGGTGGGATTGGGGGACAGGCTGGGCTGGGTTGGGCTGGGCTGGGCAGGGGTGGGGTGGGTGTCTGAAGCAGGGAAGGCCCTGATAAAGTTTTATTAAAGCCACACATAGCCCCACATTTTCTTTCCCTACATTTGGATCCTGATAAGACCTGACAATGACACAGGAAGCTAAGGATACACACAGTGTGTGTGTAATGCCAGCACCAGTATAGCCATGGTAAGTAAGCACGAACACACACTACACCCAATACTAGCAGACACACTGTGGGTGCATGGTGAGAGTCTTGGGTCCTGCTGGGAGACTGGTATTTTCAAACCATGCAATGACGTCTTGATCCACTTAAACTCTTAACTCTCTTAAACTAATGTCTCATCTCCAACGTCCTGCCACCACTCTGGAGTCTTTTCACCCATGCACCTGTTCCATCTTTTCCCTCTCTCTCTCTCTCTCTCCTGTCCTCTCCATGGTCACTCTTCTTTCCCGGCCTCCCTGAAAGGCTGAGTGGTCCCACATGGTGCCCCAAAGAGGCTCTTCTCTGTAGGAGAAACAAAACACTGCAGACCCTCAGGTCCATGAAGAGCCAGTGGTCCTAAGGGCGCAGAGCCAATGCTCTCACTGATTCATTACTAAAGAATAAACCCCACAGTCTGAGGAGACAGGTGCTGCTGCCTGTCTGTCTGCCTGTCTCTCTGTCTGTCTCAGTCACAAATACAAATACACACACACACACATAATGAAATATAATATTATATAATATAATAATGTTGGCAAGTGGTAAAAATCTGCACATTTCAAAAACTGTGACTTTCCCTGCAGTCAGATCAGGGCCACATTAAGAGCACATTAAGCTCCATGCCAGAGGCACTATCTGTCTGTACAGCTTAAGCCTTTTCACCTTCATTAGTTGAGCCTGACATGCCATAGAAAAGATCCCATTTTCAACCAGTATTAAACCTGGATCACTCCCCAACACCCACCATAGTCCTATTTCAAATGGTTCTGCCTGGTCCCGCAGGGATGAGTGGTCCCTCTCTCAACTGGGATGGGATGAGATGAGTTCCCCTTGCCTTGGTTCCCGCGGGGTCATGAGTTCCGTCACGGGGACTGCATCTGGTTCCCTCTCCACTAACGTGCAGGCGACGCCTGGCCTTTCATGACCGGCTCCCACTCTCAGAACTCTTTCACTGGATCAGCGAGCTTGTCAGATAGCAAAATGCCTGGGTAAGGCTTTGAAAGAGGAGAGATGGGGGGAGGGAGAGAGGGAGAAAGAGAGAGATAGGGAGAAGAAAGGAGAAACTGTCAAATGTGTGAGAAAAGGACAAGTGTAAAGGGGAATGTTAGGCAGCCAAGTAAAATTACATCCTGTTCTTTGTCTTCTTCTCTGCTCTCTTCTCTTTCTCTGTGTCAGTCCACATTGCCTAATGCCTAAAAACTAAGTTTTGCTGCTGACTGGTTAAACTTGACATTATATTTGGATAGACACAGTAGTGTCACATAATATTAACCAATTTAAGCCATTAATTTACATAATAACTAATAACATAATCATTTTGAAAAATCTAGATTTCTCCACAAGCCGATTTTGTTGAAATCAACAAAAGAGACATATCTGGCTCTAAACTGAAATATAATCTGAAAAGAACCAGATGAGAATGTGTACTCTTTCACAGTTGTAAAGGTTAGCGTGAAAGGTAGCCTATGGCAAATGGAGCTAGCTTTTATAACTTCCATCATTTTAAACACATGGTACACACATCCCTCCACTAGCATTGTGACCAT
Source organism: Tenualosa thibaudeaui (assembly GCA_027481765.1). NCBI lineage: Eukaryota > Metazoa > Chordata > Actinopteri > Clupeiformes > Clupeidae > Tenualosa > Tenualosa thibaudeaui. The sequence goes on along the minus strand of JAIFZK010000019.1, from coordinate 2,426,899 downwards.
CACCCTGACTCCTATTTAACAGGATCCCTGGCTAGTAAGACATGTTGGCCTTACAAGATTGACATTGGTGTCAGCTACATAAACATGATTTTAAAACACTTTTTGGTTTTATTAAAAGTTTAGAATATCTTTTCACTTGTACACTGACATTGTTGTATAAACTGACATCACCTGGTTAAGTCTAATTAAGGTCAAATCAGGGTGCAGCAATTAAGCTGTTGCTACAGACACCATCAATATCAACCAGATGATGTCACTTTTTACCCAGAAAACACTACGACATGAATGCAATGACAGCTTACAAGCTCTGCAAATGAAGAGATTTTCTAAAAGTTAATGAAAAAAACATTTTCAGTGTGTTTAAATCCTGAGAAATATAGTTGATACCATTAAATTGAATTATTGAATATAATTATTTAGCACCTTTTAAAATAGTATCATCTCATGATGCTTTACAGACATTGGCAAGGAGAAACTCCCTTGTGTCTTAGTAGCCAGGGATCCTTTTACAGGAGAAATCCAGTGTGAATCAATCCACAGCCCTGTTGTTTGAGTGCTGTCTGTAGGAAAAAAAACAATCGGAGAATTTGATGCAACAATGACCAAATAGTGAATCAGCAGCTAACCTTAACTGAATGGGGCTCAAAAGCTCACTTTTCAGGTTAATTTTTCCTATGCCCCATTCAGTTAATGTTAGTTGCCGGTTCACTATTTGGTTTATGTTGTATCAAATTTTCCCATTCTTTTCCCTACAGACAGCACTTGGTGACCTCGAACAATAGTGCCACTGATTGATTCACACCAGATTTCTCCTTTAAAGACAATATGTGGGAAGACAGTGGTGCCTGATGCTCCCGAGTTAGGCATTGGACTTGCTTGCTTGTCTGACTGCTGTGGGGGGGGTGGGGGGTGTGTGTGTGAAATAAACGATCCAGAAAGATTCAGCTTGAACACAAATCACTGCTGTTAAAGTTGTACACATAAAAGTTACAAGCCCTTGAGCAACTACGAATCACACATTGAGGCTGTTGTGGTTTCAGAGGCCTTGTGAGAGGACGTTGGATATGACAGGCTGAGTTGTGGTTTCAGAGGCCTTGTAAGAGGACGTGAGGACATGCCAGACTAAGTCAGCCCGGCTATGCCGAGAGCTCTCTGCCAATGACTAACAACATGCAGCCTGTAAGCCCGGGGCCCAGCATCCGGGCCAGTGAGAGGGCACCCACCCCTAAAGCTGGCATCGTGACACAGCAAGACAGAAGCATTTTTCCTGTTGTGCCTGGGGGGACAGGGTGGTGGTGGTGGTGACGGGGGGGTCAGAGAGGACGAGGCGGGGTCAGGCCATAGCACTTGCCCCTTCATCTTGACGGGTGTCTAACTCCTGTCACGCTGCCCAGCATCAGAGCGGGAGAAGCCAGGCCTGGCACTGGTCACTGAAGCTGGCAGCAGGGGTGAGAGTTGGCACGGGACGCCCAGCACTGCAGCATTCCCCAACATGCCTCTGCTGCGCTTGGCAATCAGTGCAGGCAGAGTTGGCAGCCGTTCTCTACCCCTCCCCTCTTCCCTTCCTCCCCTCCTCTCCTCCCTCTCCTCTTCTTCTCTCCTCTCTTCCTCCCCTCCCCTGTGCATTCCTGCTGGCAGCCGAGGCGCTCCCTAATCAACAAATGATTTCAATTGTTGCTTGTTTGTCTGTTTGTTTTGGGGCCGTGGAGAGGGAGTGTTTGTCTTTAGCGACCGCCTCATTCAGCCACTCCGGGTCACACCCAGTGGAGACTCAGTGGGGGGTTTGTTGGAAACGACACACACACACATGCTCTCTCTCTCTCTCTCTCTCACACACACACACATACGCACACATACATACACACATTCTCTCTCTCTTTCTCTCTCTCTCTCACACACACAAACACACACACACACACACACACACACACACACTCCAAAAACCAAAACAAAACAATAGCCCGTCTGAGGTGGACCCAGTACTGTTTCAAACTGCATTGCTAACACATTGTGGATTACAGCACAACGTGTGTAACTATATCCCTGTGTAGTGTCTAAGTCATAATTTTCTTTTTAAACCTTTGGACACATGACAGTGAGGAGCAGACAGGAAGTAGAAGGATGGTGGGCGCCAGCAGAGGAGCCGCTAGAAATTTTGGGCCCTATGACAGAAAATAATTTGGGTCCCCCAAACATTGATTATAGTATTAAAATACACTTAGGCCCCCTGTCAGTGCCAGGCCCTTAGAAACATCCCCCCCTTGGCGACGCCCTTGGGTTCCAGGAACTGACCTCAGGTCAGTCTTGTGCCAGGCTCCATGTGGGCACGAGACCCATGCATGGGGTGGCAAAGTGATGGATGCAGTGGTCTCTGCATCCAGTCTGTCCATCCTCTCACACCGTGCTCTGCGTTGCCTGGTGATGATGGCTGAGTCATTTAGCGAACAGGAGGCAGAGTCTATGGCGTGTGTGTTTCTACCTCCTCAATCATCTGAGCACGTAACACCCCTGGATCTTACACGCTGTCTAGGTCCAATACATCATGTGGTTTCCAGATGCAGTAATGTAGAGGGCTGAATGCTGGTTCAATAAACAGGTGTTAGATGACTCCTGCCCTCGCTCTCCCTCTGTGGCTCACTCTCCTCTTTCTTTCTTTCTCTCTCTCCCTCTGTGGCTCACTCTCCTCTTTCTTTCTCTCTCTCTCTCTCTCTTTCTGTCCCTTTTCTCTCTCTCTCTTTCTGTCCCTTTTCTCTCTCTCTCTCTTTCTGTCCCTTTTCTCTCTCTCTCTCTCTCACCCCATTTCTCTCTCTCTCCTTCTGTGTCTCTCTCTCCTCTTTCTTTCTCTCTCTCTCTTTCTGTCCCTTTTCTCTCTCTCTCTTTCTGTCCCTTTTCTCTCTCTCTCTCTTTCTGTCCCTTTTCTCTCTCTCTCTCTCTCTCACCCCATTTCTCTCTCTCTCCTTCTGTGTCTCTCTCTCCTCTTTCTTTCTCTCTCTCTCTTTCTGTCCCTTTTCTCTCTCTCTCTCCATTTCTCTCTCTCTCTCTCCCTCTGTGGCTCTCCATCCTCTTTCTCTCTCTCACTCTTTTTGCTGGTGTATTCTGGCATAGTTGCTTCCCTGGCTGATCACTCATCATGCTTTCTCTCTCCCTCTCTCTCTCTTTCTCTCTCCATTTCTCTCTCTCTTTCTCTGGCTGTGTTTGCCTGGGCCACTGCTGTGCAGTAGTCCCCTGAGAGCTGGCAACAGTGAGTGTAAGTGTATGTGTGTGTGTGTGTGTGTGTGTGTTTGAGTGTAAGCACAGGGCTGTCTGCTGTGGAACGCACTGTAAATAAAGCAGCCCAGAGGCCAGAGCTCGGGTGGGGGTCTGTCTGAGCGCTAGAGAAGAGGAGTGGGTGAGCTAGAAAGAAAGAAAAGAAAGAAAGAGATAGAGAGTGAAAGAGAGAGAAAGGGATAGATGGAAATGTAGATAGGAAGATAGAGAGATAGTGGTGTAGAAAGAGAGAGAGTGAAAGAAGGAAAGCAGGGAAGGGAGGGATAACGACTAAGCAAGTGATGGAGGAGGGGGAAAAGATAGATAGAGAGATGGACAGAGGAAGATGGTGAAAGGAAGAGAGAGACAGAGAGAGCAAGATGGGAGATACAAGGGCAGCAAGAGAGTGAGACAGAGAGAGGGGGGTGGTGGGGGGGGGGGGGGGGCTGGAGGGAGTGGAGCACTGTGTGTGTGTGTGTGTGTGTGTGTGTGTGTGTGTGTGTGTGCGTGTGTGTGTGTGTGTGTACAGAGATGGATCACCAGTGCCTGTATCTCCTCCGTGGCCATGCCTCACGCCTCACAGGGCGTCCCAGCCAGGCCATTTACATTAGGGAGATTTAAGCTGTCTGAGACGATGGTGACAAGTCAAGGTGTCTCCCTTTAATTACGCCCGGCAAGGTCACCTGGAGCCTCGCTCGCGCCCTCACGCCTGCCTGCCCGCCTGCCTGCCAGTGAGGGTGTGTGTGTGTGTGTGTGTGTGTGAGTGTGTAAGGGGGTCGGAGGATGGTGAGAGTGGGCTGTTCATGCCCATATTTACATTCTCATTTTCAGCCTCTATCTGTCCTTTAAAGCCAAGTCACTGACTCACACACACACACACACACACACACACACACACTCACACACACACACACACACACACACACTCACACACACACACACACTCTCTCTCTCACACACACACACACACACACAAAATACCTTTGGGACAACTCTCTTCTCTGCCAAAACATGCACATACTTACACACACACACACACACACAAGCACAGTTACTTCTTGTATAATCACATGCTTATTTATTGTCATGTGCACATGCCTATGACAGTCAAATTATAAAGGAAATTCATGTGCAAAGGACTCCATCATTACTTAACACATAAACACATACACACACACACACACACACATAACATGTTCATGCACTGGTAAAGTGAAGGGCTTGAACACAATCCTGAGTGTCAAAATGAACAGTGAAACATATGAGGCCACATAAACACACACACACACACACACACACACACACAGTGAAACAGTGAACCATATGAGGCCATTTGTGCTCAGTATCAAAAGCTGACAGGGTGTATTACAGTAGCAGATTGTGACACCTTCCCCTGTTTTACCCAATGCAGCCATACACACATCAGTCATTCTTTATATTCACACACTTTGGGCCTGACTGACTGTGTGTGTGTGTGTGTGTGTGCTTCTGCCTGCGTGTGTGTGTGTGTGTGTGTTTGGGGGGGTTTGTGTGGGAAAGAAATTGCAAGAAAAAGGCCAAAAATGATGGAAGCACCTTCTGTGGAAGTGTCTGTCTTTTCTTTAGAGGAAACTAAAGGGGAAGGAGGGAGGGAGGGGGGGGGGGGTAGAGTTGGCTGTAGTTCAAAAGGGGGAGGGGCCCAGAGCCTAAGTGGCAGTTTGCAGGCATGACTTGTAAACACACAATGTCTTGTGGCAGAAAGAAACTCTCTTACTGACAGATGAGAGGGAGGAGTGTGTGTGTGTGTGTGTGTGTGTGTGTGTGTGTGTGTGTGTGTGTGTTTGTGTGTGTGTGTCTGTATTTTACATACGTGAATGTGTGTGGGGGTGTATGTACATGCATTTGAATGTGTGCATGTGCTTGTGTATGTGTGTGTGTTAGCATGCATGTTTGCAGGCTTAAAGGTTGGGTTTGTGTTTGCATATGTGTCAATGACAGGAGGCAGAGAGAGTAACGCTTTCCTCTTGTCACTGTAGTAAATGAAAGTTATGACCCAAACAGACACAAGTCTTAATCACAGGGAAAATAAAAGCCTTTCTGAACACCAGCAGTAAACATGATGGTGTGTGTGTGTGTGTGTGTGTGTGTGTGTGTGTGTGTGTGTGTGTGTGTGTTTGTATGTGTGAGAGAGAGAAAGAGAAAGAGAGTGTGTGTGTATGTGTGTGCGTGCATGTGTCCATGCGCGTGTGTGTGTAAGCAATGTGAGCTGTTTTGTGAGGTTTTGTGCATCCATTTCTATGCATGTATGAATTTTTAACATATTAGCTAGACAAGTGCAAGAGGAAAAGGAGTATTTTGGATGGTGTGTGTGTGTGTGTGTCTCTGTGTGTGTGTGTATGTGTGTGTGTGTGTGTGTGTGTGTGTGTATGTGTGTGTGCACACACACACACACACACACACACACACACACACACACACACACACACACACACCATCCCTTTAGTGTGTCCCATTTAGTGTGTCCCATATGAACCTTCGTCCTCCACAACCAACCCAAGCCCACCTTGCATAGGCTGCAGGAAACACATGGTCTTATCAACAACTACAATCAATTATTATACTGAATGTCAAGTAGAAGTAAAACCAATAGGCATTGGTTGTTTCAGCTCTGGTTTGGCTGGTCTGGACAGAGGATGAGACACACAGTTAGGGGTAACAGTGATACCCAGGATATTATGGGATAGAGACTAGTGCCCAGTGCACATGTTCAGGAGCAGCCACTTGAGAGCAGTGTTTTGAGCCAGTCCTTTGTGTGTGGGTGAGACACACAACACACACACACGTAAATATACACACGTGGTAAAATACACATACACACACACACACACGGAAGCAAGGACACACAAGCACATGCAGATCATAGTGAAGATATACACTCACACAAATGCACACACACACACACACACACAAACACACACATACATGCACACATATACTCACAAACATATCAAGGTAATATACAACTCAGTCTATCTCACCCCTCTACCTATGTGCACACACTCATTTCAGAAGACCCCGAGCACAGAGATTTATGTAGACATAAATCACAGGCCCTTGCATGCACAAACACATACACACACAAGCAACACACATGCAAACACATACACACTAACATGCACACAAACACACACATACAAATGGACGCATGCATACACTATAGCATGGCCTCGACCCCCTTGTCTTGGCAAGGCCAAATCAGAAGATAACCCCCACCACCAACACTCACACACATACACACACACATACATACCAACTCAATGTACCTCCTCCCATCTTGAATAAGACCTAAGATCTATTTGTCCAGTCAATTTTGGACCAATCCCACAGACGGCCCATCCTCCATGCAAATGCAAAATACATGATCAGGACGACACAACCTTGACTAGCTCAAGAGAACAACATTTACATGGTTCAGTATAAGATCAAAGACAAAAACAATAGCACACCTGACTGTACTGACAACAGGCCAGCAAGCTTTCATATTGTTTAGTGAGGAGTAGACGGCACAAATCCTACATCAGATGCAGATGTTTCATCTAGGACCCAGATCAGATCCTAGATTAGATGCAGATGTTTCATCTAGGACCCAGATCAGATCCTAGATCAGATGCAGATGTTTCATCTAGGACCCAGATCAGATGCTAGATTAGATGCAGATGTTTCATCTAGGACCCAGATCAGATCCTAGATCAGATGCAGATGTTTCATCTAGGACCCAGATCAGATCCTAGATCAGATGCAGATGTTTCATCTAGGACCCAGATCAGATGCTAGATTAGATGCAGATGTTTCATCTAGGACCCAGATCAGATCCTAGATCAGATGCAGATGTTTCATTTAGGACCCAGATCAGATGCTAGATCAGATGCAGATGTTTCATCTAGGACCCAGATCAGATCCTAGATCAGATGCAGATGTTTCATTTAGGACCCAGATCAGATGCTAGATCAGATGCAGATGTTTCATCTAGGACCCAGATCAGATCCTAGATCAGATGCAGATGTTTCATCTAGGACCCAGATCAGATCCTAGATCAGATGCAGATGTTATTGACACATAAAGGATGTGTGTCCCCCTTTATGTTGTACTGTGTCTTTCATCTCACAAATTACTATAAATGTCCCACTTTTTTGCTGGTCATTTGGGCAAGATGCAAACACTGATATGAGAGTTAAGACAAGGCCCAAAAGAAGTCAGTGCCATTCAGTCCAAACAAACACTGGCAAACTTTGTCCCACAAAAACCTGTTTAATGTCCTCCTCTGTGCCTACTTGGAAGTGGTAATTCCAACTTTAGACTGTATATGATGGAAACACAGGTGTGCTATGGGCTCAATGCAGTGTGAACCTGCACACCTACTGTCTCCCATGCTTGGGCACACATGTTAGCAAGGGCAAAAATGCGGCATGGTGTGTACTCTCTGATTTTAAAACAGGATGAGCTGGGAATATTATAAACGCACACATACACACACACAGGTTTGTTAGTGAGCTTTGAAACAATGACCCGAATCAAATGACAGATGACATGTAAGAGTGTGTTTGGAAAGGAAGATGCCCCACTGCCCATCTGTTAGGATGCCACTAAGACAGCCACTCAACAATTCACATGTCCCCTTCCCCCTTCACCCGACACACACACACACACACACACACACACACACACACACACAGTCTATTCATCTCACAACACTGGCTGGCACTTGCTCAGTCCATACATTGAGTTCCATATAGGAGCTGACTCACACACACACACACAGCTTTGGGCAGATCAGCACACACACACACACCCCGACACACCAACACACACAGCTTTGGGCAGATCAGCACACACACACACACACAGCTTTGGGCAGATGGTTGTTTTAGCCCAGTTGGCTTCAGTGACAGGCCAACATAGCCACACTTCACATGGTCCCTTATTATAGCCAGAGCATTCGAGTACATAAAGCAGACTCAACATGGGGAGATGTGGGGGTGCTGGGGTGGAGGACAGAAGAAGAGGGAAGAACAAACATTTTGTAGAAATAAGAAATAAGTGCCACATTAGAGTTATTTTCTGCAATCGCTCATTGCAGGTCAGGTGAAGGGTTTTCTGAAGAGCTTCAATCATTATTGTTATTTTCCGTAAAATCCACTTGCTTCTTTGGGCACGGTAAACCTCTTGCATTCTAATCATCTCTCTCTCTCTCTCTCTCTCTCTCACACACACACACACACACACACACACACACACAGACACACACACGCACACACACATCTCTAACCTCATTTCTTCTCCCCATCTCTCTCCTTCTCTCTCTCCTTTTTTGATGGGGTTCTACATAATAACATAATGGCAGGTGGAATGTCACACTGCTGTGTAAAGCAGCTAAGTCCTAGCTGGTGTTTTAATGCCTCTCTAATTGAAGACCACTTAGCTACAGCAAAGTACATGGAAGAGGCAAACAGAAGAGATTTTGTTGGGGAAAAAAGAAAAAAAAACTGATGCCATAATAAATAAATAAATATATATATAATCTGCCCGACTAATAACTAGCCTCGTCCTAATGCAAGCTTTCTGCACGCTAGCAAACTAGAGTGAAAGAGTGTGTGTGGAGAGGGGGGGGCACACACACACACATACACACACACATATACACACAGAGAGCGAGAGAGACAGAGATAGGAAAAGGATGGATAAAGAGAGAGAGAGAGAGAGTGACAGAGAGAGAGAAACGAGTGGCGTTAATTGAGTTTGCCTCAAAAAGATGTTTTAAGCTCATCATTTCATTTCACAGCCCTTTTACGGCACATTGTGGCAGCTCACGAGGGGAGAAAAAAAGGAGATAAGAATGCTTCCCACATCCATTTCCAGGTTAATGGTCAAGTTTTCAGCTTTTATATGTGGTGAAACCTCGCTGAAAGGATTTGGGTTAATTAATTGCAGAACAGCAGTTCTTTCCCTGCCTGTTTATGTGCCACTCTCTCTCTCTCTCTCTCTGTGTGTCTCTCTCTGTGTGTGTGCGTGTGTGTGTGTTTCTGTTTTTTTTTCTTTTCTGCCACCAGTCATGTCTCAAGGTAACAAAAACAAGCAATGATTTTGTGCAAGACACAGCAGAGCACCCATGGAATCACATTATAAGTGACACAGTTGACACAGGGGCTGAATTCATATTGGGTGGTGGCGTTGGGTTTGCTGTGTTTGCCGGGTTTGCTCAGTGCTGTGTTCTACTTATGCATGCATCTATCTGTCTTTGCGCCGTCACTCATGTTTGGGACTGTCTGCCTTTCTGTCTAGATGCTTTTTACCTGTCTGTCTGTCTGTCTGTCTGTCTGTCTGTCTGTCTGTCTGTCTCTGCCTGCAGTCTGTCTGTCTGCCTATCCATCTTCCAGCCTCTGTTGTGAAATCTTCCTTTTTTTGTATATACAAATAGATACACTCATCCGCCCTTCACAAACTCACATGCACATACACTAATGCACACACACACACACACACACACACACAGTACACACACGTGGATGCACACACACACACACACACACACACACACAGTGTACACACTTGGATGTACACACACACACCCTCGGGCTAGGCGTCATGTCAGGGCATTACTGGGTCTCTAATGTGTTGTGCTCTGAAGGTGCAGATGTGGCCTAAGAGGACTCTTCCCTGCCTGCGGTCCAGCAAAGGAACCGGAGCAGATCACACAGAGCTCTTGTGCCGGTCCATCAGGGCTGTATTACCAGCCTGACCTGCAGGTTACAATCCCCATCTCTGTCATTGGCTAACAACGCCTCTTTTATCTTCCCCACTGCCTCCACACACACACACACACACACACACACACACACACACACACACCACCCCCCGGGCCTCAACTTAGGCACCTGCATACCTGAAATATATCAGGGGATAATGGCAAAGCCGATATCAATCTCTCTTTTGGAAGCTCTCAGCAATTGCAAAAGCAAGACATGGCAAGTTTTACAAATCAGCCAGCAGACCGCTCACACTCTTAGATAAATGTTGTCCTTAAATAGCTCCCCACTCTCTCCCTCTCTCTCTCACTCTCTGTCTCGACTCCTCTCCAAAACGACTTCCCCAAGTGTCGATAGGAGAGCCACCGTCACCAGGCACGCTGTTTAATTTCATTTAAATTGCCTGGTAATGGATCAATTTCCTCTCTAAAATATGGCAAGGAGAAGAGTTGGCTAAATTGCAGAATGTGCTCAAAGAAAGACAAACACTTCCCTGTGGATTATCTGCAGCAACAAATCAAATGTTTTCATTCTTCCCAGTGCTGTCGTCTTGGAGAGTAAGTGTACAGTCTTACTTTCAGCGAGGCAGCATTTACTGGCTATCAACACATCAACACGTTGTTTTAGGCTTCACACATTAAAAAAGGCAGTAATTAAAAGCCACTGTGCTTTGTGACATCTGTTTTATATTGCACTAGTGTGATATTGCTTTCACAGATGTGAGCAGATCCAACCCACAGAAATTTATAAACATGCAAAATGAAAGTCTCTAGCCTTGGGAATGAACCGTGTGTGAATTTGTGTGTGTGTATCTGTGTGTGTGTGTATATCTGTGTCTGTGTGTGTATCTGTGTGTGTGTGTGTGTGTGCTTGAGTCTGTGTCTGTGTATATCTGTGTGTGTGTGTGTGTGTGTGTGTGTGTGTGTGTGTGTGTGTGTGTGTGTGTGTGTGTGGTTGTGTATCTGTGTGTGTGTGTGTATGTCTGTGTGTCTGTGTATATCTGTGTGTGTGTATATCTGTGTGTGTGTGTATGTCTGTGTGTCTGTGTATATCTGTGTGTGTGTGTGTGTGTGTGTGTATCTGTGTGTGTGTGTGTGTATCTGTGTGTGTGTGTATATCTGTGTGTGTGTGTATGTGTGTGTGTATATCTGTGTGTGTGTGTGTGTGTGTGTGTGCGCGCATGTGTATATGTGTGTGTGTGTGTATGTCTGTGTCTCTGTGTATGTCTGTGTGTGTCTGTGTGTGTGTATATCTGTGTGTGTGTGTGTGTGCGCATGTGTACATGTGTGTGTATGTGTGTGAGATGAAGAGGGGAACTCTCCAGCCATGGCCGGTTGCCACATCCGAGTCAGAGCTTGTGCACCTGTCTGAAGCCTAGCCAGTGCCAGAACACATCACACACATCAAAGACCAACACACACACAGCTCACACACACACACACACACACACACACTCGTCTCTCTTTCCCTCTTTTTTCATCTCTCTCTCTCTCTGTCACTCTTTCTTCATTTCTGCTCTCTCTATGCCTCCCTCTTTTTATCTCTCTCTCTCTCTCTCTCACTCACTCACACACACACACATACACACACACCAGGTTAAGCACACAGCTTATTTATATTTAATAGCGTTGCTCTTAAATTACAGATTTTTATGTCCCAGCGTCCCACTTCTTTGCCAAACATCCGTTTTTTTTTTTTTTTCATTCAGCTCCGTCTTTCTTTCCAGTCTAATTACAGATCATGCATTCACTCCACCTCTGTTCATGCATTCACTCCACCTCTGTTCATTCATCTCTCCAACACTGTTCATCCTCCCATCCATCTTCCTCACCATCTTGATTGAACAGATCAGGGCCTGCATTTCTGCTAAC
>JAIFZK010000019.1:2392500-2405000 GCA_027481765.1 Tenualosa thibaudeaui | reverse complement strand
GAACAAGGGCAGAGGAGATAGGAGAAAGGTCCGTAAGTGAGGAAGCACAGGTGCATGCCTAGCAGAGAGATTGCGGAAGCTTGTTCAGTAGTAGGAATGCGCAATCACTGGCTTGATTTGAGAGTCAAAAAGGTGAAAATCCCCTCCCATTCTGTCACAACAACATCCAATTAAACAAGTTTGTAGCGATTTGTGAATGAGTCAGATGGCTGTTTGAAGCAAGAGAAAATCATGTTATATAACAGACACCCATGCCAGCTTTAACAGGAGTTTTATAGGTTAATATTCTCTGCAATGTCCATGGACAAAAGTAAACTGTAATCCAGATCTTGGTTTAATGGGTAAATGTAATCCAGATCTTGGTTTAATTGTCAATGATTTAATTGCATTGCATTATGATGTACTATAATGCTTTGATGGTTGTTATAGCCTATATTTGATGATGATAGCTTATTCTTGGTCAGTTGTTTAAGAGATGATGCTGCTGTGTCATCAGTAACTGACACCTCTAAATAGTAATGCATTGATGAGCAGGACATCTCATTTATCATTTATATTTATCATTTATTATCTGTCTGTCCTTGATTCCTCTATCCTCCCATCAGTCCTTCCTTGTTCCTTCATGGGAGGAGGGCCTAGGACAGAAGGAAGGAAGGAAGAAAGAAAGAAAGAAAGAAAGAAAGAAAGAAAGAAAGGAAGGAAGGAAGGAAGGAAGGAAGGAAGGATGGACATATTTTATAATGGGATGCACCATATGTGTGAGAACCAGGCTAGGCTAGACTATTTTAGTGGTAATTCTGATTACAAATTCATTCAATATTCATTCAATAATTTGTGTGCAGTTCATTAAAAAATATATATGTGTGTGCCATATCACGACCTTAAAATCGTGAATCATATCATATCATGGGTTGAGTGTATCTACATCCCAATGGTCAATATTCCTGTTGTCAGATCTGAGCTGGGTTTATCATGACAGTTGATCATAAGATATGTTCTCAAACCCTCCACACACACAGGAAATGCACAGGCCCACACACACAAACACAAACACACACACAGGGCTGTAAACATCTGTGAGGAAATTGCATTAGCCTTTAACCCTAAAGGGTTCAGGTTGAATAGTGAGTGAATGAGAGTTTTGTTGTTTCCTGGGTTGTGTCTCACACCCCCACGCTATCCCCAGTGTGATGTCTGGGCATCTTCACTGCTTTAGGCCCCTCTGGCTCCCTGCCCCATGGCCTTGCGACTCCTGGATTAATTGCGTCGGTAATTGAACAGTTTCTTCATTAGTTCCACTCACCCGCTCATGCATCTCATCCCCAGGATTAGCAGAGATACATTTCCTGTGCTGCAGATTGGCACTCAAGATTTTCCTCTCCACCCATTGGCTGTGGCATTGTATGGCGTCACGCCATGGAGATGCTCCCGTAGCAGGTTACCCTTGAGACGTCAGCAGTGCACAGGGTCACTGAGCAGGGCTTGCAACTTGAAGAATTGGTTTGTGTTACTGTACACTGAGGCTCTTTCCAGTCTCTAAGGGTTTTTTAGATTCCATTCCTTTAAAGCCGAGCTCTGTAGCCCATGTGTAAAAAGTGTTTAATTCTGCAAATGGTTAGCTTACTAAATTAGAGAACAGTGCCTGCAGTCAGAGAGAATGTTTCAAAACTAGTACACAGTTTTTGAATGCCACTGCAATTGGAGTACTTTTATTGGAGTAAAATGCTATAAAAAGAGTAGCACTCCTATGCAGTGGATGTTGAGGACAAAAAGAGGGACTCACACACACTTTACTGCCACATTTTTATCAGCTCTTGAAAGTGGAAATTACACTGACCAATAAGCACTGAGCAGGTTCCGGAAAGTTAAAAAAACGGCGGCTTAGCATTTTTATTTTTATTTTTTTGAAGCAGGAGAGAGGTAATAAAAGTACACAAATAAACAACAGGCAAACAGGAAGGGCATCCGTTGGCATGACGATGTGTTTGAGGTCAGCCGGAGCAGAAAGACAGATAAAGTAAAATTAACGTTGAGGTCCCTGACCCTTTCGTGCACCTCTGAATAGCCCAAAGAGGAAGTAGCAAATCCTCACTATAGCAAATCAAAAGCCATGTCTGACCTTCCCTTTTTGAGCCCAGCAGCTTTAAAGAGAGTTGACAAAGAGGCAAAAAAACCCCACACATAACAAGTGAAAAGGAAATGGTAATTTGACTTGCGAGCAGACGTGTCTAAACCTCTTGAAGGTGCAGTTCTTTTCTTTTTTTTTCATTATATCTTCAGCAATTTGCATCCCTCGTTCAGAACCAATTATTATGATGAACGCTGAAAAGAGGCAACAGCCTTTAGGACGTAAGTTGTCAAATTAAGAGAAAATGAGGAAAAGTAGGTGCTAGAGAGAGAGAAAGAGAGAAAGAAAGTCCTTTCCTTTTGGCACGATAGGGTCATCGAGACACTGTTTAGGCTGGATCTCAGGCCTGTTTAATGCCATCTTTGTGAAATTATTTTCTTTAAGTGCTTTCAGTAAAAAAAAAACAAAAAAAAAACACCCCTGTTGGTCTAGGTTAAGCACAGGCAGCCCATGCTGCCAACCTGTAGACGACAAGTGGACACGTGTGCAATGTCAGTCAAATTGTGTGTGTGTGTGTGCCCGCATGCGCGCGTGTGTGTGTGAGCCCGCATGAGTGTTTGTGTGTGTGCCCGCATGCGTGCGTGTGTGTGTGAGCCCGCATGAGTGTTTGTGTGTGTGCCCGCATGCGTGCGTGCATATATGTGTGTGTGCATGCATGTTTGCATTTACATAACGATGGAGTGTGTGCTGGTCTTTGTGAAAATTTCACCTGAGAGTGATTGCATGTGTGTGTGTGTGTGTGTGTGTGTATGAGGGAGAGAGAGAGAGAGAGAAAGACTTGCATTTGAACGTAAGTGTGGTATATGAGCACTCAGCCCACATTTAAGAGAGTAAAAGCTCGCTCTCACGTCACTGGTTCTCTCATACATTATTACCACGTAACACAAACACATAACCCTACATTGCCTTCATGCATTTATGTCTGTTTTGTCATATTTCCATCTACAAAGTAAAAATGTTAGGTGACACACACACACACACAGACTGCACTCCAGGAAATGACTGTAGGCATTAAAGTGAGTGTAAATACATGTAGGCATGCTATAAGCACACGTGTATAATCCACTGCTGGCTGGGAGCTCTAGTCAGCCTAGCTGGGGCTTGCCTGAGCACTGAGGGCTGGGATGCTGATGGAACTTGGGATTTAAATATCCCACCCAACGTGACAGACATTTCGCACCTGCTTCAAGAGGAGTCAACACACTCTCTGCTTCCAGACAATGTGGATGAGCCGCCGCTTTCCATTTGCGCCACACACACACTCACACACACACACACACACACACACACACACACACAAGCATACATGCTTGTAGCCCCACACAAAAACGTAACAGTAAGCGATTGTGCCCAAGTGGAACAAACAACGCCCAAAAGCATCAAAAATTGATCTTTTATGAATATTCAACATGTAGGGGGAGAGAAGGGAAAAAAACTCATTTGCACCTTCTCTACTTCTTTCCACAGCAGACTTTTCCCCCTTTTATTGTTATGGTATAATTAATGAGGAGGTAGAGGGAGTGTAAAAATGTGTTTTGTTTTTTTTTTTTTAAATGGTGATGAATAAATAAATAAATAACTCTTGACTCTTACTCCATCCTCAAGAAAAGCATTAACAAACAATTGAATTGCAAAGGCACAGTAGCTCTAGTTGTCATTTGTACTTCCAAAAAATACAAAAATTAAAAAAATTAAATCTCAGATAGTCATTGCACAATTAGAATCTCCAATTCAAGCAACTTCAAGGATGGATAGCAAAGCAGGCTTATCTTTAATGCATCAGTGTCTGTTCTGACCAGATTTGGTAGGCACAGCAAATGACAGAATATTCAGACAGTCAAACTGTATTGAAATATGTTGAAATAACAGCACCTTGCAGCTTTGCTAGAAAGACATTTTTACACTTTCTCTGTTTCTTCCTCTGTCCTCTCTGCCCCTCTCTTTCCTCCCTCTCTCTCTCTGTCTCTCTCTCTCTCTCTGTAGCTCTACCTTCCACTCTCTCCCCTGGGAGGGTCAGCAGACTCCCATCTATAAGTCTGCCCCACACAGAGATTTGTTCCTCTGACATCAATCGTTGATCCTGTAATTTTCCGGACCTTTCTGCACTTTCTGTCTCCCATGCGTGATGTGCTTTTAAAATGCATGTGTGCCATTTGCCTCCTGGTAGACAATTGGCTCTGAAAAATAGCCAGAGAAAAGGAGGGAGAAAGATGAGGGCGGCCAATCTAGGCACTAAAGGGATATACTCTCTCTCTCTCTCTCTCTTTCTCTTTCTCTCTCCCTCTCCACCCCCCACCCCCATCTCTCTTTCTCTTCCTCTCTCTCTGGAAAGGTACACAGATACCCCCAGGAATAGATTTACTGGCCTAGAATTGGTTGTCAGAATGTGATGCATTCAGAAGTTGTGTGGAGGTCTGGGCCAATTCATGCATTTGGGATCCATCCCCCATGTTAGGGCACTGTCCGGGAGAGAGAGAGAGAGAGAGAGAGAGAGAGAGTGGTGTCAGAGCATGAAAGGGGAAAAAAAACAACAGGGGTAGCTGGCGGCAGGTATGGGGGCAGGAAGGGCAAAAGGCGTGAGTCTGGAAGAAAGAGCGGGGTAATCGACTTTGCCGTAGCCCAAAGACACAGAGACACTTGCGCAGTCCTCTGTCTCATCGCCAACCCCCCCCACAACACCCCCCACCCCCCGCCTGCACCTAATGATCGCTATGATCAATAGACTTGGAGGGCTGCTGAGGAGATAGACTCTAGGCTGTTGTTTTTATTTGTGTGTTTATCTGTTTGCTGTTTGGTGAGGCGCTATAGATAAGACATAAGTGCTACCGGTTAGTCACTGGATTTTGTGAACTGGCGATAGCCGGTGATATATGATTAATCTATGGATGCTGTCATATGTCTGTGTTTGCGCTGAGATGATGTATTGGCTTGAAGGAGACAGGTGATGAAATATTGATTGCTTGACCCCCTCTTCAAACACCCTGTAAGGGGACTCTAGACCAGCCTAATTGTGTTATCTCATTTACTTAGTTTGCTTTCTTCTCTCTCTCTCTCTGTCCCTCTCTCTGTCTCTCTCTCTCCCAATGTTTTTACATGATTAGGCAAGTAATACAGGAAATGTATAACAATACCACCAACTCCACCCATGTGTCTGTGTGTGTGTGTGTATGTGTGTGTGTGTGTGCATGCTCACCCAACCCCCACCCCCTCATTTCTGCTGACCATGGCTTTGTAAATACGTCTGATAAATATTGCGCTCAGGCGTTTAGGCAAATATCAGCGGTGGCGGTGTGGTGGCTTTTGGTGGCCATTAGGATTCAGGCTACGCCGTCGCCTCTCAGACAGTCTCTGTGTGGAAAGGTCACACCCCTCCCCTCCCCTCCCCTATCGCCTCAGTAAATACAGGGACATATACAAATGCGGGCTAAGGTGGGGAGAAGTGGTATTTGTGTGTGTGTGTGTGTGTGTGTGTGTGTCTGTGTGGGGCGGGGGGGTTCGAGAAATGGCTCATCTTAAAGGTACAGTCGATGATTCGGTTTCAGTGTCACAATAATAACAATGGGCCTTACTTACCAACAGTTCTGACTAAGAACTATGTTCTTAAACCCATTCACACATTTGCATTCAGACGTTTGCATTCACCAGTGTTTTGTTATTTGATAAAAATCTACACACAATCAAGAGCACTTGACCCATGAACAGTGACCTGTGTGTATTAATTGATTTTTGCATTTTTATTAGTTCTAGCATTATAAAATATTACATATTACAAATATTTTTAAAGGACCTTAAGAACAAGTAATAAAACATTTGTGGCACATATTGGTAAATAAGGCTATAATATGTCTGTATTTGAGTGTAACAGCCAATCATATGTCACCCGTTCCTTCCGTGCTGCTAAAGCTGCATGCTGATTGGCTGCTTGGGACTGTTGTTGGACCAGTCTGAGAGGCTTTGCTTGTTTCAGCAAAGGAGATGAGTTTACATTCTGACCACTAATCAGACTGATAGAGGACACACACACACACACACACACACACACACACACCCAGAGCATTTACCTAATTTTTAATGGAAAAAACATACTACTACTTAGAACTACTAAAGGGGATTTAGCTGGCAACACATCATCTCAGCACGTTTACTCACTCACAGAAAAGTACACAAACACACACACACACACACACACATAAATTGTGTATGCTGATGTGCATGTGCTACCTCACATTAAAGTGTGCTAGTCTGCCAAGCAACACATGGGATGTCATAGTGTCTAATAAAAGACACATCTTCTGCTTCTACAAACAAACACGCATTTCAAAATCAAAATCCCATTTTCTGTCGAGCTGAAGTGTGTGCGCATCACTGCGTATAAGAGTGGGGCCCTGACTGATGCTAGAAATTACCCCGCCAGCATTTAAGAGACGGACTGTTTGAGTTTTATTTATTTATTTTTTTTTACGGTGCGGAAGTGTTTGCTCAGCGCGGCGTGTTTGCCAACCAGGGCGCCCCATCATGTTGCATGAATTTTTATGGGGAGCTGTTTAAAGCTCTAGCACTCAGTGTGAGCGTCTCCGAGTGTGAGCATTATTGTGGCTGGCATGCCACACACTTCTCGCACAGTGCAATGCTGCGCTGCTCCACAAGCGACGCTAAATTATGCATGGCAGCGCCCGGACGGCTAAGTGCCATGTCACAAACCGCCTGGCTTGCATGGGATCATGGCACGCTTGTCAGCAGGCCCTTTAACTGTACTTAATAAAACATTGCACGTTAAGTTTATGTTTCATGTGTGAATTTAGTTCACGAGCACAGTAACTGATAGGGGACTTCGGTCTTATGAGCCTCCTGTATAATGTAAAGTTAGACTTTAAAACTGAATACATCTTTTTCAATAATCTGGGTTTTTATATCATATTCTTTTTCCAAACTAGAAGAGTATAAAAAGTATGGTAAAACTGTCACCGTGGGTTTCCTGTAAATGTGCATTCAAGGCTTCATGTAATTCTCACTTTGTCTACATAACAATCAATAAGACATTTACTGTTATATTCCTTTAAATGGGGTTCTAAAGGCTAGTTACATTCCTAAGGTTTGATGCCCACAGTATCATTGTGATGAGTCTTCTGTACATATAATATAATAAATACAAATTTGAATGTCTAGCGTGTCTTCAAGTTAAAATGGAACACTTTGCCAACCCAGATTTTTTAGTTGTTTTTGTTGTTTTTAAGTGTTTTTCTATAGTTGTTATTTTGTGTTGTTTTGTTTGTGTTACAGTATAGTAATTATCTGTACATGAAATAATTCTTAAGCAACAACTTTATTGTTAATTGCTATTTTTGAGGGAAAACCATAAGAGGTAAATGACAATGATTATAGTTATTTTCCATTATCTCTCATTATGTTATTATCACTACGGTTCTTTCGTTTGGCAGAAACTTCACCAAAGTGAAATGTTTTTGTCCCTCTGTGAGAACAAGAGCTTCAGGGGGCAGAGTTCTTGAACGAAAGAATGCAGGTGTGACTCAGTGACTCTCCAACAAACATGCACACACACACAAACACACACACACACCCACACCCACACACACACACACACACACACACACACTATCCATCTCCAAAACAGAGGTTTCTCTCTCAGGCTCCTGGCCGTGTCTGTCTCCTGGGGCCTGACAGGTATCTGCACTGTCAGAGTGCATCAGGGCTTCCACCTAACCCTCTCTGGCAGGTCCACACTCCCCCCCTGACAGTGCACCTTATCGGGGCATGCCAGCTACTCTAGGCCCCAGGCATGGTGAGGCCTAGGTCCAGTGGAGAGAGGCTGAGAAAACCTGCAGGGGCTCTTAGGTCATTGAGTGGCCAGGCATCTGTGAGAGACAGCACTGGCTGCTGCGTGACAGCTGAGGTAAATCCTTTAAAAATAACTCCCTGAATCACTCACAACGGTCAAACTCACTAAATATCTCTTCTTGTCTCTTCTCTGCCTGTTGTTGTGGACATAGCAGGAGTCTCTTTGGTGTCAAAAGTTTTTTCCATTCTTTTCTGTTCCTCTTTTCATTTGTTCCAACTCTGTCCCCTTTGCCAGCTTCATTCTCTTCCCATCTCTTCTCTATCTTTTTTTATTTTTTTTTCACTCATCTTCTCCCCAAGTTGTGAGCTCACCTGTTTGCTGTCACCACCATCACCTCCCATACCTCTGTCTGCCATGTTGCTCTGCCCCCCCCCACTCCCCACGTACTCTCTCCCTTTTCCTCTATTTCTCTCTCTTTCTGTCTCCCTCGTTCCGTCTCCAGGGACCAAGGCTGCATCCCCTGGGGGGGGGGGTTTGGGGGGGGTGGATGGGTGGGTGGGAGTGGAAGCCCTTGAAGGCCATTCCAGAGTCTCTCGCTGTGCCGAGACTGGTGTTCACAGCACCGTTCTCCATTGGGAATACCCACTCGGAACAATAGGCACGTTAGCAGGGTAAACAAGAGCAATTCTCCCACTTGTGTGTGGAAGAAAGCGGTGTTTAGCAGAGTCCAGGCGTCGATAAAGCGCTAACTCGCCCTGTCACTATGTCTCGACCAGCCCATCAAATCCTAGTGTTTTTCAACAATTATAATCAGTTTCTGTGACACTTGTGTTTAGTGGGAAATTACATAAGAACTGAGGAATAGAAAATAATTGGTGTGGTGTCAGATAAGATTTTCTTCATCAGCCCCATGGAAAATAGATCATTTACTCTGAGCGTTACTCCTTTTTAACAACAATATATTTCTCATCCCAGTTCTCAGTATATGTGTCTTGTGAAATTTACACCACACTATAGAAATGGACTTTTGGCATAACAATTATTTTTCTAATTTCTAATTTCTAAATCTAATTTCTTATGTTCTTTTTGTGTCTGTTTATTCGTGTGTTTGCTTAGGTATCTGATAGAATGGGTGTGTACTGAATGCATTTTTGCACTCAAAGCCAAAATTTTGGAATATTAGCCTGATAAGAAGGCTGTTCTCTGACGTGGGCCATTTTTCTCATCGGAACAACCTTGCTCTAGGAGTTACTGATGGGGGGGCTTTTTGTCTGTCAGTAACCCCCCCCAAACACACACACACCACTACCCCATTTGCCTCCTTCCATCAGACAGCAACACAACAGAGCTGGCTTGCTTCCCTGGTGTCCTGATTCAGACAGGGGAAGTCCTCAATCTGAGCACGTGTGAAAGGAGAACCACACCAGAGAGGCTTACGTACAGTATGGGGCAGAGGAGTTCTTGTTTCGTTTATAGATCTGCATGTATATGTTGTCGGAGTGCTTGTGTGTGAGTGTGTGTGTGTTGTAGGCATGGATTTGTGTATGTGTGTGTGCGTGTGAGGGTGTGCATGTTTCTGTGCATATTTCTCTGTGTGTGTGTGCGTGTGTGCGTGCGTGTGTGTTTGTGTGTGTGTGTGTGTGTGATGCGTGGTTGCTATGGGAGGCAGAGAAGGAGAGCTGAAACAAATAGCTACATCGCGGGAGACATGCGGCCTTCGCTTAAACACAGCCATAAATCAGCGCTACTGACAGAGAGAGAGAGAGGGAGGGAGGGACGGAGGAGGGAGAGAGAGAAAGAGAGAGTGAAAGAGAGAGATGGTTAGAGGGAGGAGGAGAAACTTAAAATTGCTGAAGCACACTCTCCCTATCTCTTTCTTTTCATTTTGACTGTTGTCCGTCTCACTCTCTCGGCAGCGATGGCAAAGCTCTTGTGCCATCCCTGCTAGAGACACCAAACCACACACACACACACACACACACACACCAAACCACAGTCCTTCATTTTTCATTACTCATAGCCCTGCCTTGACCAAACACGTCCCAATGAGAGAGTGGCCATCCTCACCAACACTCCACAATGGGAGAAGGGAGAGTGGCCATCCTTGGATTAGTGGAATCTTGGGAAAGACAACTTTCTTCCTTTTTTTCACTCACTCTTTTTCCAGGTATTGCTTGTATTGTCTTTTTGCCCCCACACACACACACACACACACACAAACACACACACACACACTTCTCACACTTCTCTGCCTATCTCTCCCTGAATACAGGCCTGACTGCCATGGTTGTGTGTAACCTACACCCCCCCACCCCCCCACCATCCCACCCCTCAGCTTCACTGCTGGGCTGCAGCACCTCTCATTCATTCCTGCATACATTGCAACATTACAACAACATACAACAGTGTCCTCTGGAACACACGGCATACAACAACAGCGTCCTCCCCACACACACACACACACAGACACATACACAGACACAGACACACGCACACGCACATGCACATGCACACACAGACACAGACACAGACACACGCACACACACACAAACACACACACTCACACACATACACAGACACAGACATACACAAAGACACAGACACAGACACACGCACATGCACACACAGACACAGACACAGACACACGCACACACACACAAACACACACACTCACACACATACACAGACACAGACACACACACAGACACAGACACAGACACACGCACATGCACACACAGACACAGACACACACACACACACACAAACACACACACTCACACACATACACAGACACAGACACACACACAGACACAGACACACGCACATGCACACACAGACACAGACACACGCACACACACACAAACACACACACTCACACACATACACAGACACAGACACACACACAGACACAGACACACGCACATGCACACACAGACACAGACACACGCACACAAACACACACACTCACACACATACACAGACACAGACACACACACAGACACAGACACAGACACACGCACATGCACACACAGACACAGACACATGCACACACACACAAACACACACACTCACACACATACACAGACACAGACACAGACACAGACACAGACACACGCACATGCACACACAGACACAGACACACGCACACACACACAAACACACACACTCACACACATACACAGACACAGACACAGACACAGACACACGCACATGCACATGTACACACAGACACACACACACATGCACACACACACACACACACACACACACACACACACACACAAACACACACACACACACAAACACACACACACACACTGACCACACAACAGGTCCCCAAAGCTTTGCTTGAGCTGGGAAAAAGTCAGACACTGAATGGTAGGATCAGAGTAGCATTACAAGAGCCCAGCCCTACTGGTAGTGGACCGGTCTATGCGAAAAGGCATTTGTTACACATCACCCTACACCGCCCACAACCCATGGAGCCCATGCCATTACATGAGAACACATGCCAGCTTACCAAAGACATCCGAACTCAAGCAGTGCAAACTGCAAATTAAATTTGAATGGCCAAAGTTATTTGTGATTAAGGTGTGTAAATATTGCTGAAATTCAAGTCCCCTTTTGTTATTTTCATTTTTCCTACCCTATGCATTGCTTATTGCAATGTTGGTTTAGTAATCAGCAGAGAGAGGCTTAAGAATTCAACCCACTTTCAAGGAAACATCTAAATTACAATGTTCAACTGTGGACATAAAATTATGCATAAAAACTAGAGAGACAGAGATTTGTTTTGAATGAAGCCAGCAGGCATTTAATTGCTTAGTGGATTTTCTCACTTTAGATGTGAAGTGTATATTATCCCGAGATGTTGGTGAAAGTGAGGAAAATTAAATTAAATTAGACACTCAAATTATTTCACAGAGCTGGAAAAGTGAAACATCAGTGGAGAAACACGAGTTACACACCCAGTGCATTTACAGCAGCAACAGTACACTTGATACACTCTTTTAATCTAGAAATCAAGTGTACTAGGACCAGGGCTGGAGCCTACGCAGATACACAGGTATGCACCATGTAACCACTTACAAGGTTTTCGGGTTTGCATATATCCACGAAAACACAGGCTGCAATACTAAGACAGGTTACATAAGAGCGTATAACCACTACAGTCAAAGCAGTATACTCACTCCAGCAAACTAGACTACAGCACTCACTAGGACACAACACTAATCTAGCCTGACACAGTCTAACCCTCGCCCTGTATCTAATGCTAAATTCAGTAATACTCAGTTTGCCACATCACACTTCACAGTACACTGCAATAACAATAATTCTTTTACGTTAATGTTTATGATATGTTCTTAAAACGTTTTAGAGCTCACGCAGAGGCTGTTTTACTTACACACTTGAGTACTGATGAGTTGGAGTTGGAGATGAAATTCATTGTTCACAGTGTTGTACAGAAAACACAGTAAACTGTGATGATCACAGCTGATGTGGTCATGTTAAAGACAGACTGGCATTCTGAAATGTGTACTCACGTCATAATCAGATTCCATTAGTTCGGCCCCA
>JAIFZK010000019.1:2385000-2387500 GCA_027481765.1 Tenualosa thibaudeaui | reverse complement strand
AGCCAATGAAGTAATGATAGTTCTGTCTTCAGTGGGGTGGAGAAGACCAAGGCCTCAGGGGGTTGTGGGGAAAGGATTTTGTGAGCAGTAAGAAAAGAGTCCAAAGAAAGTAACAAACAGCGTGCCAACTGTCCCACCTATTTACTTACCGTCCAGAGTTATTTAAAAAAAAAAAAAAAAAAAAAAACTGTCTCCGGGCCATGTGCTGAGGAAGACAAAGAGGTGTTTGGAGGAAGGGCTACGAAACAGCGTGAGTCCTCTTTTCCTTTTCTCCACCCCTTTTCTTTCTCTCTATCCCTTTCTCTTTCTCACTCTTTCTACCACACCTCCTGTGAGTGATGGATTCGCTCGAGCGGCGGATCGTTCACTGTGACAAATCGCTCTGTGACACAGCAACACAAAAAAGGGGGCCCCCACCCTACCTCCTAACCTGTGAAGGGAGCCTGGAAAAAGGGTGTGGGGGTGTGGGAGGTGGGGGGTGGAGTGGGATAGGGAGTTCAGCCTCCCAGCAGGCTGTGATATCCCGTCCCTCCCTCCAGCTCTTTCTCCCTCTCTCTTTCTCCCTCTCTCTCTCTCTCTCTCTCTCTCTCACTCTCACTCACTCTGAGTGATAGATTCCCACTCTGTTCATTTATCCTGGAAGGCAAGACGTGTGTGTGTGTGTCTGTATATGTGTGTGTGTGTGTGTGTGTGTGTGGGTGAGGGTGTGTGTGTGTGTGTGTGTGTGTGTGTGGGTGAGGGTGTGTGTGTGTGTGTGTGTGGGTGAGGGTGTGTGTGTGTGTGGGTAAGGGTGGGTGTATGCTCACACACACGTTTGTGTGTATCCGTGTGCTTGTGATGTGATCCATCTCAGGGTTGTTCTGGGGAGTGGAGCGTCCCTGATCACAGACCCTATCAATCTCACTCAGAGTCTGGCATCCGCGTTACTGTCACAGACATCACTACACGCTCCACTCACCTTACTGTACAACACAAGGCCACATGGGATATGTAGGCTACAGTTTAGCTTCAAAGGAAACTACACTCTACTGCTGGATCCTCCAACAGTATTATGGCACCTGTACAATATCAGTTAAATGTCAAATTCAAAAATGGTTTACCTATCCATCATGTTACTAATGAAATATTGTGCTCCTATGTGACATTTTAAATGAATTGTTTAGATATGCCATATTAAATTACATATGTAGCCTAACTATAGGTGTACAGTAATTAAAGTTGCCAGTTCTGAAATCCGAGGTACTTTGGGGCAGTCTGGTAAACCTTTTCATCTACGCAAACATCTATGCAAAAGTGAAACATATGATTATATTCTGGAGGGCCTCAACAATAATGACGTGTGCGTAAAGTGAATGTAATGAAATAATTTTTTATTGAAATTGAGCATTAACACAACTAGACAAAAACTTCAAAGAGTTAATGAAACAAATCCTCCTCCTCTAGCAAATGTCTGGACGCTGAAGATTTTGGTAATTTGGGATTTTGGTAATTTACTGTGTGTTGCCAATCATGGCTCCACCTTACAGTAAGCAGCTATGCAGTTTTTCACAATACATTCATACTAATATTAAGGAACTTAAGGTATAAAACTGTAGAAAAAAAAGTGTATAGTAAATCTATACAGTAAGTGAGTGGCTATGACAGCTACTGTAAACACAAGCCCATAGCTACAATAGCTACAACTATTTCTTAAAATAGTAACCTATACAGATATGTGATTTGCTTAGACTTTAAGTTATACCAACACATGCACTTTAACACAAGCACAACTGCAGGAAATACCCCATTCCAAGGGCGTAGGTTTGGTGTCAACTTTGGTGGTGACACCAACCCCTTTAGTGATCAATCCCCACCCCTGCCTAAAACAAAAACGCCTTTATGGTCACACTGACAGCCATAATAGGTTACTTCACTGATCATTATGGTGCATGCCATTAGAACAATATTACGGTTGATGTAATATGAATATTTTAGATTCATATTGATTGATTAATTGATATGATGGCCAGAACTAAAATAGGTGCCTGTGTCTTTATGGTAGGGACACATTTCATTTCAAAATATTGATAGTGACATGTCACTATGGTCCATATGAAAACCTATGCCCCTCTCAGCGTAAACCAACACCATACATATACACAGACACACACACACATGCACAAAAGCACAGTAAAACTAGCGGACCATGGAGGGGATGTCCCATTCCCTGTTACTGTCAACTGATCAAATTAATCCTGATGCAAACATGTCATTCAAATGACAAAGCCTGAGACAGAAATGCACGACTGAGCACACACACACACACACACACACACACACACACACACACACACACACACACAAACCAATGACCTTGGTGACAATTACTCTAACATGCCCAGAAAGCTCTGAGGACTTCAGACATGCGTGAGGAAGCATACTTACGTGTGTGTGTGTGTGTGTGTGTGTGTGTGTATGTGTGTGCTTGTGTGTGTGTGTGTGTGTGTGTGTGTGTGTGTGT
>JAIFZK010000019.1:2375000-2382500 GCA_027481765.1 Tenualosa thibaudeaui | reverse complement strand
GATTCCTATACAATCACTCTAAAAGCCACAGCAGTGTAGGAGAGAGACAGACAGAGATAGAGAGAGAGAGAGAGAGAGAGAGGTAGAAAGAGAGAGAACTCTGAAGGCAAGGCCTGCTTGTGATAGCTCTGCACACAAACTGCTCAGAGAGCACTGGCTTCCCAGGAGAAAAATGCAGACATGCAGACCCACACGCATAAACACATACACCACACACATTCACACACATTCACACGTGGTCCCTGTGAGCACAGGCCTGGCGGCATTCCACCTTGGTGTGAACTCCTCGTTCCTGCCAGATCATAAGCAAAGCATTACTATCTGTCATCTCTCTCTCTGTCTGTCTTCATCTCCTTCTCTCTTTCTCTTGCTCTCTTCATCTCTCACTGCCTATCCTCTCCCTCTTTTCTCTTTTCTCAGAAAAGCTCTCTTCTGTCACCCACCCCACCCCCTCCACCCCCACCTTTTCCCACCCACCAACAACTTCCCCACCGGCACAAAACCTGTCTGGTGCTTACACGTTTAATAATGATCAAATATGTTTACATGCACTAACAAATCTCTACATAATACCCTGGTATTATGCTAAGCACTCAGGCTTCCGTCCTCAGCAGCACAAAGACAGACATGTCAACCGAAAGCATTTGGCTGTGCGGCTTTTGTGCTGGTTTTGTCTGGCCGATACAATAACAAAATCCTCCTCACAACTTGGTTTACTTTCCCATATTTCATTTCTCTCTCATTGTTGTTTGTCATTTTTTCTTTCCCTTTATTCTTTCATTCCAGTGCTAGTCATTTATTTCTCTGGAGGGATTATGGGATGGATCATTCCCAAGACTGTCTATTTTTATTTGTTCTCGAGCACTAATTGTAGGATGCACTATTGTCCCAGATTACCCCCCTCCCATAGAAACTATGATTGTGACCATATCAGGTGCTGTCTGTATGATGGACCACTTAGCTCTCCTACAGCTATCATACAGCTAGCTAGCAACACACACACACACACACACACAGACGCATGCACGCACACACGGCACACATACAAAAGCATGCATGCACACAGACACACATACACACAGAAACATATCCTCACACACACACACACACACACATGCGTGCGCGCGTACACACACACACACACACACACAAAAACATGCATGCACACACACACAAACAGACACACAGACACAGCAAAACGTGGCCTTTAGCTGGTAGAGTTCTTACTGAGCACAAGTGAAACTCTGGGGCAGTTTTAAAGCTGACACTAATTGGTTATACTAACTGGTATCAGATCTTTCTCAGATAGTAAGAAGTACAGCCACACCAACAAAACCTTTTTTTAAGTCAAGGTCAAATCCAAACACTTTTCAAATGGTTTAGTGGCAAGCTAATGTCACTCCTATATGCATGTCTACTGCATAAAATAAAATATCATACATTAATCACTTGCTCATTGTTCCTTGATCTGTTGACCTTAGTTTCTAGTAGGATATGTGTAAATTTAAATGTGTGTGTGTGTGCGTGTGTGTGTGTGTGTGTGTGTGTGTGTGTGTGTGTGTGTGTATGTGTGTGTGTGTCTGTGTGTATGTGTGTGTGCATGTGTGTGTTTGCAGGGCTGCGTGCTGATTCTATGGGCTTGTTGACTTGGTGCTCTCAACGTGGCCCTGACTGATGCATCCAAATGATGATCCATCTCGGAGGCATTCCAGCCTTGAGTGGCTGTGGCCTCCCCTGGAGCTGTGTAGCACTAAGCAAGGAGAACGGCAGCAACCACTGGTCAGCCAGACAGGAGCGCAGCGTCTAGCTCAGCTCAGCTGGACACAGCAGCCTACAACTCTGGCTCAGGTTGAGCTCACAGACAGCTGCTACCCTAGTTTAAAGTGAATTTCTGAGTTGAATCATGTTAGTTTCATAAACCCACATGTCAAAGCTCTAGGTCTAACTCCCTAACAAAACAACAGCAACAACAACAACATAACAGCAGGTTAATCTTTTTAAATTCCACAGCAGGATATCACACTTCTAAATAATGGCTCTGCTTCCTTAAAACGCAACAACAAAATACAATAAATTTTTTTTTTAAAACCTTCAGCAAGAGAAAAAATATATTGCATTTCTCTCTGTCTTTCTCTCTCTCTCTCTATAGCTCATTTCTATTCAGTATGTTTTGTGGTGCATGTTATTTTCTTGTTGCCTATTTGCAGAGGATTTTAATAAGCTCCTCTTTGAGGCAAGGTGTTTAGGTGTAGACCCTCTAACGAAAGAAAAAAAAACAAAAAAAAATGCAGCGGCCCGTGGAATCGCCCCGGTGATGTTTACTCTGGAAAAAACCCGTGCTAAGCTCAGCGCAGGCTGCTCAGAGAGCTTCGCTCCACATTAATTGGTCATTAAAGGTGTTCGTTTGCGGGCCTTGCTAAATCTTTAAACAGGCTATGAAATAATAAGAGAGCTGAGCAGAGGAGAGGGAAGCAGTGGGGTGGAGTAGGGGTGTCACTGCTGTAGGCCAGTAGAGGTGGGAGTCAGAACAGGACCCATCGTTTGATCATTACAAGAGCCCGGGCCACGACGAGCTTATGATAGCAGCTCAGCTCATAATGAATTGTCTAAGTGTGCTCTGTTGTGTGCCGACAAATTATGAACAAAGTGATTCAATCATGGTGAGATGAAAGTAGGTTATTGCTGTGTATTTCCATCTCAGGATTCTTTTATCTGTAATTGTAATGAAGTGGTAATAGCATATCTACATCTTAGAGGTGAGGAGATGGCAGCGATTGAACTAGCTAAGCTACACTGGCATAAGTCGTGATTGCTAATGACTTGTTTCATCAGTCTGTCAGTCAGTCAGAAACAATCTTGTCCCATCAGCAGCTCTATTTTTGTCATCCTGGACTGGAATTACACAGGCATGATACAATTTGATTTTACAATACAACTAGAAATTATATCACTCATTACTTTGCAAATGTTCACACACAGCAAGCACACACACACACATATGCTCAGGCACACTTACACACACATATGTGCACACAGCCACAGGTTCTTGTGGAGTGATGATATTGTTGTACTTGCATGACTTCTCATTTATTGATTTTAGCTCTTTGGCCTGCTCACCACCAGGCGCTTTTGTATGTTTGAGTGCACGGGTGGGACATACCAGTAGTGTGCATGCGTGTGTGTGTGTGTGTGTGTGTGTGTCTGTGTGTGTGTGTGTGTGTGTGTGTGTGTGTGTGTGTGTGTGTGTGTGTGTGTGTGTGTGTGTTGGGGGGCCAAAGAGAGTTAGCATCAGGGCTGTGTGTTGTGTGAAGGGGAGGGATAACCGGCTCCTGTGACATCTGTGGGAGTAGGGAGCTGCCCACTACACCACCCCACCACACACACACACACACACACCCCACACCCCCGACCCCCCTCCCTGAGTGCAGATCCCCGTTCCTGAGTGCCCCCCTCATTGTTGGGGTATCACTTCAGCCCGTCAATAATGAGGCAGCAGAGTGTGAAGGAACAGGCGTGACCGAGTCTACTGACGCTGTGCACCCACTGCACCCCTGACTCCCCTCCCTAAAAAAGGCCCCTGTACTCCTGATCACTGACCCCTGTGACACCCCAACCACCCCCCATCACCTCCTTTCTCCCTCACTCCTCTCCTTCTCTCTCTCTCTCTCTCTCTCTTCCCCTCGTTCACTTCCCTTTGCCCCAAAACTTAAACTGCCGACCCCCACCAAACCACCCTATCCCATCCCCCAACCACCGACTCCATACGTCCTCCCACTCATTCCTTCTCCCCAACTCCTCCGCCCCCAACGCATTTCTCTCCTCCTCTTCCATTGTCTCAGTGGAGAATAAATGGGGACAGCTCGGCACTAAAGAGGAGGGGACCCCCCCCCCCCCCAAAAAAAAAAAAAAAAAAGCAGACAGAGGACCCTGCCCAGCCTGAGGGGCCCAGACAGGCCAGACTGGATGATGAAGGCTGACCCGCACCCCCATTTCTTGCCTGGCCCGGGACCCCTTTTTTCTACATGCCACCCCCCCATCCCATCCTAACACACACACACCAAATAAACACACACACTTGGTCGCACTTGCCAACCCCTGCTGTTGCCTTTTTTTTTCTTTGGAACGTCAGAATTACGCACTGACAACACCGTTGTGTTTTTCTTTACGACAGCCATTAAAAACGACAAGAAATATATAGCCCTAAGTAACGTGGGGCTTCATGCAGGCTTCGTGCGGGCCACTCATCGAGGTGTGTGTAATGATCCTATTTCTCAGCCCGGCTTTTACGACACGTCATCAGCTTTTTACGAGGCCCCACGTAAATAATGTAAATACAAACAATTGCTCCCATCAAATTCCCAAAGGCCAGCGGATCCAGTAAACACACGCTCACACAGATCACGCTCATTTGGGGGATTTTTACGTGTGGGCCAGATAGACTGCGTGACAGAGGGGGCAGAGGAGAAAGGGAGATGGGTTTCTACAGGGTTTTGGTAACTCCTGCTTGGTATAGGCTTATCCCTTATATTCACCAGACCTACTACCACTGTGTTCATTTAGTGACAGGAGTGGTTTGGCAACGCCCTCCACTCTATTCTAGGGTTGAGATGAGACTGTAATGTACAGGCAGGTGAAACACACACACACACACACACACACACACACACACACAAATTCTCCTCCATACGACCTGTGAGGTAATGCGCTCCATTGCCTCCGTTTTACTGCTGTGCCTCTGGCCAGATCCTGACTGCCATCTACAGGCCATTTTAGGAATTATAGGCAGTCCTTATTCTATCCTTGGAGCTGTTGTGCCTTTATGTTAAATTAAAATTGTATTTTCTTATTTAAAATACAACATACCCACCCACAGTGTTGAACTTTTAAAATATGGTTAAATTAATTAAGTGGTATGTCTCAATTTATATGCTCTTCAAACTATTTGTTGCTGTAGAAATCTGTCTACTATGAACATTTGTTATTTTCTTGTCAGGCTGACAGAAAAGTCTCTTGAGGCTTGTGCTTTGTCCACGCCAAGAGTGGCAGAGAAGAGCTCAGCGCAAGGTAAGGTGGATATTTTAGCCACTTCATGCGGAGATTACAGAATTCATCACGGCACTCTCTGAGGTAATTTGCATGCATTAAACTCATCTGGGAGGCCCGCGCTCTTCTCCGCACCCCGAGGGGGACCGCGCCGTAAAACAGTGGCCACTCAGGAAGTATTTAGCGACGCCGGATATTGAAAACAATATGATTATTTTTCTCAATAACGTCCCACCGTGCCACGAGCACTCGCGGAAAAGCCCGGGAGTTCATTGAGCGGCGGTAACTGAATTTAAACAGGTTTAATGTGGGAGCGAGTCTGTAACACTCATGTGTTTTGTATGCCTGAATTATCTCTCCAAAACAAATAGGTCCCTTTGTTGCTACAAGAGACAAAACATAGATTTTGGAAATTAAAATTGTGTGTTTGGTAACTCCTACATAATTCAATTTGTACTGTTAATTTTCAGGATAATGAATTTAAGTACAGGCTAATCTTATATTTATCACATTGCAAAAGGCTAGTTACCGATAATTATAAGATGTTCACCAGTAGAGCTAACTTCAAATTATAATCATAACAATGACATGAAAAATTGTTTGTAGTCCAATAGCTGTTGACACATAATTTTGAAATGTCAGAAATTCAGAAGTCTGGACATGTGATTGACAGAGAATCTCCCAGTGTGAGTTTATTTCCATCAAACATGAAGCGATTAAGGATGACTGAGTGACTACACCAACATCCTACTTGTGAGGGAGGATGAAATGTCTTCCGAAAAATACATTTTCATGTAAAAACATAAAAATTATTTAGTTTTCTTCTTTTTCTCATCACCCTAGCACAGCACCCCTTTGTCTCCTCCCCCTAAAATGCTTTAAAATACAAACACCTCTTTTCTCTCAGTCTCACAGACATACTTGATATAACACACCCACACAAACTCTCATTCACATGATGTACTGTCTCTCTGTCACACAAACACATACACACACACACTCACACTCACATTCTCTCTGTCACACACACACACACACACACACGCATTTTGCTCACCCCGCCTGGGGTACTGGGTGAATTTTGTTTCAGTAATGATTTAGAGTGTATGTTTATGATATGCTGGTTTCTGTAAGGAAGTAAACCAGCGTAGACGTAGCCCAATATCACAGGAATGACGTATCCAGTGTGCCAGTGCCTGTGTGTCACGTCTTGCATTCATCTACACCTTGTCATACCTCTACACTGAGGTGGTCAGGAGATGAGTACACGTAGACATGAGAAAAAAGACAGGAGAATGAAAGAATAAGAACAAATTAGGTGGGTAGAGTTGAGTGGGAGATGCGCGTTTAATGGCAGTTATGGTACTGTGCTGAGGTCAGGCACAAACAGGTGAGAGTGGCCACTTCACTCATTTGCCCTAAGCTGCTCATGCCCCAAACATACCAGCATTTACACACTGAAGCCACCAGTACTTCAGGTAGCACTACCTGTGTGTGACAGACAAACAGATAAATAGACAGAGGAAGGAAGGAAGGAAGGAAGGAAGGAAGGAAGGTTAGGAGAGAGAGAGAGAAAAGACAGGAGATTACAGAGGTAGAGGAATGTATCCTCAGGCAGACAGATGGAGAAGAGGACAAATCACATGTGTTCCATCAAATAGCATGAATTCTTTAGTTGTT
Organism: Tenualosa thibaudeaui; assembly: GCA_027481765.1. Lineage (NCBI taxonomy): Eukaryota > Metazoa > Chordata > Actinopteri > Clupeiformes > Clupeidae > Tenualosa > Tenualosa thibaudeaui. The sequence continues at coordinate 2,375,777 of JAIFZK010000019.1, read as the reverse complement.
GGCACTTAATATTGAATTAATCATTAAGTGTAGGCTAATGTATTTTTTATACTGTATTTAGGCTTATATGAGGTTCGGTGTGATATGATGTTAAGAGGCAAGCAATGTTACTTCACCTGGGCTACATGAGTATGTTAGGGCAGGTTTGGTTAAGGTAGGTAACAGAACTAATACAGAATACTTTTTGAATTCCCTTTGAAGATCAGAGGCATTGAAAGAAGAATTGAGAATTGAGACTCAGGTTAAAAACTCCCAGCGAACGTACATCACAAACACCCCCATTGCATTCCTGTAATTGATAAAGTTCACATGCACTTATTTTGTGAATTATGAGTTTGTCACTGTCGTTCTCTTAGTCATAAGTGGCAACTATGTTTATATTTTGAGAGGTCTGAATGAATATCGTCCGCTGAATTGTTGCCATATTTAGTGTAGTCATAGCAATCGACACAATGTCATAACAACATTGAGTATTTGTTTAACTAAAAGCTGAAATCTATGAAGATAATTTAAATGCCAATTTCACACAAACCCAAGGCAAAACAGGCATACAAACACAAACAACAAAAAAAATTGAGGGAGAGAGAAAAATTGCTTGTGTAAACCAACACAAACAAAAACAAGCCTCACATAAACACACAGACACACACACAGACATAGACACACACACAAAAAAAAAAACCAAACACACACGCACACAATCTCACACTATTTTCAAAACCATAAAACGAGGGACATCAAATGCAACTATTTGTTTGGGGCCTGTTGTCGTGGGAA
>JAIFZK010000019.1:2357500-2365000 GCA_027481765.1 Tenualosa thibaudeaui | reverse complement strand
ACAGCCATTTGAAGAGTTCTTTTTACATGTATTGATTTTCAGATATCTGTTTGGACACTAGCATGCCTACATATTTTCCTTACTGCTACTTTTGAGTGTATCGTATGTGTGTCTGTAAATATGTGTTTCTTAGAATATTTAAATAATCTTTATTAACACTTGTGTGTGTGTGTGTGTGTGTGTGTTGAGAGTACAGATTACCGACTAGTTTCAGACAAGGATAAAATTAAGGGCCTGTGCCCTAACAAGGCAGCAGGATAATTCTCCATGAAGGCTCTCTGATAGTGTGAGATTCAAATAGAAACTTTATGAAAGTGAAATCTTGTGTTGTGTGAAGATAAAACTTATCAGAGCTGTGCTTACTCAGAGGGGATATGTGTGTGTGTGTGTGTGTGTGTATTTGTGTGAGTGTGTGTGGCCACAAAGCTGGAGGATGGGTCGGTCAGGTGAGTGTGTCCTGCTGGCTCTCTTAATTGAGTCTCTGTGAAGCGTTGGTCTGCCTCAGGGATGGCTCTTCCTGCCGAGACAACTCCTCTAAACAGCAGGAGACAAAGGGACATTGGGAACAACTCCTCTAAACAGCAGGAGACAAAGGGACATTGGGAACAACTCCTCTAAACAGCAGGAGACAAAGGGACATTGGGAACGGATGCGCTGCACATTTATCTCTCTCTGTCTCTTTCTCTCTCTGTCTCTTTCTCTCACTCGCTCTTTTTACTCTGTCAATCACTTTCCCCTCTCACTCTTATTTTTTTCAGGTTTTCAAACTTTTTTGAGACTACTTCTGTGTATGTGTGTGTGTGTGTGTGTGTACATGTATGTATGTGTGTGTGTGTGTGTGTGTGTGTGTGTGTGTGTGTGTGTGTGTATGTGTCTGTGTGTGTGTGTGATGTAGTTGCTCTCCGCAAACTCATCAGAGCATTACTACTAAGTAGGAGCTTGACAGTCAGATATCATGGATCTATGGATCGATTCATGTAAATTCTTCTCATGGATTGAGAGCAAGCCATCATCATCACCATCATCATCATCATCATCATCATCATCATCATCACAACCATCATCACTGTGTGTGTTCTAACTGGAAATTGATGTACTATGTATTCAGGGTCTTGTTTATTTCAAACATACCTCCATGACATCCTGTTGTCAACACTGTGGCAAGTACTGCCTCCACCTTTCTTGACCAGACTAAAAGCGTATTGCAGTGGCGTATGATCTGTCTGAATATAACGGCGAGCAGAGAGTGTGTGTATTATGTGCTGGTCTTTCTGTGCATATAACACATCCAACAGTTTTCATCCAGTCTTTTTCCTGACCTCATTCACTATCCTCTTTCAGAGAAAAGTTTCCTCCAAGTCATCAAGGTCAAAAAGGCCACACTCAAATCTCAGCACAATCAAATAAATACACCTATACAGAGAAATAAATAAATAACTAAAAACACCTTTAGAGAGAAATAAACAAATAAATAAATAAATACACTTATAGAGAGAAATAAAAAAATAAATAAATGAATGACAGTCTCAAGGTTTCACGACACAAGGTTTCCATCCGTGCCAAAAAGAGTTGCCAAGGGTGACAGAGGCAGGGTTAAGCGTTGCCGTGGCGAGGTGGACATGAGGGAGACTGAAGAGGTCACTGGGGTCGCCCTCTGCACTGCTGTGGTGTGCATGGTGTGCCAATGACCACGCGCCCCCCTTCCACCCCCCGTAGGGGAAAGAGAATGGGGGGGAGAAGGGAGGCAGAGGTGCCTCTGGGATATTAGCAGGGGTGAGGCAGGCACAGAGCTGTGCTTCTGCAGCTACTGTTGTTCCCTCATTTGATTTTGATGAATAATGCATTTTTGGTGTGTGTGTGTGTGTGTGTGTGTGTGTGTGTGTTAGGGAGGGGGGGGGGGGGGGGCATGAAGCCGAGCCTTAAAGGGACCCCGGTCACAGTGGGAGTCATTACTGAGAGCACGCCACTGATGAGACAGAGAGAGGTGGAGAGAGAGAGAGATGGAGAAAGAGAGAGAGGGAGCACAGGAGGACAGAGAAAAACAAACAAGATATGAGGAGGAGACTGAGAGAGGGAGAGAATGACAGATGGAGGGGGACACAGAGAGGGAGGGAGAGAGAGGCAGAACATGAGAGAAAGACAGAAAGGAGAAGAGGGAGAGAAAGAATGAGAAAACGAAGACAGAGTGTAATCAAAGAGGGATAGGAGAAACTGAAGAATAGATAGACAGCGAGCCAACGAGGGAGAGGTGGAGGCAGAATGTGGACCGAGGATATTTAAAAAAACATTTAAATTGGGCCTTTTGTTCCATTACTCAGACTCTTGTCTAATTTATCTGCACCTTGCATTTCAAATGCAGCAACTTTCTTCCTGTAAGAATACATTTACTCGTTAATATTCCTAACAAATTAAAAAATGGATCATTAAGATACATGTATCATTCTAAAGTACCCCAGCATCATGGCCAGGATAGCAGAAGGGAATGTCCTCTATTCATGTCAATGCACTATATTCAGTTAAGCAGTTAAGTTTCTGTGGGATCAAATCCTTTCAAGATTCAAAATTCAAGACTCAACATAGTTTTCATTACATCTCGTTATACAAGTATAATAGAGTAAAATTCTTGTGTTTTTGCTCCTCTAAAATAAATAATAAATTAATAGTATGCTAAGTGTCTGTGTGTGTGTGTGTGTGTGTCTGTGTGTGACGAAAAAAAAAAGAAATGGAAAGTGTAGTGAAAAGACTGACAGGCTCAGGCTTAGGCTGTCATTGTTTCAGTGTTCATAAGCCATGTGACTTGGTGGGAAACACTGTTCTGGAGTCTGGTGGTCCAAGCCTTAAAACTACATCACTTACCAGATAGTAGAAGCTGAAACAGTCCATGACTAGGATGCTGGGGGATGCATCACCTCATCAAAGAACTGTGTACATGGACACACACATACACACACACACACACACACTAACTCCTACATGCATTGGTAGGATAGTCTGCATGAGAGATGTATTAACCTTGTATAAGTGTTTATCTCGTAAAGACATGTGTTCACCCAAGAAATATGAGGCAAGAGAGAGAAGGGAAAAAACATGGCAGACCATGGTGTCCATTTCCACACTGCAGCAGCGGAGAGCTGTTTCCTTTGGTGCTTAGGAGTGTGTGTGTGTGTGTGTGTCACTAGTGTATGTGTGTATTTGCATGTTTGTGTGAGTGTTTGTTGTTGTTGTGTGTGTATGTGTGTTCTTGTGAGTGTGCATGCGTTTGTGTGTGTGTTCCTCTGAGTTTCTGGATGTGTCTGAATGTGTGTGTGTCTGTGTATTTGTGTGTGTGAGTTTGTGTGAGTTTGTGTGTGTGTGTGTGTGTATGCATATATGCCCACGTCGGCAGTGTGACTGCGCGGGCGCGTGGCCTGGTGTTATCACTCATTGTGATTGGGTATTACAGCGTGACGGATGAGCCCCTGCGGGGCCCGATGCGGCACGAGGCGGTGCGGTATGGTCGGCGCTTATTACCGCGCTCTTAAGTGGGAGTTGATTTAGCTTAAATAGGTTGTTTCATAAGGAGGAGACACCAGGACTGTCACCACCACTCTGTTCGCCTGCACTGTAAGGAGCCACTTTAATTGAATAATGCTTTCTTTACATACCTATTAGGCCTACTCGGCTACATGTGATGCCCCCATAATTGCTTATACAACCAGCCTAATTCTAGCAGCCACTATCTCTCTTACTCTCTCTCTCTCTCTATCTCTCTCTCTATCTGATGCACATACACACACATACACTCTCTCTCACTCTCTCTCTCTTTTTCTCTCTTTCTCTCTCTGGCTCTCCATTTCTAGCTACCTTCCTACCCTTCTCAATATGTGTGATATTTCATTCCCGTAGCACTGGAGAGGCACCACTGGAATCAGGTCTTTATCAGGTCTCCTCTGCACGGTGCCAGGCTGTTGTCTTATTTCTTTGGGGTAATTACACAGCGGCATATTTGCATCAGGTTTAGATGCTTTTAATTAGCATAAGCAAAGCTATTTCATGTTGGTTTTTATGCATATCATTTCAATTTAAAGAGCTTAGTACAAGGTAATAAACCGAGGTTAGCGATTAGCGGCTGACAAAACTAAATGCCGCGGCGCAATAACCTCACCGTGTTTGGACGACTTGCTCCTGTGTTAATTAATTAGCAGGTAATAATCTCTATTTACCTGTAGCGCTTGGCTGGGGTAGGAATTGATTCTCTGGTGTGCGTTCAGTTTCAGCACTCGGGAGATTACTATTCCTCACAGGCGCCATACACCCATCTATTCTCCACTGACTCTGGAAGTACATGCAAAAAACAACACAGGAAGAATGAGCACTGTGTTGTCTGGTCTGTCAACAAGCATATCTGTACTTCAGTTGAATGGATATGTGGTTTCTAAAAGACAATTTAACATTTTACAACTCTGACTAACTGGAGGACTGGATAAAACTGACTGGAGGACTGGATAAAATAAGTACTTTTGTTTTATTGTCAGTAAGGGCTCATTAAACTGCCCTAATCTCCCCTGAGAGATTCATTCAAGTAATGCTGAGTAATGCTTCTTTGAGTTAAGGCACACACCACATACAGTAGACTGAGGAGCTTTCATCCACACATAGACAGACACATCCATAACTGACAAGATCAGCACCTTCAACAGCTACAAAGCCACAGATTCCATGAGAAAAAAAGCACACCTACAAAATAGGTAGCAAATCTTGCACACTGCCTCAAGGAAACCCTCTGTGATAAATGTGGAATAAATGTGATCTCATGGGAGTCACACCCAACTGTGTGTTATCAGTAGATATTTACACCGCCTCAGACTAAACCTCTCACCAATATGTCTGGATCTAAACGCTGAGAAGGGAATAAAACAGGACTTTTATTTACAGTTAGTAGCCTAGCAAGTGTAGGCTACAGCCCAGTTCATTACAACAATAGTGTCTGACTTGTAAAGGTGTCGACACACACGACTTCATAGTGACTCCGAGCTGGGAGTGTGTGAGAGGCTTGTTTATTCTGCACCGTGCCTTTAGGACTAGAGCAGCACATGAACCCCGTGCTTGTGGTCTCAGAGTAGGGAAACACTGGCAGGCAACACACAGCCAACAACCTCCCATGGAAGAATGCCAAATATAACAGAGCTAGTCAATGCCAGCCCATGCATGGTGACACAGAAGCAACCACACACACACACATACACACACACACACGCATACACACACACATCCTCACACACACACACACACACTAAAATACCCAGGCTGTGCCAGAGTGGGCAAATTGTCACTCGCAAAAGCTCCCACACCTCACCACACTCCCACACACAAACACACACACACACACACACACACACACACACACACACACACATACATACATATGTATGCATACACACAAATCTGGTAAAGCAATAGCAGTCACAGTGTCAGTCAAATGCCCCCATCTCTCTTGCTCTCTCTCTCTCTGTGTCTCACACACACACACACACACACACACACACACGCGCAAACACACACACACACACCCTAAAAGTGCCCATTTATCAAGCTCTCCTCCCCCCTGCTCTGAGTGTGAGGCTGGTGCCTATGTGTGGTGCCCCTCTCAGCTAGCGCCACATGCCCGCGGTGCCCTCTGGTTGTGCATGATGGATGACACCGATCGAGACGCTGATCATTTGGGTGTCCCTGTCTACACAGGACGTAAATCAAATCAGCCCCCCACTAATGATTCCCTGTACGCTGTGTTTGGCAAAATTCACTACAAGCTCCTGTACTGAGTTACTGGTGGATACAGAGAGGAATTCAGGGATAAATAACTAAATGGAAAACATGCTTATTTGTTGATTATTTACTATTATTAGTATAATCTGTTTGTTTCTCTGGCTTTGGTTACACATCAGTTCTAATGTGAATATTTTCATTATGCTTTTGTGTGTTTGTTTGTGATAAACGATTCAGGCGTAACTTTTGTCATTCAGGTATCATTAAAGGCAAAGTTTTGAACTAAAACTAATGCTTCACTGAGCTGTGATGAATCACAGTGAGAGAAGGTCAGAGTCTTTTGTTCAGAAATGGTTATGTGTGATGGGAGCTATTTAGTGGCACTGGACCTAAATGGCCTATTGTGTTAGCAGGTCTAGCATGTTAGCCTGTGGATTACGGCCGGTCTCTAATAAGGGATGAGTGATTAGGCAGAGGAGAAAGACATCAGCGGCATTTGGCCCGGGGGTGTAACCCATTTCAACTTTTCATTAAAACGTCCACCCTCCGCCCCGGCCTTGATTTGGCCCTAATTTATGATGCCATTATGAGCTAATTAACTCCACCACGCTCGCCGCCAAAGAGGCTTGTGTCGCATTTGGCATCCACCGCCATCCCCACCAGCACTGGCACCACTGCTGCTGCTCCCACTACTTCTGTCTCATCACCTGAGCACACACACACACCGCTCACACACACGCCACACCACACCACTCACACACACTGTCATACTTCAATACTGCAGATCACTGTACAATTACACTGCACTTAGACTCCATGTTTCTGGAGATGCTTCATTCTTTTCCTCAGGTAAAAGCTTAACAACCTTCTCCTCTTATCTGTAGGTCTCTTTCCTCTTTCCCAACAGTCAGCACTTGAGCTGATTGCTAATCCTCATCGATCGTCTCTCTCTCTCTCTCTCTTTTCTCTCTCTCTCTCTCTCTTCTCTCTCTCTTTCTCTCTCTCTCTAAACAACACTCAAGATTCTCAGAGCTAATGTTAGCTAAATTACAACTCAAATGTGCCTTATCAGTAGGACTGTTTTAGAACAACGTCTTTTTAGCTGTAATGCCAGGAGTTACATGATCAAAATAAAAAGAAAGGGGCAAATATTGTGTTTCAATAAATATAAATGTCTATAAATGTGTAAATTTAATTCTCTCTCTTGCTCATACATACACACCCATGCCACACACGCACACACACACACACAGACAAACACACACACACACACACGTGTATAATGCGATGGTGTATTGTGGAACAACCTTTACCGTGTTATAGGGGTGCTATGATGTAGTGGGTTGAACATGGCGTGTACCCTCAGTGGCTCAACTTTAAGAGCAGGGATCTCATCAAAGCCCAGGCAGCCATGCATGAAAGGCAATCCGGTACACACCTGACTCTTATTTATTCATCACTGACACCAACAAAAGTGTGTGTGTGTGTGTGTGTGTGTTTGTGTGTGTGTGTGTGTGTGTGTGTGTGTGTGTGTGTGTGTGTATGTTTTGTTGGGAGTGTGTGTTTGTGGTTGTATAAGGGTGGGTGGGACAGTGGGGGTATATTTAAATAAGCTATGAGAGTGAGTGGCAGAGAGGAGCAGAGGAAATGGTTAGATGGACACACAAATAGAAATTGCACACGCAATTACAACATTTATTGCTAAGGTGTGTGTGTGTGTGTGTGTGTGTGAGTGAGTGAGTGTGTGTGTGTACA
>JAIFZK010000019.1:2347500-2352500 GCA_027481765.1 Tenualosa thibaudeaui | reverse complement strand
GAGGCATCAGGGACACAAAAGGGCTTATTTTAATAAGGTTTACTCTGTCTTTCTCCTGGTTCTATTTTTCTTTTTCATTGAAGAGACATGAGATGGCCAGGGGAGCAGCAGGACACGGGACAGGCACCGAGCCCGTTCAGAACAAAGCAGCCCACTGCCCTCCTCTCAGTCTCTCTCTCTCTCTCTCTCTCTCCTCCTTCTCTAACAACACCATCCTCTTTATCAGTGCAATTATAACACTAACAGATTCATCACGTGCCCAACTGTCCTCTCAAATCGCCTCTTCTTCCGCAGGCAACCTAATTACCTCTAAAGAGAGAAAACTGATGTGGTGTGGAGAGAGAGAGAGAGAGAGACAGAGAGAGTGAAAGGGGAGAAGAAAAGGAGACAAAAAAAAAAGACCTATCATATCCATCTGTGTTTGTAATTGCGATCACTTGTGTGCGTGTGGGTGCGAGTAGACATGCTTGCGTGTGTGTGTGTGTGTGTGCATGTGTCTGTTTTGTTTGTTTTTTTTTCTCCACTCCTTTTCTTCTCGCTTTTCACTGTTCCATTCTTTGGGTCTTTTTCAGTGCGAGAGAAAGCCTTCAAAGGAGCGATTGTGCTCCCGGGGCCTGAAGTGGCCTGTTGGTGAGAAGCAAGGGGAGTGTGTGGACAACACAGCACAACAAACATGGCCACATCTAATCAGGTCCCCCGCTTAATGTAAACAATGTCATTTTTTGCCCTTAATGAGCCAATTTTCTCCGGATACGAGAGGCTAACAATTGGGGCAGCGCCTTTGATGTGATTCATTTGAAGGTTTGTTTGTGATCGCTGGCACTTTTGTTGGGAGCCCCGTGCAAGAGCCTTTCATCTCCACTGAAAAGGGAGAACCATGTCTCACATCGACCAAGAGAGAGAGGGAGAGAGGAGAGAAAGAGAGAGAGAGAGAGAGAGAGAAGAAAAAGATGACAAACTCTCGCTTTTTTTTAAAAAAGAACATTTCTCAGAGGCTGACCCACTCTGACCAAAACCTCTCCCCTTTCTCCTACTTCCAGGAATATACAGTTCACAAACACTTACACACACACACACACACACACACGGACAGAGGCATGAGAGCATCCAGGAATAACACAGCAAATGTGCATGGGCTTCATCGTCTATTGTGATCAAATGGCGGCTTCATTAAAAGGCATCCCGGAGGGCCGCATGGCCACTGACAGGCCTTAATTAACATCCCCACAACAAAAGGTGACGCACACCAAAGAGACAGCCGGCAGGCCAGGTGTGTGTGTGTGTATGTGTGTGTGTGTGTGTGTGTGTGTGTGTGTGTATGTGTGTGTATGTATGTTTGTGTTGCGTGTAGGTGCCTTTCAAGACTGTGCCAGGTCTCCGACACTGACCATGAACAGGCATGTTCCGGCCAGAGCGAGAGAGAGGTGAGCAAGCAAGAGGAAGAAAGAAAGAGAGAGGAGGAAACAGAGAGGGGGGGGGCAGAGAGGGAGAGTAAGAAGAAAGAGAAGAAAGCTAAGAGAGGACAGATTGGGTGGAAGATAATTAAATGTGGCCGCCCTCAGCACCAACATCCCCCCCCCCTCCCCCCCGGCCACTGTCACAGGAGAGCACCCTGTCACACAGCATGTACCCATGGAGCTGCTGGACACAGCCTTGGTGTTCCGAGTGCGTCTGGATGAGCCTCGTCTAATGTTGGCTAGCATGGGGGGGGGCACCTGCTTTTAAGGCCTTATTACCTCATAGCTGTGTAGATTCCTTAAACAATACAAAACTCCTCAGCGGCGGACATTTTATTTCTCTCTGCTATTAGTGTTTATGTCTGACCTGAGATGCACTCACAACACCATATTCCAGTAGGAACACTATCAATACAAATAAATACATTAGTACATTATAGAAGCACAAATAATATAAATATATATGACCAACCTGACAGCCTGAGAAGAGAACCAGTGCTGTTCACTATTCAGTTAGACTCGCAGGGCCACTCACATGAGAGCCGAAGCAGTTCCTGGGTCAAACAAAACCTGTGATGACAGAGAAAGATCTTGTTATCAATATTAGTAACTGTCCAATGGCACAGTTGAGACAGCAGTTGGACCTATTTCATTTAGGTTGTTATGCCTTGCAGTTCCTGGTGGTTAGAGTAAGTGGTGCTGGAACAAACATGGAAAAAAACAACATAACACAAACATAACATAACACAAACATAACATAACACAAAAGACAGAAAAACCAACAATCACTGTATTAGCCTAAAGTAAATTTTATTAGCCTAAAGTAAGAGATTGAATGCTGCGTCTTTTCCAATGTGGGTACTGCAGAGATACACTGTAATTAATCAGTAGCATATTTAGCACCAACGGCTAAGGGACACTCTAAGGTATCATCATTTATAATCATAGCTGACAGGAGAAATATGAGCTGAAATTAAATCTAATGGAAAGAAAATGAGGAAGCTTTGAAATGCAACAAGGTGTCATGGAATTTTATATAAAACCTGAAGAACAGTCAGTAATTTCTGTTAACTAGCTTACTTAGTAGACAGATTAATTGATTACTGTGTTTAAAAAAATATCAATACAAAGCCTATAAACATTGATGCACATTTCCCATTCCGCACTCCTAAATATAAAAAGCCTGAGGCAGTCCTCAATTTCTGGTGACTCGTTTACTTACTGTACATAGACAGATTCATTCATTACTGAGTTAGATAATTATCAGTAAAAACACTGATGTTGATTTTGCACTCAGCACACCTGCACAAGGCAGATCAGTAGCAGATGGTGTACATCTGAGACGAGGATGACCCACTGAACGGACCAAACAACCTTCCATTCTAGAGATCAGCTCTTCATTACAACAGGACAATGATCTGCTAATATAGTTTCATTACAGTTGGACAATGGCCTGGCCCCACACTAGCATTCAGGGCTCTGCTGAGTGTGTGAAGATCTAAGGGTCGATGGAGCAGAAGTGTCAGGCCCTGGGCATGGAAAAAGGAGATCCTTAAGATGAGTTGCTTTGACCAAAAGTGTTTTGTGTTTGGTTTCTTAATCAGGAGAGGTGTTTCACCATGATGAAAGCAAACAGAATCTTTACAGTGTTACAGAGACTGTGATGTGGAAAAGATGCAATCTGCTTTATGCCAAGAAAAGATTATTAATGATGAGTATGTTGGTTCTACTGAATTTAGACCAAAAAACTAGATTTAGGCTACCTTCTCAGGGTGGGTTTGCTTTTTGGAGTGCAAATAGACCACTCCAAATAATGGTCTATAACAAACGTGATCTGGCTTTGGCTCTTGTATGGCTTTGCAGGTTTGCTTTGGGTGATCTTATAAAATCATTGCCAATTACCATCCCCACACAGCATGTAAAATTCTGAAGGCAGCAACTGAGAACATGTGTTCATACACACACACACACGTGCACACATGCGCACGCTCATGCATACACACACACAAAAGGGACTAACGCACTATGATATTACACTGATATTTCTAGAATCACATCATTACCTCAAGCCATTACTCTCCTTTACAAAACATAACATACACTGATAAATGGTGACAGAGGACACATGCAAAAAGAAAGAAAGACAGAAAGAAAGACAGAGAAATTAAGTAAAACAGAGTTAAGAGAAGCTGAAAGAAAACAAGAGGTAAACGCTGAAGAAGACAGACAGACAATAAACAAATACAGGAGGGGACAAGAATTCACAACAAACAAACAAGCGAGACAAACACAAAAGAGAGGCAAACAGAAGTTAAGAGTGGTGAGTAAGTAAAGAGTAAACAAAGCGAAGCCACATGTTCATGTGTCCGAGCCTGTCCCCGTCAAGCGGAGGTGCTCAGCGGAGGGGTAGGCCCAGGGGCCCCCTTGGCCGGCCCTCATGGCTCCGGGAGCATGCCGCCGTTCCTGCCACCGCCTGAGTCAGGGGCCCTCTGGGGGCCCGCCCTGCACCTGCCAGGCCCTTCAGTCACCAGCTGTCAGCTCCACGTGTGCACCAGCCCCTGAGAGAGACAGAGGGTGAGAGTGTGTGTGTGTGTGTGTGTGTGTGTGTGTATGTGTGTGTATGTGCATGCTTGTAAGAGTGAGTTGTGTGTCTTAGCTGTGCTGGCGTGGGTTGCCGAGAGGGCAGGCAAACCAAGGGCAGCTAATCAATGCAGCGGAGTCGGCAGACATCGAACTCTGGAAAGTTCCTCAAAGACCGTTTAGCCTCTCAGATCCCTCACACCATCCGTTCACATTCATTTCTCTCTCTTTAAAATGTCACATAGGCAACATTTGGCTTACAACATCTGCCCTGTTATTGGGTTTCCTTTTACAATAGATTGTGCATCGTTTTGGCCTTAAATTATATGGGCAGCTTTATTGAGAATCTCCGAAGGAAACGTTCCAACAGTGTAATTTCATGGTTTTTCATAGTTATAGCAGGACCCTTTTGAACTCTGAACCACAAACACATTTGTGCCTGTCCTTCTGTGTGAAGGTGAGATTGAAACAGACATCCCAGCATTGAGAGCAGACAAGAGGAAACACAGAGACCCGCAGTGGCTCCATAGAAATGTTGAAAATCAATAATGTGTTGTGATATGAATCACCTCCCTGAAGGGCTCCTGGCTAGCAGGGCGCGCCTTGCCGTGCACAGCCGGAGGTGAATTGTGTGTGTTCACTCCTGAACGGAATGGTGAGCCCTCAAGAGGTGTGTGTGTGTGTGTGTGTGTCCAAGCCCCAGAGATGCTGGACAGGATTAGTCTGGCCCATGTCAAACTGGACCAAAACAGGCCTGACATAGGATAAAGTGCGACTGTAGGACATAATGCAGTGGACAAACAGGACCTGCACACATATACTGACATCTCTGCGTGGGTTAGCTAGCCTTCATTTCACCATTACAACTCCTACCTGGAGTCTTTGTTGCACGCACCTATGGCCTAAACAGAAGATCAGAAGGCTCATTTTTAACACTATACATATATATCATTATATAAATAT
>JAIFZK010000019.1:2072500-2342500 GCA_027481765.1 Tenualosa thibaudeaui | reverse complement strand
AAAACAAGAAAAACTTTAAAGTCATATTGTCCATAGTAACCGTGCATTAGGTGGATTTCAAATGCAAAGAGTTCATATGCAAAACTAGTTAAGCCAACCTTCATAACAAAAAGCTTGATGCTTTTATTGTCAGTTCTATGTAGCGTCTATCCACTCACAGTTTGGTATACAGAGAAAATCAATTCATGTCTTGCTTACGTTCATTTGTCAAGGACTGAGTTTGTCTCCGTTTTTTTCTGCTCTATTATTTTTCTTTGGTGATTTTTTGTGACCAATGCATTCAGGCAGACAAGCATTTGTTCTGCTAAACTGGTAGAGTAACACAGAAACACAGAAGACCACTCTGAGATTCGGACATTTCATTTGAATGTAATTTTTGCTCTCTCTCTCTCCCTTTCCCTCTCTCTCTATTCTATCAGACAGACACACACACTCACACAGACACATACACACACACATACACACACACAAACACAGCTCCAGGATGCACACTGTCAGATCTCACACTCTTCATTTTCACACCCCTCATCTGATAGTCCATAAAAGCTCCAAGGCTGCAAACGGGCAAGCGCGCACACGTGCACACACACACACACACACACACACTCAAACACACACACACACACACACACACACACACACACACACACACACACACACACACACACACACACACACACACACACACACACACAGACACATACACACACACACACACACACATACATATACACATACATACATAGTGAGGAATACATTTAAAAAGGACACAATTACTATGCACAAACAGAACTGCACTGTAAAAACACATGAACACCACTGCACTCTCACACGCACACAAACACACACACACACACGCACGCACACAAAATGACCTCTAGGCATAGTGTCATTTGAATGAACAGCCAACACATCCAGGCAAAGATGTGTGAGTGAGATAAAAACCTATTCCACCTAATTAAAGCCTCACCCTCCAGGCCACAGCCTGCAGGGCTCATCACCAAACACACACACTCTCTCACACACTCTCACACACGCAGAGCATCTCAACTACTGGGAGGACAGTGACTAGAGAACAGACAGGCTTGGTCTCAGAGAAAGACAAAAAAGAAAGAAAGAAGAACAAGAATAGGACAGAGATGAAAGAGTGAGTCAGAAAGACTGATATAATAGACAGAGAATAAATGGACAGATTCTGAGAGAGAGACAGAGCAGAAGGAGAGAAAGAGAGAGAGAGACTGGTCTGAATAACAAGTGAGAAGCCACTTTGAATTTAATGTAACGATGAGCGACTGCAGCGCACACTAGAAAGAAGTGGAGGAGGAGGAAGACGAAAAAAGTTGTAGTTCACGCTTGTGTCATGTGACACCACATGGCCTTGCCATGCTGCTGTGCTCTGCCCTGCAGGCATCCCTGCCAAAGTCCTGGGGTGCCTCACAGGCACTCCATCAGAGCTTAGAAACACAGCGCTGCCAGTCTCTCTGCTCTGGGACCCAGTCTCAGAGGAAACGCACAGGACCACACCACACCACACCGCACCGCACCGCACCGCACCGTACCACACCACCATGGCCTGTGCTGCCACAGAGGAAAGGCTCTGCATTGTTATGGCCTTGTTACAGGGCAAATATGTGTAGGCCACACAGCATCTCAGGTCCACATGGATCGGGTGAGAAAAGTTTTTATGTATCATTCTCTATCTCTTTCACTTTGTTCATCTGACATTCTGACAAAATAGAATAGAATAGAATACAATACAATACAATACGATAGCATTGAATAGAGTAGCAAATGAGTCATACAGAAAAGATAAAACGCCCACTGTCTGATTAGTACTGCAAGTAATGGGAGGAAATAGAGTATAGTTACAGACAGATTATTCTTTTCTTAAATCAATAATAGAGATAGCAGTGTATATATGAGCCACAATCTGATTGGTCCTCTTTACAGTGATGGCAGGAGTTGGCCCATAGGCTCTTGCAGTACTAAGGAGAGGGCATGGGTGACTGTCACAGCCATACAGCCATACAGCCATCCTTGAGGGGGATAGACAGTTTCACACAGACTGTGAGTGAAAAAGAGGGGGAGAGAAAGAGAGGCGACGACAGAGAGGGATGGTGACAGAGAGGGGGAAAACGAGAGTGACAGACAGACAGGGAGACAAACGGAGAGTGGAGAAAGAGAAGGAAAATGCTCGGTCATCTCCTCATCTGCTCCCCATGTTGAAAGGAAGAACCAGTTTCAGAGTGGATCTTTTTTCTCTATCTCCCTTTCTCTCTCACTCAGTCACTGTCTATGTCCTTTCTTCTATTCAGATGCTAAAGTGTGCACACACACACACCGACACACTATGTTTCTGGCAAATGACTTGAGTTGGGGTGGGGTGGGGGGGTTGGTGACAATCTGGCGTCAGGACCCATCTCTGTAGTGCATATCAGTGTCCCAGTCCACCACACAGCAATGCACAAGGCTCCTGTCTCACACAGCCAAAAATAGATTAAATCAAATAAATTAATAAAATAATATAAAATAAAATAAAATAAAATAAAATAAAATAAATAAAACACTGCCTAATGACTGAATGTCAGCCTCAGTCTTGCTTGGGCTCACTACAATGGTCCCCCGTCAGTAACATCCCACCACCACTCCCCAAACACACACACACACACACACACACACACACACCCTCCTCCTTACACAGCGCATCCCTGGTTTGGTGATCCAAATGACCAGAGCTGTGTCAGTAAAGGGAGAAGAGTGCATTATGAAAATCCTGTCAGATGAGGGCAGAAAGCATGCAATATGTTTTTCATGATCCTTGTGAATAGGGAATGAGCCTCTGAAGCATCACAGTGTGACTAAGGAGTACTCCAGCACTCACACAGATAGACAGACAGACAGGCAAGCGTGCGCATGCACACGCGCACATAAACGCACACAACACACACATATGCACACATATGCACATGCACGCACACGCACACACACACACACAGGGCTAAAGAGTGTGGAGAGGATCAGACAAGGGGAACAGGACATCCCAGACCTCAGCAATTATCCAATCCTGGTCCATCTTGTTCCATTACCTTCAAACACAAATGCACAAGATCGAGATCAAGAGAGAGAGAGAGAGAGAGAGAGAGAGAGAGAGAGAGAGATTGGACACACCTCTACCTATTTCACTAACATCCACATTGTGTGCATTTTGGTTCTCTTTCTCTCCTTCTACCTCCAGTTCTGTCTCTCTTTGAACATCAGATGTATGCTGGTAAAACTTCAGTCCTACATGTTCCAAAGAGCACTTAAAACCAAGGATGATTCCTTTCCTGGGGGTCTCCAAGGTTATGCTGGGTTTGGTGAACTGTTCTTCAATGTGGGCTGATTGTTTGCAGGTCACAAAGTGACGGCATTATCTAGGATAAAGGGGGAGTTCAACCATGGACAGAGAACTAGAAAAGGGTGCCCTTATGTCAACTTTGAGTCTGACTTCCATGGGCAAATATGAATCTAGGCATTAAAAATGGGGTTACTGCAGGCAGCAACTCCAATTCTGCAAGCATTCTAATGAGCCTATATATGGGAAATTATGTCAACTTGGAAATTATTGTGATTCGTACACATATTAATGGCACCACAGAGAGGTAAAGAGTATCTAATTTGTGTGTATTTGACCGTTTTACGGAGTTCCATCATTAATGCTTGGGTTTAGGGGGTGTGACGTGTGCCACTGGTTTTGATAAAGCAAGGCAATTTCGGTGGTTGCTATGCTGCCAAATTATAGTAGTACATCATGCTGATTCTCTCGTCGTTCTTGTGTGTAAAGCTAACATTTCATTTGCATGCTGGCCACCGAAGCGACTGTGGATGAGAAAAGAAGACGATACACGGACATCGACCTCGTCCAAAATGCGTACTTTGGCGTCATCTTGCGATCATATGGAACAATGCAGATACCTCTATCCTGTTTTATAACATATTAACCACAGATTACTGTTAGTAGTAGTGGCGGGGTTATGGCTGTACAAACCTTCTCCTCGGTACTTCAAGTCATTACATTCCTCGGCAAAACAGACATCTGCTGGATGCTTCTCTGTCTTCAAGACCACATAATGCATGGACTCGATGCGATCTATCCACATAGGCCTATGGGGTAATCATTATGAAAGTCATAGTAGTATGTGGGCCTACATTTGCTTTAATCAAATACAATTACTCTATTGCTACACTAGTCTAATGTTAGCCTGGATATTTATTTCTATTCGGGTCATCACGTCGGGACAATGTATGATAATTTGCAACGGCAGGAAGCCATTTACAGGATTAATGCGAGGATTTTGGAAAGAAATTAGTAGCCTAATGAAGTGGATAAAAATGCTGTCATTGTTTTATTGTGTCTAAATTGTGTGGAAGGCGTCGAGCTGCTTCGACTGCGCCTCACATAATGAGTCGTGACAGTAGCTGCGAGGCTTATTTAGCTTTGCCTGTCGACAGTGGGTAACGCGCGGAGATAGGCCATTTCACAGCTAGGCCTGCGCGCCCGTGTGAAATCTCTCGCCAGTCTCTTGTAATGAGCGAATTCCAAATAGGTTACTTTCACAAAATCTAACGAATAATTTATTCGAAAGACTACTGGCCTTTATAGGCATATAACTCTGTTAGTTTGAAGTTAGAGCAAGTCTAATCTAGGCTACATGTTCTCCTCTTTAGCTGAGATCCCAACCGTTTTGCAGTGCTGATTTTGCAAAAACTATGGTTATTATTATTATTTAGTTGCCTAAATGCAGGGGTGAACTACGCCCATTTCTCTCCTTTTTGCTGCACAAAGTGTTCAAATGTCGGATAAATAAGTGGAATTCTCTGCATCTCCCAAGGTCTACAAAACCTGCTATTGTGCATCTAATGTAGCCTACGTGGATAAGCATACACACCAAGAGAATTCAATGTTTTAGTAGACTCAAGACCCGTTTCGGTTTTATGATGACTGAGCGTACCGTTGAGAAGAGTGTGCAGTTTATCCTTTTTATTCTTATATTTTAAAAAATAATGCACTTCAGAAAAATATCACCACAGAATGACATGGTTGCTGCTGTATGTTACTTATTTATACTGACTTCTGTAAGCCTGGCCATGCCTTCCCTCGCACTTCCGCTCGATTATCATCTCACTACAATGTTGAACGAACCGTAGAAGGAAGGGTTGATTTTACTAGGCTACTATAGGCCTATGCTGTACTTACATGTGACCATACAAGATTAACTTTCGATAGAATCACTAGACCTATAGCCAAAGAACAAAAAAGCCATGAGATTGCTTTTGTTGATGATTTATTGGTTGCATTGCATGAGGACAGTAATAAACTGGGACGTGGGGGGGGTGAGGTGAGGGTCTGCACCTTCTCAAGAGCAGTCCATGTGCAGTAAAACTTTAAACTCTGAATTCATAAATGGCCCCTTTAGAGAAAATCTGAATCAAATCCATGCTGTTTAATAAAATATACAATAAATGTGACAAGCAGTCTATGTGACTGATCAAGACGGCTCATTAAAATTAAAACAAACTAACAAACAAAAAAGCTCTGCCTGGAAAGAGGAAGGCACTAGCTTAAGGTGTTTACATGTTTATTGTCATGTGAACATTTACACCTTGGGCAGAACTTGGGACAAATACATGAGAAATGAGAGCAAGCAAGACGAATCACTAGCAAACATGACCCCACTGTTTTATTAATGAGTGATTTTGGTCACAACTGTTTTCCAGTATTTCTTACAATTGTTAGTGCTGATCCCTTTCTAAACAGTCAATGGCATACAGATTACAAGATAATCTCAAGAAATGTGTGTATGAATGCATTCAATATTTTTTTCCCCCATGATTCCAATTAATAAAAACATGCTGAGAACAGATGGGGGGGGGGGCAGCCACACTGTAACTGGTGCATCTGGTTAAAACAGTAACCTATGCTAATTTGTCAGACACTTTACTGAAATACATCATTGTGAAATAGGTGAAACGTGGGAGTTAATCACATCTTTAAACCTTCACAGACAACTTAACTTCGCGCTACAGTCACTCTGCTTTGCCTCCAGGTAGCAAAAGCGCAAAAATGTCCTAACATCAAGGAACTTTCATAATCTCTACGGTTCACCAGTGCGCTCAGGAAGTAGAGGCGGAAGGGTTTAATGGCTAATCAGTGCAACTTTCTCAAAGTTCCCCATACATTCTACAAAGCAACTGTTGTCACAGTGATGCTGTCATTTACACGCAAGATTTAGGAGGGCAACTTGGCTTCTGATCATAACTATGGCACTGGCCACCGCAGCAAGATCAATGCATGCCAGCATCCAAAGAGGATCATCCAGCCTATGTCTAGGGCCTCTGTCCATACACACAAGCTCCAACAGTCTCACAAAGTGGTTTATGCCATAGACGACGAGCTTCACCAGTTTTGCTGTGGAGTCATAAAACACAAAGGCTCCTGAAAGCACAGATGTCATCTTAACGGCTTTAATTAATCAACCACCTTGGCCACATTCACTGCCTGAATTTGCAGGAACAAACAATACATGTCTAACACATACATACACAGACACACACACACACACACACAAAATCCCTTTTCAAGCCTGACATTCTCAAAAAAAAAAAAAAAAAACACACACACACACATGAAAGATCTGGGGTGCTTGACTGAGGTGGGTAACATGCTTGCAGCAAGCAAGCCAGCTTGCAAGCTCTATCTGCATAAGGCTTTGTAAGTGTAAGTTTTGTATCTGCAGGTCTGGATTGGACCAGCCTGCGAGAATGTGGCAGCACTGAACTCATCCCTGTTGCCTACCCACATGTGACTCACCACATCCCTCCCTCACGCCTATGGAGCAGCAGCTAAAAGAACAAAAAATATACAGCAGATTCAAGAGGCCTTGACTTCCTGTGTCCACCAGGTGGTGACAGAGAGCAAAAGAGAGAGACAGAGAGAGATGATCTTTGTAAGGAAGATTCTGTTTTCTGATTCCATTTATCTACCCCCCTTTTCCCCTCCTCCCCCTCTTATCGTCTCACAACTCCACCCATGCTGGTCTCTATCCACCCCTCTCCAGACAGTGTGTTAATGCCTTTTCTTACACAAAAAGAGATTCGCCAATCTTGCCTCTTGTGTCTCGTGTTCCCTTCCTCATTCAGAGCTCTGACACAGCTCCTTTGCAGCAGCTTTTTGTCTTTTTTTTTCCTTTTACTTCTTTGATTTATTTAGACATGTAGGTGATGTGTACTGTGCTAGTAGAGTCTCTGTCTCTGTCCCTTCCAGGGCGTTCACTCAGGTGCTGTTTTCAGAGTGGTGTTGGGGGGGAGCGGGGGGGAGCAGGAAACTGAGGACCCAGAGGATGGGTGGGGGTGAGCGGGGTGGGACTACGGATTGGGGGTGGGGGGTGGGCATAAGGACGTGCCCCTCCGCCATATCGCTCGCCAGCCACAGCAGCATGCATTTATTCCCTCCTTACTCTTTTTGCATGTCTTCATTCCTTCCTTCCTTCCTTTCTTCTTCCTTTTCTTATCCGTGTATGTATGTCTCATCTCATCTCGTGTGTCAGGCCTCGTCCCTCTACACAGTACTGCGGGGGGTGCCATTGAGTGCAACACCCTTCATCAAGCAAGGCGTCCCCGTTGGGGTGGGCAGTGTCCGCGTGCTCGACATGCCCACCTCAAACACCTCATGGATGGCCTTCCGGAAACAGTGGAAGTTGTAGTCGATGAGGCCTACAGGACAAGAGTAAGCGCTGATAAGGCACTCGGACTTGGTTGGCTCTGTTTGATCAGCGATCACACAGTGACCAACATGCATCTCTTATCTGGGTGTGTGGGCAATGGTCTCGACAGTAAAGCTCAATGACACGTGAAAGGCCATAAACCTTTACCTGGGCTTCCCTTTGTGCTCTGAATTGAGGTTTTGCTCAAGCTGAACTTTTTGTACGGCTGTGCAAAGTATTATTTTTAAATAAGGCCATTATCAGACTCAAACTTGTAGACAGTCTTTAACTGATCCACATGCACAAATGGTCAAAATTAACACAGCATGCTACTTTCCAGAAACAAACACAGAGGCTGAAGAAGGCTGATGTGCAGTAAGATAATGAGGAGGTGATTACTTCAATTGGATGTGTTTGTATAAACTTGCCTTTAAACTCCAACCATTTTCAACCCATAGCCATTTTACAAAAATTTAAATGCATTTATCAGCCAATGCCAACTAATGGAAAGGCATTTTATTTCACCTCAACAACATCAAAGTGTTGAATGTTTAAAATTGAGTTTCTAAGTCCTTTCCTTACTCTTAAGATCCATACAGACTCAAGTGCTCTGAACTTCTTAAATCATTCAGCACAAGAAAGAGATACGTGAGGGATGACAGGAGTACCTTTACGCTCAAAGCTCTCCTCTCGGAGGATGCAAACAAGAGCGAGGAACTTGGTGACCTCTTTTAGGTAGAGCACTGTGGTGTTGTTCAGCTTGATGATGGCCATAGACTCCTTGTCATATGCACTGCCACTGCCATCCTCTTTAAGACTGGGGGAGAAGCAGAAACACGCACACACGCACACAGGCGCACACACACAGTGAACTGATAAGCAGTACTGCACTCCTTTGTGTGTTAGCAAATGCGCACACTCAAGGAAAGTAAAAAAAACAAAAAACAACAAAAACAAAAAAACACAGCCACAAACAAATGCATCATATGACAACAAAAACAGTCCTATATTTATCAAGCCACCCTTTCCTTCCCCCTATGATATGTTTTTAATTGTAATTTCTACATGAAGGATGAACCATATTGTTCTGACATTTTAGACAGAAATGACTAGTCCTAGTCCTGAGTAGTCTTGTACACTCCCAATATGCCTGAGATGACAAGACTACTCAGCTACTCCCCTCCATAAAAATGTATAAAACTTGCATTCTGACAAGTGAGGATGTTTTCCTTCATCAATCATCCGTGTAACAGTAAGTTGAATACACCTCCAAAATGAGACGTCCAGTCCAACAAAAGGAATGCAATGTGCCAACTCACCCATAGATACAGGACACGTCGATGACCACATCAATCATATCACAGCAGAGCTCATATGACTGCATATCCACTGGAGAGCTGTCTGTAGCGATATAGATCTTACTGACCACATCGAACAAGAACGCCTTCTCAATCACAGAGTTCTATTGAAGGCAAGAAAAGAAAGCCAAGACTGAATTTGCAGGATGAGAAGATATTTGTGCTCAGTGTAACTGTTTAGGGAGTTACTGTAACATAGTGTGAGGATACACAAAAGTCTCTTAACAGACAATATTAACTTGTTAACCACAAAGCACAGTCAAAAGTAGTTAGAACCATAGGTAGGACCATCTTCAGCAGGAAAAAAGCACAGGCATTAGTACTTACAGAAATGAAAATGTTTAGAAGATTCTCCAGTGTTGGAAGCTGAGGGATCAACTTCTGCACTACTTTACTGAAGGCTTCAAATATTGAATGATCGTAGATACTCGTCAGATAGAAGCTGTGGACCAAGAGAAGTGGAGGTTAGGACAAATCATTTCCAACTGAGCCCTATGGACTGCCTTATACAGAGTCTATTTCCTTAACAACCTGGGGGGGCTTTGTTTTAGCCTAACATAAAGAATAAAAAGGCATTGTGGCGATATGGAAGAAGAAGTTATAGTTTGAGATTGTGGAAGTATGACAGGAGATGTGGTAAATGACCTTGACCTCATAAAGGTCAGAGGTCAGATGACTGGAAAGGTCAATGGTGACGTTCCAGATCAGAAAACAGTAAAGCATTTGTTACCCGACACCCCATTCCACCCCACCCCTCCCCTCATCAACAAGTATGTGTGCATGTGTGTGCGCGCACACACACACACACACACACCCCTAACCAGAGTTGGACTAGCAAAACGAAGGAAGGTTGAAATTTCTGTTGTCTACCTATTGTAAAACCAGAGACATCGACTGTGAACGCAAAAATCTGACACTACCTTTTAAACAATAGCACAATGTATAAAAAAATGACACAGACATACTTCATATGTAAATAAATAATGACACAGACATACCTCAAGTTATGAATGAATGAATGATTGCCAGTTTCGATTTGGCTGTTGTTTTTTCTTTAATTATTATTTATTGCTCTGCCATAATTCTAATAACTTTCTGTTCTATAAACACAAATGGAAATTCTGCTGCATGTACAACTGAATCCTGCTGCTAAATCAGACCAGTTCATTACCATTTGGTGCTTAGAGTAGTAACTTCAGATTAGCAGACTAGTAGGGCCTAATATTTCTGGGAGTAGGACTAATGTTCAAGATCAGAAATCAGCTATGGGTCACTCGCAGAGTATTCTTACGTCCCTCCCCTGGCTTTGCTTGGGGGTCAAAAGGGGTGACCCAAGTCTCCACACAACAGCAGTGTGGCACTTAATGTGCAGAGGTTGTTGCATCAAGGAGAGGCTTCTGAGGAATGTAGCAGAGTGGACTGGAGAATGCAGAACATGTATTGGCTACATGTAAGCAGCTGCACCACACTGTCCCAACTAATCACAGGGCCCCCCAAACACAATAAAGCTATGGGTGCTACCATGGCACCATACCGTCAAGGCTAAACAACTTCTGTGGCTACTTCCCACCTCCCACCTCATCACACAACAAGGAGGCTTTGCATGGATTGATGTGGGGGGTGGGTGATCTCTGAAGGCAAATGGCAGTATATAATCAAGTCAACCTCATATTCATTACATAGTGTGTGTGTGTGTGTGTGTGTGTGTGTGTGTGTGTGTGTGTGTGTGTGTGTGTGTGTGTGTGTGTGAAATGTCTCACTACCTACCTTAGGTGCAACTTCTCCAGACTAGCATCTGCCAGGTCATCATTGGCCCTCTGGTTGATGTCCCTTTGCGTCTCAATCTTGTGGTCATCAGAAAGGCCATCCACCTTGTGGATGAACACCTCAAAGTTGATCTCGGGGTTGACCCTATAGGCTCGCGATACAGTGAGGTGAAGGCGACCCAGAGCCTCCACATAGTCATCCTGCATAGCAGAACAGGGGAAGACTACAAGTCTGAGTGGAAAGTGCTTAGCACACCATTTTTTTTAAAACCCCTCTCCTTTCTGTAGATCTTGTGAACAGGAAACTACTGCTAAGGAAAAAAAAAAACCATCCGGTCTTGTTCTTAAGTATTGTTTACTCAACATAATTTGGGCCAACAGATTTTCTTTTATTCCTGGATATGTTGTATTTGAACCTGCTATTAGATTTTTAATTGTGAGGTTAACAACCAATTCAATTTGTTTTAAGAGAACGATTTACAACACTGCACACTAATATTAAGTTTATATTTGGTTATACACTACTTTTCTCAGGGTTATAAAGAACTGGTGTAGGCGAGATTAGCCTCTGACAAACAAACTTGAAACAGAAACAATTTGTTCTCTGGCCAAGTGAGTGACAGAGCTGAACCTTGTGACAAATATTTCTGAACAAAGAGCAGTTCTTATAGTTCATTACAGAAACCAATACACTTGTCTTTAAAACCCTTCCTCGTGATGAGGTGTTGCTACAATGTGCAAGTTGTGTCATTCTCCAACACCACATCAGCTCTCTTACCATACCGAACAAGTGGGTAGAGCTTAAAATAGGCGAGACAATACCTTTAACAGAGATTTAGATAAAAATAATAAATAAATTATGATGTTTGTGTCATGATGTTTAATTTGTAGTAGGCAGTTGTGGCATAGTAGCAGAAGTAGTACTAATAACCAGAAGACATGTAGCTGGTTACTTTACTACACAGCTTTACAGCAAGCTATGTTGAATTTAAGGATCTGTTCACATAGATCAACCCATTTAACAGCAAACATACATTCCCGCACTGTGATGAATGCCATAATTATAATGTGATGAGGCTAGGCTACACATTGTGATGGCAGAGTGGCACAGGCTTACGACACAGGTGTAACCTGTTCATAATTCACTCTGCTTTAACAGTCAAGTGAGGGAACAGATTTTCTTACAAAACCTGAAAAGCTGAAAAGAATACTGAAAGGTGGCAATGAGTATTAATATTTAATATGTATTGCATCCTTTGAGATGGTCCAGTTATTGACTAATAAATATCATATTACTTTGAGGGAAAGCATTCAGGCCTGGTAATGACACAGTTGGTGGTGTAAATGAACTCCACTTAATGTCTAATGCTTAACATCAGCCTTTACCTGAGCATCAATGACAAATATAAGAGCTCCTGTGCCTCTGAAGATCATTTCGTAGTCGAAAGTGGGGTCAAAAAAGTCCACCTGACCAGGAAAGTCCCAGATCTGAAAATTGACGAAGGAGCTACTGGAGATGTCATCCTTGTAGATTTTGTTGGTGCTCTCCAGGAACAACGTCTCATTAGGAGACATCTTGTGAAACACCACCTGACAAGAGACAAATGTTTGAGGTCAGTGCTGTGCTAGCATGCTTTTAAAACCAATGAAAACCAATTTAAAGCCAATTGTCAGATCACGTGAGATTACTGGCATCACTTGAGTTACCTAGCCCAGGTGCTGTGCTGTGGGGTTTTTTTTCTCTCCTTAGGAACATTTTATTTTTTTCCCTTTAGGACACTTCTTTCTCCACAGTTATGGAACATGATCCTCTAAGGACAAACATTTTATGAAACCAGTTTCCATTTTCAGAATAAATTCTCCTGTGCACTCATTCATATTTGATAAAGCACTTTATTGTCATTTACCACACATGAAAAGATCTCTTGCAAAAACCCAAAAGCGTCTATATGTGATAAATTATTCATCTTTAATTCATTTTTGCCAAGACAAAGTAGCAAGACAAGAGTTTTGCCGATGTCAAAACTGAGATTAAATTAAAGTCACTTGGTCTGTGGGAGGTCTAGCCTAGTGTGTAAATTGTACTGTTATAACCTGATACATTTGCTCGGAGGACATACATGCCCTGAACACTGATGTTAAAGTCGACTACAAGCAATGTTTACCTTGTACCTGGCACACAAATAACACATTAAAAAACTATTCAGTTTGAGATAACAAGCATGTCGGATAAAAACAACCTGTCATTTTACTTACTGATACTATTAGAAAATACTGATCTAAATATTGTATATCTGGCATTTGTGGAGACCATCATGTAAGCATAGATTTGCACATAAAACAAACAACAGCCAGGTAGGTTTGCTTGGTCATCACTCCTTATCGTCACGTGAGCTGTCCGTGCCGGATGAGTGCCACTACCATCGGAGTAGTAGGGAATGACTTGGATTTATGCAGCGGCGAAGCAGTTACTTTAAGATTAACGTTACGCTTCCTAGTGTTGGAGGAACTGATTTTACCCTTTGCCATAACATTTACGGATATGCTGATATATAGGTCCTAGGGACAGTAAGCTAGCGAGCATTTGCAAACACTTAACATTACTCAGCTTGTTAGCTAGGTACACTTTTCTGCTGTTGCTGCACTGCATATAACTGAGTTTGAGCCCAGCAAGTTAGTGTGTTCTCAATAACTGATCATCCTTCTTTATCGCCGTGGCCACCGTTAGCTGGCAGGCATGTTTATAGATAACATTATGTTTGTCTGGTGATACAATCGCCCAAGTAGGCATCAGAAATACTAACGTTACTCAGATGAGCTCTAGCTTCAGAGCTAACTTCATATGCTAATGTTTGCTAATATGCAAGTGTTAACGTTACCTTCTGGATCGAGGATTTGCCACTCCTCCGGAGCCCCATGAGCAGTATCCTTGGTTTGCTGTCCGAGGGTGCTGGACTGTCTTCGATATCGGCCTCTTCTTCTCCATAACCAAAATCTTTTGGGAATGAGTCCGCTACCCCAAAGCTATCAGCCAGTGGTTCTTCTACATACTGTATCGACATTTTGACCCGACGACGCTCGCTTTCCTGATCCCCCCCTCCCCCTTTATCATACACTGTGGTCTGTTATATAAAGGTTTCTTATCCTCTACCTATGTCCATCAATAGTGGTGGGTGAACATATGTTGTGTCTGGGATGATCTCTAAAGAGGAGAGATGAGCAATTCCTCGTCTCCTTTAAATCTTCAGATCCCCAATGTTTCCCCTCCTGAAACGAAAGCCTATCTGGTCCCGCCCCAGAATGCGATTGGATGAGTAGCAGTCAATCTAAGCGACCACGGGTGAAGAGATATGTCAATCATTTACAGGAGTTGTTAGGTGGGTCATCCCAAGTCATGTGCCTCTAAATCACCTGACTTGGCCTGACGGCTGCAAAGACTGGCTGGTGTGCAAAGTGTGGGCTTGTTTTACTGACCTTTCACCTGGACAAAAGGTGCTTTGCCAAGATTATAGACAAATTCAGGTGACAATTCAGCACTGCGCAGGGGCACTGATCTCTTAAGAATACGCTTCAGCGTTAAGGCGTAAATGCTGTATCCAGACATTCTTTAGAGATCAGCGCCTCTGCGCAGTGCTACGCGATTTTGAATTCGCCTGATGCCACCAGGACATCACGTGTACAATTGTTAATTCAAAGAAAGAGATGATAAATAATAAAACCTAAGAATTTGATTAATAACCTCTTCAATCTTTTGCGATCCAAGATTTACAAGTTAGCATACGACGTGCAGTTTACAAGTTCATCGCTGGGTGGCACAAAAGTTCCATAAAATTTCAAACTGCCCAAAACTGGTCACAATCTTTTTTCTAAATTGATGTTTTCTTATTTATACCATCGTTTAATCATGATACAGAAAGAAAGTTTAAAGTCAAAGGTCATGATATCAGGTAACATTAAGCCTACATGGGGAGCATGAAACTAAGGCCAAATATGTTTATATATGTTTGTTTTTCTGCACAGATGTTTCATTTGTCAGATGAGGAACCGTGAGCATCACAGGGGTTTCCTTTTCCAACAGAAGTGCTAGGCAGCAGCTCAGCTCTCAAAACAGTAGGCTACAGACTGCCACAAGCAAGCGTAGCCTACACTTGTAAGGTCACCATGATTCATTAGGGAGGCCAAAAGGATTCAAGAGGGGGTCCATGACCTCCAAGGTGTCTGCCAAAAGTATACAAAACAAGTATGAAACTTATTAGCCAGATAATCTGAAACGGCATATGTTGGCTTGTTGTTATATTTCAAACTTTAGCTAATACTAACAGGGGTCACTCCATTATATCGCTATGTGGGGTACGCTGCCTGTTTTGTCTCTGCTGCAGTCATTTCAATGGTGCAATGGCAAGATTACAGCCTATATTCAAACACTGTGATCTCTTCCTCATATTTCTCATCACAAAGGCCACAATGTGCAAACATTGCCAAAATGTCATTTATGAAAGTTAATGCAGAATGGAAGGAAGAATCTCTAACCACTTTCTACTCAAATTTGCTGGCACAAAGCTAGTTTTAAATCATTGTATGTAGGTCCTCAGATCTCTGGGCAAACATGAGCAGACATATTCTCTCCAGTTGGTTACAGAAAAAAAAAAACTTGAGAGAACAATAATGCTTAGTCACACTCAACATGTTTCAAACACCAACACCAAAATGCTTAGACCAAAGTTTGCTAACTGTTTTTTGTGACAAAGCAATTTGCAGTTATTGCAGTAATTAGACCAGGGATTCTCAAATTTTATTGGGCTGCGGACCTCTCATGGAACACCCCTCATAATCTCAACAAAAATGTAACCATATAGGTTTATAGCTATTTATTCCTTCATATGCTTTTGAATTCTTATTCAAAAAAATATTTTGCTAATACCCCAACAGTTTTAAAGTTATTGCATTTTTTTTGTCAAATCTAGGCGTACTGTGTTCAAAATCCTGTTTGTTTCACATAACTAATAATATTGATTTTGGTTGTAGTTAACAAATGCCTAAGTAAAGTCAATCTTTTTTAACAGATTGATCATATATACTGTATTATGTAGGTTAACTTGTCACTAATGTTGCTGTTACTAATGCCAAAGGGAGTAATAAATACAATGCATTTTGGCTCTATACTGATCTATAGTATTTTTCTCCCCGTAAGACAAGTTTATATTTTGTAGCAAACTTTTTCACGGACCCCATGACCCCTGGGGTTTGAGAACCAATGAATTAGACACCATTGTTACACCTCAACTTGATGTTAATGTGTATGAAATGAATGAAATCATGTCAGATCTTCTTGCACAAATTGAAATAGATGGGATTATAAACAGAAACATGCATAATTTTTCATCAGTACTCTGTGGAAACCTTATGGTAGACAATATGTTGCTGCCTATATTTCCTTTCCTTCTGTTGCATTTATTAAGTATTTTTAGCTTCATATTTCAAATCCTGTATTGCTTTGTGAAAGTATGCGAAGCAGTTATACATTTTATATATCACAATAATGTTTTAAACCTTTTTTATTGTTATTTAACAAACCAAACAAACTCCAAATTAGGCATCAAACAATTTCATGCCCTTTCTTCACAAATACTCAAACTGAATTGGAAACTGCAGCTCAATGAGTAAACATTTCTTCAACCTATCCTAGTAGAAGCTCAGCATAGATGAATGTGAACAGTATTGCTAATAACTAATGTGTTTGCAAAGCATAGGCGTAAACTGCTGTGAAATTACTGGAGCTACATATGCATATGTCTTAAACATGGATTTAACACATCCCTTGAAGTTTTGGATGAATGGACTCATCTGCTGACAGCTCACAGGGTTCTCCAAGTGATTATCTATCACCTTGCAGCAGAGGTGTAGCTGCTGAGAGGCAGCCACTCATATCTGCAGGTCTGTTGGCGCGGCCCGCCTGCTGCTAGCGCTGCTCGCCACTGATGTGCGGCGGGCAGGAGATGAGATCCTGGGGCTCGCCCTGGACTCCGAGCTTGTCTCCTCGATGGAGTCGGGCGTGCAGGGTCGGCTGGGTCTCTTAGACTTGGAGCCCGAGCGGGAACGGACAGTGGCGTAGGGTGCGCCGCTACCCCCTGCACGACCCTTGGTGCTCCCATACGAGTCCGCCTCTGAGGTGTTACCCTCGACCACCGTGGAGCATTGCCAGGGCGCGGTGACCTTCCAGGACTTCTTGACTGCGCTCACTGGCAGCGTGGGGCACGACGAGAGCAAAGAGTCCCTGGGAAGGATTGGCGAGTCGGGGCTCTCTGACTCCCGCTCTTCGTCGTGTGGGGGCAGGTGCACTTGCTCCTCCACCTCGTCCGGCTTGGGTGGAGTGACGGAGTTGCTTGGTCCCGAACGGGTCTCGCTGCTGGTGTTGTTTGAATTGCTGTTGTACTCCGTGGGGCTGTGTGCTAACTCTTTCTGGGTGTCCATCCCACCTTTAGGGGGCATGTCCCCCTGAACCGGAACAAAGGCAGAGGAGGGGTTGATGAGAGGAGGGTAGGCCGGGCCATCAGGCGGCTTCTCCGTGAGCAGATTATAGCCGCTCGGCGCAGAAGGCAGTGTGGCCTTTCGTCCAGCGGCCATGCCCATTTGAGGCACCACAGAGTCCTTCTTGCACTTGCTGGGGTAGTAGCTGTCGTCCAGGTCATCCCTAAGTTGCGGGTAGATATCCAGGATGCCCTTTTTGAGCGCCTTGTAGCCCAGGTGCATGATCTCCAGGATGTTAAGGAAGAGAGAAATGAAGGCAATGCACTGCATGAAGACCATAAAGACGCTCTTCTCAGTGGGCCTTGACACGAAGCAGTCCACCACATTGGGGCAGGGTTCGCGCTCACACTTGAAGAGCGGGTCCAGCTGGAAGCCGTAGAGGACGTACTGGCCCGTGATAAAGCCCACCTCCACGGCAGAGCGGGTGATGATGTGCGCCACGTAAGTGCGCAGCAGCGAGCCACGCAGAGGAGCCTTGTTCAGCTTGCCCTGGTCCAGCTGCCGCATCTCTCGCTCGATCCGTCGCCTCGTCTCCGCCTGATCCAGGTCCACCTCCTCCAGCTCGCGCCGTAGTGCCATCTTCTTGCGCTGCCGTTCTTTCTCCAGGGCACGCAGGTGGTAGAGCGCGTGGCCCATGTAGACGAGCGAGGGCGACGAGACGAAGATGACCTGCAACACCCAGTAGCGGATGAGCGAAATTGGGAAGGCCAGGTCATAGCAGACATTGCGACAACCGGGCTGTTCCGTGTTGCAGATGAAGTCGGCCTGCTCGTCATTCCACACATCCTCGGCCGCCACGCCCAACACCAGCATGCGGAAGATGAAGAGGATGGTCAGCCAGATCTTCCCCACCATGGTGGAGTGGATGTGGACCTCCTCCAAGATCCCCCCAAGGAAGTTCCAATCCCCCATCTTCACACGTGCATCTTTGTGACTGTCCAGGATAGGGAGGCATGCGTTATGTGGGTTTGGTTATACAGATACATATACAGGCTTCATTGTGCTGATGTTTTAGTCCAGACTGACTTACAAGGGAGAAGTAACATTCATAGGTCTATACCTTACAAAAACACATTAGAACTGGGGGACAATTCTAATGCAAAATATCCAGATGTATTCAAGACAGAAAAATGATAGATAAGGGCAAGTTGATAGGCTACATTACAGGTGTTAGGAGAAGAGAAACTGTTGCAAGAGCTGGATTCTTAATTTCTCTATCTTCATTTTTTTAATGGCAGGATTTAATATTAATAATAATTATGGATTTATGACTATTACAATTTTTAAGTGTGTGCTTATAGGTTTTCAGCTGTATTGCATTTAACCATATTACTTTTAACTTGAAGTTCAATTAAACTGATATCACTTTAAACTTTAAATCGCCAATAGGCAACATTAAACAACCAAATAGCTGATAAACTTTAATTTAGTCATGTTTCGACCCACCACTATTTTATGATATTCTAGGCTACATGGACTATAGCTCATTTGCCCATCTCTCTATGACCAAAAAGGCTGGAGTAATGCTACTGCACGCATGTTTGACTTGTTTTCACAAAACTGGAATAATAAAAAAAAGACTTACAAGCAATACTAATTAAAAGAAAAAAATAGAAAGCAATATCATCTTACCTTCAGCCAGAATAAATACACATGAAACGCAACATAGCCCGAATTAAATCCCAGAATTTTCACATTGTAAAACACTCAGTTGACTTGTTAGCTCATGAGTAGCCTATCCACACACATCAAACTTGCACAAAGCTACATGCCCTTGTATCAGCAACTCCCTTTTATTGCACTCATTAGCCTCTCTTGTCATCCCCAAAAAAAGAAAAACACGAAGTTGTTAACCTCACTGACAATACATGTCACAGATTAATCAATGCACCAGTAGTTGCCAGATACCTTGCAGCCGTATGGACAGACTGCCAGTGATTTAAATCCCCTCGGGTCATGCAGGCGCGACGAGGCCGCCAAAATGCTTAAAAATCGTTGGTGTCCTGCACATCTGTCCCGGCGCATCACCTGAACTTTTTTGACCCCCTTCGTTGGGTAGGCTACTGCTTGCAGCGAGAGATGGTTTTCCAACTGGGCGGCTCGGCGTGCGTGGGGGTGGGGACATCGGGGTTGGCATGTAGTCCGTAATCAATACGCACAACCACTACGCTGAAATGAGCGCAGAGTTAACATGCACCATCTAATTGATCCAGCGTCCTCTTTGTAGCTGTGATGTTCAGTTTTAACCATTACTAGTGAGGGAATTACACCATGGGCATCATTCACAGTCTATACATAAGTTTAATCATATTAGAGATGAACACAGTTGTGCAGTGAAGTCATGTATAGATGTTTTCCCAGAAAGGTATGGGGATTTTGTGCATGATTATCAATTAGCTCAATAATGAGATGTGGCACAGATCAGTTGCCCAGGGTTTCAGGGTAAAATTAACACCCTTTCTTTATGAGAAACTGATAACCAAAACACTGGCAACTCTCCCAACTCAGTGTATGAGTTTATTGTCATTGTCGCCAATGAAGGTTGAGTTCTCTTTACAGTGCTTATAAGCCTTCCTATAGGCCTATATAATTTATACATTTAACAAGTGCAGTGTGTGCCACTGGGATGATTATGTAATAAGGTGTTTGGTGTCTCCATGGAGCTGAGCATATTCATCATGGTGGCGTTACTAATCAATGCTTTTTTGTGATGTAATCAATCGGTCATGTCCGATTTCATACTCTGCTGGTTCCCATCTGAATGTAATTAAAGTGGTGTCTGCAAATTGTAACAAAAATTTATTCCATTTACTGGAGATCAATGGTGCCAACTTGTTTCACTTGCTAAATGTGTAGGTGGATTCCGATCAGCTTGGTGCCATTTCAGGGCATTTTGGGCTCGTCCAGAATAGTGCTGCGTTATGTGTTCTCCCATTATGCAATACCATCCATCAATGTCCAGCTTTTAGCAGTTTCATACTCATCAGTGCAAAACGATGGCATGGGCCTGTGCGTCTATTGTTATTTTGTTACTATTATGAGTAACCAGAGGAACACAGAATAATGTAATTAAATATTTATGACTCAGTTCACTAATTAAAGACAACCGAACCACAGTGTTGGACACTGAAAATCAGTGAATGTTCAGAACATGGCTGTTTGTTTGAGAGGTTAATGAATTCTGGAGCAAAAAGTAGTTTACTGTGCCTGTGGTTTGTCAAAGAAGCCTCATCTGTGCAGAATTACATTTTTATTTGTTCTTTAATCCTTTCAAACAACACAGCTTGATATCGTCAGACTGCGATCCTCACAAAAAACTGATGATTATACTTCAGCAGTCTATCAAAGACACCCCTTACTTCAGCTCTCTTAGATAGTGTTTACAGTGAAGTCAGGACTGTGCGAAAAGTCACACACACAAACACAGATAATGGACGGCTTGGGGATTGTTGGGGCAGGATTGTTTAGTGGTTTACAATCAAGATGGCACTTTTACAAAAAATAATATCAATCAGGGTCAGGGGGTCATAAATTCAGGTTAGATCATGTACAATAAATGCAGTAATCTTCTGTTATACTCGACATGCTTAAAACTGAAACACACATTGAATGAAACAGACTCAAATAAATCACTCTTTCTGCACACATATGATGTGCAACCATCTCTGATCTTAAATAACATCACCAAGGTTTATAATCGGTAGTGAGATTCGATTGCTTGCTTGAGATTTTAAAAGATTGGATTAGCCCCTGACTGATATCTTGCCTTGACTGATAGCGTTCTAGCTCTGCATTCATAACTCCTCCCTCTGTTTGCTGATTGGACAGGTTAAAATGCCTCCTGAGACAACAAGCTCAATGGGATCAAATCTAGACAAGCACTGCAGAGATATCAAGCAGAAGTGCTAGGAAGGCATGGTCAGGCTACTGCATATAGATCCTCTGGAGAAAAAAATAAAATAAAACAAATAATCAAAAAAAATTTAAAATAATCTTCCAGCCATTCAAGGCAGTCTTTGCCAATTCCCTTGTGACCAATTTCTTGACGTGTGTGACCACTTAGTGTAAATAGAACCAAAACAAAGGGATGCAGCTGGAGATCACTTGAGCAAAATGCCCCCTCATCACACTTCTCTTCACATCACCTCACCTCACGCCACTGGTTCCTCACAGCTGTCTGCATCAGGTCTCCAGCGCTGGGTTTAGTGTCCGGGGTAAAACTATCCTCTGGAGCTCTGGAACTGAACTACCATGTTCACAGCACCCATTCACAAATACATGTAATGTTCAGTCATAAGTCACAGTGGCTGTTTCTGAAATGACACACTGCTATGCTACTTAGGACATGAGACATGTATTGAGCCTGAGAGGGACCATTTCAAGAGACCTTCGTGCTTCATGCCGGACTTGCACGCTCACTTTATGAAGTGTATACTAAAACAAGGGCTCTGTTTTGTGCAATTAACTCAGTAGTAAAATAAGTGCACATTTTCTTAGTGTAAAAAAAAATCTAGCAGTGGTACGATCCAGGGTTCATGCAGGTTTATGTGGTGCATAGTACAGCGGTATGCAACTTCGGAAACGGACAGTGTTTGCAAAATATACTCCTACACACAACACAAACAAAACAACACGAATTTTGGCAACTAATGACACTTATCTTGTACATGTGTCATCCACAATTCTGCAATTCTGATCTCTGAGTCGATTTATTTTCAAAATGGTTACATCATATTAGAAGATGTCCTTCTTTGAAACTAATGACTTGAGCACTTAACTTTCAAAGAAAAGTAAAAGTCTACATCTTCCAAAGTGGATGCCAAAGCCAATTCAAACAGCCACTATTCCTTGACTACTTACCTGATTTGCACCGTCAGTCCTGTTGTTATTGTGCTAAGCCTGCCCAACGACTCAAAAATAGAGCGTTGTGATTGGTTTTACAAACACTTGGTAAGACCAATGGTAGACCTACTAAGGCCCCAATGGTGCATGGCAAAGCTATATGCTACCGCTAGGGTGTGTCTAGATATCTTGGTTAGAAGGTTTAGGCTTCACATTGTACAGGTCGACAACCCATGTCTGCTGCTGCTTAGCAACAAGGAGAAGATACAGGGATATATTGTTAAAGAAAACTGGCTGGCAAGGAGGTCAGGTTCACAGGTTCTTCAGCAGGATATTTATAGGGTTTTTTTGACCTCCTCAGGACCACCTTGTCATAGTAAACCTTGAACTAAATAACGCTCAAATCAATTAGAAAGTTCCTATCTGAACCAATCTATGCCAAACTCTAAAGTGCAGTGACTTTTGGCAGGCCCGTTGCCAAAACATTTCATCAGTACCATGTGATGAAGAAGAATTTGCCTGGAGCTCAGTAGTGTTATGAAACACTAGTAGGCTATTCACAGCATACCCATCCTCTGTGTTCAGTGCCATGAGACACACAATGGGTTGTAGGACCCCTGCTGTTCACTGGGATACCCCAATCGACACTCCCCTGGTGAAGGTAGGTCGAACGAAATAGTGCCTTTTGAAACAGATTAGGTTGTGAACATTGACCCATATAATTTCAATCACAGGTTATAAATAGCTCTAAGTTGGACATGACGGGGAGCTTTTTTGGGGGGGCGGGGGGCTGGGGGGGGATCTTTGGCCATGACCTGCCATCACACATCACACGAATGGACCAAGGCTGATCTTCTTTTTTGCTCATTGTTCCAGTTGCCCGTTGGTTTAAAAACACTGGTATTGATCCTGTCTGGTATAAACTGCATGCAATGGTGGTCTCCAGTAAACAGTAGAAGTCCCCACATGCACTGCACAGACCTTTGCTGACTGTGCTCAGATAAGGTGTTTTGAAATGTCTATTGTTTCGAGTGGAATGCATTTACTGTTGCGGTTCTTCTTATAGTCTATGGTTACCACTTAAATAAGTTGATGTAGTTGAAAGAATTGACTAAGCATCATCCCTGAGCTCTTACCGAAAAAACATTTTAGATATATAGATAGTTAGATACATAGATACT
This sequence comes from Tenualosa thibaudeaui, assembly GCA_027481765.1. Taxonomy (NCBI): domain Eukaryota; kingdom Metazoa; phylum Chordata; class Actinopteri; order Clupeiformes; family Clupeidae; genus Tenualosa; species Tenualosa thibaudeaui. Next base: position 2,319,083 of record JAIFZK010000019.1, on the reverse strand, counting down.
TTTATTATTCTGTAGGAAATTCTGGTATCCTTAAGCTTCTACAACATGGCATACACGTGACATACATACATTATAAAGATACAGAGAATAAATCTCATCATGTGTGCTTTTTAGGGTACTAACTTGTTTGATGTGGAAGTAGTGTGGAATGTGCAGGTGGATGCTATGGTAACCCTTGTGTGTTGCAAGTGTCAGTGCAAGTACATTTCCAGTGCAGATTCTGTTCCAGGAGGCTATACATTTTGAAACACAGCAATATCGATGTAAGCAGTTAAGAGAGCAGTGCAAAGCTTAGTCCAGTGCTTGATATAATGAAAAGAGTAAGATGTTGTGATGGAATAGGATGGGGGCGCTGTAAAATGGGCTAATATATCCTATGTGTGCAACCTGTACATATGGCTTTTGACAATAAAGCTGACTTTGATATATCCCAGTCCAGTCCAGTCTTAGCCAGAAAGCTTATAGAAGTCTGTCTTAAGTTCACTGCTTCATGGTAGCCATGGGGTATCTCTTAGGTATCACTCTCAGAAAGATGTTTTTTTCATTTTATGATGGAAAATAACTAATCCATCTTTTGTGTGCTGGAGACCATAATTGTTGTAATTTTTTTTGTATTTTTGTCGTATTTCTCAATAGCTGATCCTTAGACCTTCCGTGTCTGACTCGTACGTCTGCAAGCACAATTTCTGCCTCTGCAGACTTGGCTGAAGCCGTGACCTTTTTTGTGCACAGTGAGGCTCATTTGTGAGCAGATTTGGACCCAAACGCTTGCCAATGAATAAACGTTAATACCAAATTACTTAATATTGTATGAAGGCACCACTTTCCAGATGAGTAGCTTACATTTGGGCAACCAAAGGATGCAACTGTGAAATGGAGTGAATAATGATTTGCAGACTGAAACTTTTGCTTTGTTGTTTTAATTACAAAACACGCATCAAGCCCCGTCGAGGTTAAATGAGTGCCATTAATTGCATACTTTCTTAGTTGTTATTTATTTAATTAGAAAAATCTTGCCATTTAACACTGCACACTTCACATACACACTTTTGTTTTCATTCAATTATTGTTAAATTTCTGAATGTTGTGGACAAGAAATTAAATATTTCTCTTATAATAATACTCAAATACTCACACTAGATGGCACTACACCCCAGAGAGAGAGAGCATAATCAAATAGTCACAGCGTATCAATAGGCCTAGGCTGGAAACTATGGAATGTTCCGCATAAACTGACTAGAGAGCTGGTAGCTGCAGGAGCATGGCATGATCAATGTATTTTCTGAAAGGCCTTGTCTATTAATTAGAAACACACAGCCAGGCCAGGACACACACACACACACACACACACACACACAGAGGCAAACAACAACAAACCCGAATTTACCCAACCATAACCCATTAATGGATCATACTTCATTAGCTCTGCAGGAACACAAATTACATAACAAAAACAAACTTGCCCAAATAGGTAGAAATAATGTCCAAATGGTATTCAGTGAATGAATATCTCACGTGCATTCAAATGCATTTAATGAAAACAACCTAAAAAGAAATAACATAAAAATGCACCACATTCTGCATACAAAGGTGTAAAAATGCACATTTAATGACACATTTCTTTACTACATGAGTCTGGCTATCTGTCTGTAGTGTCTCTAAAGGATTGTAATGTATGCTCTATTTGGTGGGCTGCTTTCCTGCTGATTACAGAAAATTCTTCCATGACAACGACTACCATGAAACGAGTGGTGAGTGTTGTGACACCCTGAGTAACCCGAGCTGTATATCTCTATCTACAGCTGTGTCCCTGCCATAGGCTGCCCTCTAGTGGCCAACAACTTATAATGCAAAAGCATTGAAAAGTTTTCATATCTTAATACACAAGTTCAATCATCACTTAAAGTTATTTTTCCACAATAAACTAGTAAAACACTAGTTTTGAAAGGTTTTCTACAATTGAAGAATTAGACAGCATACACTTCAAGGCACCCTACACAACTGTTAAGACATGATGCTATGCGTCGTCATTTCCAAACACGCGAACAAAATACTTTGCAAGAAGTTCACTGGTGTGTGGGAACCAAGATACTAAATAAGGCTTCCATGGAAACTACACCAGTGTCTGAGTATCAGGCAATGTCAAGGATATGGTAACAATAACGCACTTATGATGCACTGTACTTGTGATTACAACTGACCGGTACACATCACTTCCTGTTTGAGAGGAAGGGACAACAATGTGTCAGGACAACCAATCATCACGTCATGAACTCTGTTTTTCACCCACTAGTGTTACACAACCTGACCTATCTCAGAATAAACACACAAGGAGATAGAAAGAGCTGACAAAACTCTGACTCCTTTAAGTGTGTTGTGAGTGATGCTGGATGACATTGTGATTGTGTATGTTTGTGTTTTCATTTCTTTTTTAATCAAACAAACCTTCATTAAATTTGAATGGAGGATAGAAGAGCACATGCAAGAGAGGTAGCCCAGCGGTGCTCCCAGAGAAACTCAATGTTATAGTCTGGGGGACAGGCAGCTACCTGTGTTTGCTTCTGGTTCTTGGAATCTGGGCATGGCAAGAAAATTGTAAAGTGTTCCTGGAAAATGGCAAGTTTGAGTACATTGAGGAGATACTGACTGAAAGTTGTAAAAGTGTTCTGTGTTTGCTAACCTCTTAGCATTGTTTAAAATGTAATCATATGATGCCGTTTTGTGAAAGCAATCATTATTGTATTATTGCATTACTGTAACATTCTAAAACTGAGCATGAAGGGGAGTAGACCTAGTGTAGTATTTAATACTATCCTACTACAGTCCTCTAATTGTACAGTGAATGAAACTACAAGCATTGTATCTGTCTATTTCAAGCCCCAGATTATTGATGATTTCATGGAAATTTTTCATTTGATTGAATTACTGTGCAATCTCTAGGAATCTAAATTGCTAAAGCTTTTCAGCGGGCTTGCTGTTTCCCTGAAGTAGTTAAAAAAAACATTAAAAATAAACAAACAATAGGAGTCAATCCAGCACCATGTTTTACCAGCTCATGCTGGTGAAAAGAAAATATTGAAGAGTACAGCAAACAGGAGACAGGTTATGTATCCCACGATGCACAGCCAGAAACGCGGGTCCTTCAGCAGCTTCTGGTTGTAGCTGCTGAAGAAAACGTAACCGATGGTCATGCCTGCCACTCCTCCAGCGATGTGGGCCACAAAGGACACCTGCGCACAGGTACAGGAATGTTTCATCACCGGTTCACACTTTTCACAACTAACTTCTCTAGAGCCCGTACCGCATGCGTATCTCTGGATAAGTCAGGAGATCATTTGATTCACTGCATTTGCATGTAATGTGTTAAAGGACCAGATACGCCCAAATTTGGTGGTGCCAATAGAATACTCAGAAACCATTGCTTTGAGTTTCTAAAGATTTTTTTAGTTCATGGTCTGCCATTCTCTAGCACCCCAGTTAACCCCCAAAGAGCTGTTAGCATGTTTATATCTCTGAACATTTTCCACAGGAACTTTAAAGACATCCCATTCTAAACAATCAAGTTAATGCCCTCTCCCCAACCCCCTACCCCCTTTGGCAGATATTACAACAACCAAATTTGAGAAGGGATGCGTAATTCTGCCTATTCATTAAAAGGAGTAATTAGCATTCCAATGCTTTTGTTAAACTAAACTCATCTCTTTGCATTTGCTTTCTGCCTGGGCCTAACTTGCCCAACCAGTAATACAGAGAGATTCAACCAGCCCAGAGCCCTAAGAAAATAGTTCGCCCCTGCCTCCACATTACACCACTTGTAGATTTGTTATGTTAACTAAAGCAAGACCAGACAGGTTCAGAAGCATGCCATGATCAAGTTTCAGCCAATACCTTTCATGGACCAGTCCTAGATGGAAAATATATGAGACTACCCTACATGCTTTTCAAAGTTGGCCAGTGACTGAACAATGGTTTTATTTACATTTATGCATTTAGCAGACGCTTTTATCCAAAGCGACATACATTTGTCAACTATCAACTACATCAGTCTCCCAGTCTCCCCTAGAGCAACCTTGGGTTAAGTGCCTTGCTCAAGGGCACAACAGTGGCAGCCGGGATTCTAACACACAATTTCCAGGCTACTAGCATGCTAGCCAGGTTCCTTAACCACTACACTACCACTGTCACCAAAGGGGCTTTATAGGCCCTTTACAGCCAATTCCTCAAATAAAGTGACACTATAGGGAACACATGTGGTTTTACCTTCATACCAGCTTCTTCGCTCAGAAATCTTCTGTAGAGTGCAAAACCAACATCGGTTCCCACTGGAGAAGAAGAAGAAACAAATAACTAAAGGCAAAGTGTTTGCTCTATTCATGGATGTGTTAGGAAGGAAAGGAACGAGAAAAGAGATTTCAATAGACAGCTTTGCTTCTACATACCAATGAGCAAGATCATCACTATTCGGAATATTCCTAAAAGAGGAATCATCTCTCTGTAATTCTGAAAGAAAGATAAAATGAACACGAACAGGGAAATTAATATTTCAGCAGGAATAAGAATATTAGATGTTATAGATGAGATTTGCATGTAAAAAAGAAAATCATTTGCAGTCTTACAGCAACACACTATAATGTAAATGTAAGTTAGCCATACACAAGTTAAACTACTTGCTACATTGAATCTTCATTCAATGGATAACACATACAAAGACAAATGTGTGTACTTGAAAGACAAATGCATGTCAAATTTTTTAGATACTGTATTTCAGAACCTCATTAATGTATAGTTATGACATTAAATACAACAAATTTTGCTATATTGCTTTGCTGCTCCTTCTACATATATTATAACAGTGTAAAGAACTGCACTGTACAGGATCAGTGCCCTGCTGAAATCAACTGAGCAGGACAGACCAAGGAGCAATGCTGTGAAGAACAATATGAAAGCATCTTTTATTAAACCATGGCTTTCACTACCGCCAATGGCATGGCGTTCTCTGATGGGGTTTGGGTCAATAATATGGAGAGTGAACGAATGTAAGGTGAAATCTAATTCTGTAGATATTTTATAGTCTTAGAGGAAGCTGTGGCCTTTTTGTAACCATGTGTTTATTTAACTGCAGTAGGAGTAAGTGTTAACTCATGTTAGCATAGTCAAATAAGACATTTTAGTGTGCCTGTGATTTCATCAAGGTTAAGTAACATATGTGTAGTTAAACAACATTCTACAGTACACAGTTTATGAACCATTTCATGCAAACTCAGACTCAGATGATGAGACCTAAAACATTTAAAGCCTGATTAAATAGTTCTGTGTAACATGGTACATGGAATATGTGCTTTTCTCCGAAACTCTTCTCTGTCTATGCATTTAAAAATACCAACGGTAAAGAGTTGGCAAGCATCAACCTGCACATCAACAGCAAATTTTGGATTCAGTGGACACTTCAGGTCAAGGCATTCAACTAGGTCAGGAAGAGCTGGATTTGAACACACTGCCTTTATTTCCAAATTCTACCCGAGCCACTGACACCCTGACAAGACACAAATGAAAAGGCACCCACCACCAATGCGTTCATGAAGTAACCTCCCATGAGGGCGTAGACACCTCCTGATGCTCCCACCAGCGCGCTGTTAGGGTCAAAGATGGAGCTCGCCAGAGATCCTGAGAAAAATACAGTTCAGGGTAAAAACTCATCTGCATCTCTGCATCTGCAACTGCATCTCAACACAAGGGCTTCACAGTGATCAGTCATTATTTACAACGGACTTTACACATAAACAGACTTATATAAATAGTTTCCTATTTTTGACATGGCCTTCATCTTCAACAGCTCACTCTATCCTAATGATAAGACAGTGAATATAATCAGTGAACCCTGCCTTGGGTTATAAGGCTACAGAAAGTGGTGTGATGGTTCTCGGCTCACCTGCAAGCACACCAGACAGGTAGACCATGCCCACCTCGAAGCCCTTGTGCACCAACTCCAGAGGGATACCCAGCAGCAGCTGCATGATCAGGTTGCCCACAATGTGCTGCACCCTGTTAGGGGGGATGGGGTTGGATGGCGGATTGTGGGGAGACAAGACCGGTCAGGTCAGTGGTAGAAAATGCTAGTCTTGATTGGCATCAGCTGTTTCAACATCCACTGCTAACCTATTTCTTTAACTGTGGCACAGAGGTGGAGCGTCTACATGGGCAAACATGAGTAAGACCCAGGCTCCTCTGAAGTTATTTCCATGCACTGTAACATGGAGAGAGCAGAAGAGCTGCTGAAGCCAGGATAAAAATGGTAAGCCACACACTGTGCTCCACCCCAGTGGGTGAGGGCTAGCCATAGAACATTCAGACATATGGGATGGCAGGCAGAGACATGTACAACATTTGTACTATGTGCTGCTACTCATTATAGCTCGCTGTACAATCTGCTTACATCATCTTATTTAATAATAACTATTATTGCAAAGTTGCTTGTTCTTCTAATGATGTAGATGTTGTTATTATGCCAAATGGTTTAATGATGTCTTCCATATTGCTTCATGAAATGTCACGTGTTGAAGTGATGTAATGATTTGTTGTTTACCAGTAATAAGTCAGTAATAATACTTAGGTTGTTTAACATTGCTACTGTGCTTTTTTGGAAATGTCACAGTGTGGTATAGGTCAACTGTTTGAGCCTTGTTGCTGGCTAATGTTACTGACCAATGCTGGTTGAGCAACATTGATATTAAGCAACAACTTCTTACCTGACTTAAATCATTAGTGGGCAACTTGTCATGATCATCCAATCAGAACACTGGAAACCTGTCTGTGACTGCCTTGCCAACATTTCACCAAATGATGCTTCAGTGTTTCACCATCAGAGGTAACAGTTTACTTCTTTATCATCTGTGTGCCATGCCCATCATTCCACACTAGCAACCCACATCAGCAGGCTGTGGCTTCATTAAACATCCCACAAGAGCACGCTGGTTCATTCTAACAACATGGAAACAACTATACTGCAAATACTGAAAAATGGCATCTACTTTCTATTTCTCTCTTCTCAATCTCATGTCAAGATAAGTCACAACACCCACACACTTAGTCCACACCAAACAAGGTAGACGGTGGTGTCAAAGGCTGTTCAACCACAAAAAACCAACCATAAAATATATTGTGTATGTGGTTAATTATTACAACACCAGTTCAAACTGCAGCTTGGATGCATATTTCATTTGCATAGTTGAACAATAATCATTGTTATCACAAAAATATGTTCATTTTGGTACAATAATTCTGGCATTACTTTACCTACCTACTAATACAACACGTGTGAAGTTTAATGAGAGTCAAGGACAAGGGATTGACAAAATGGGGTCTTGTCCCCTTCGTCTCCCCTTGCTTCCACATAAACTTTCAGCAGTTTCGGTTATTCTAACCCCAGGGAGAAAAAACACACAATATGACCTGTTGAGTCTCTGCAACTTACAGTGGACTTCCTCACTCACCCTGCATGGACAAACATGTAGGACAGAAATCTCCAGGCCTGCTCCCGCAGATCTGGTCTGTACGTCAGCGGACTGTTCCAGATGCCATCACCCAGGGTCACCCACTGCTTCTGCGGCTTCCACACTGCGTAGTAGATAAACACCGCCAGCTGACCGGGGGTCAGAAACAGGTTTCATCACGAGTCTGTATTTACACCTTAAACTTCCAATATACAGAAATAGCCTGAGAGTTTTGTTTGTTCAAATAGGACATTATCGGTACATGTGGCCCTGGGTACACAGTGGTTATGTTCAAATATTGACACAGAACACCACTCAAGTAAGAAACGTGGCAAACGTCAGTAAATATTACATGTAGGGACAGTGTTAGTGCTTTCCTGTCTGGCTGCCAAGTTCTGATTTGTACAAGGGAAGGGGAGGCTGGAAATACAACAGGACATTCATGGCACGCTTCATGCTTTCCTTGACTGACAGACTGGTTCCATGGAGCTGAATCTGGGCATTCAGACTGGCACACTGTACACTGTGCCACCACAAACTGACCCACAGCAGGGTGGTGAGGTGGAGTATTGAGGACAAGGGTTCCTCAGTTAGGCTAAGCTTTTTACCTAGTCTTCTGTAGCCCTGGCAAAACTGTTGATTTACATAAGCAATTGGGACCAGAGGACAAGAACGCCATCTTGCTGTATATTTTGTGCTCTGATTCACACGTAAAGTTTGATCCAACTTCCTACCTCTACAATGCTTATGGTAATTATAAAGATGGGTGGGGGGCAACAGTTGGCCCTGTCCGTATATGTGCTGCGGAGGTCTTCTGGAAGCATCCATCTAGACACAGAGGTCTGGAATTTTCCACAGCAGCCGATGTCATCAACCTCATCTGTAGATGGACCTTTTCTACGGACCCTTCTCTCTCCCCTGTCTGATAGGGGGTCATTCTCCTCAATCTCAATAGTCTCCATTATTCTGTGGAGACAATAAGATTATGTCAAAAAGGTAGCCTAAACATCACTGAAATGTGACTTTCAATACATTCATGGTTTAATTCCCCTATTCAGTCAAGAGTAGGCCTACGGAAAGTGGGTAAGTATTTTGCCCTCATAAAATCATTCTTAAGTGGCAGCCGTCAAGACATTCTAAATGTGGCTGTCCTAAGAGATTATGGGACTTCCTGCCTCGCCACAAAAACAGTCTTTACTGAGGAATGCGTATGATGAAATGCCAAAGATGTTAAGGATAAAACGGCACACGATATCTTAATGTTGTATAGGTCTATTAAAGCTGATGCACACTTTTGAAGGTTTCTCGCTGCTCACACAGTGATGACTTTCGCAGGCTTACATTTGCCTGTTCTATATGCGCCCTTTACAGAAGCGCTCAATGGAGTGGTAGCTTATAGTTTTAAGTAGAGTAAAAAATAACATTAAAAATATTACTTACCAATAACTTGTTGCCTTTTTTCTACAGCAAACAAAGCTACGAATCCGATAAATGTACGGCTTTGATCCCGCGCTCACTCACCTCACAAGGCGCAATTTTCCAAGAAATGTCACATCCAAAACTTTTGCCTAAGTTCCCGAGGCGCGCGGGCTACATGGACATCATCAACTCACGAATAATAATAATAATAATATACCATGAACTTTTAAAAATATGAAGCTAAGTGACACAATGTGACAATTTCATTTCAATAGGCTACTTGTAGTCAGCTGCCGTGATGTTAAAATGACCTACGATGATTATAACCCTTGCCAAAAGCTTCCTGCTTTGGGAGCTTCCTTCCTTTGCAGAGAAAAAAATATCCGAGCATCCCACACACAAACAACATGCAAGACTTTTGCTTAATTTGTAAACAGCGCAAGGAGCGTCTTCACTCAACGTCAGGCTTTGGCAGCCATTAAACCTAACCTGTACTTCCGGACCTTTCTCACCTGAGATCGCTGACGTCACCAAAGGTAAATATATACGTTAGGGTGGAATGTTTCAGTCGGCGGTTTCTATACCCTATCGAGGTTAGATCGCCATTCAATTCTAGGAATCCATTTGTGTTGCCGTTTTCATAGCGTATATCACTGAAAATGCATTCTTTTATCCTGAAAGCAGTTTCTTTCCAAGTTAAGTAATCGCAGTGTTGCAGTAATCCTACGCATTCAAACCTTCCTCACATTACAAGATTCTGTACCATGACTGAATTCTCTTTTGACTGTAAGTGAGCAATCAGTGTAACATAGTGGGGTGTGTGCAAGATTGGACAACTGGAGACATCTAAAAGCGAGTTCACTGAATGTTAGCCATTTTTACGACAGAGGGCGCTACTTCATCACTGAAGCTATTTGCCACCCAAGGGTAGTTGGACTAGAGCTGAAGATCTTTGCCCGAGCCGGACGGGACCCGGCAGATTCGGTCGGGTTCGGGCTTAGTTCCTATAACTTTACACGGGCCGGGTTCGGGCATGCGGGCCAAGTGCGCGGTAACGTGGTTAGGTGATTTGTTTCGATGACCTCGAGACAGATGCGAAAGTGGATTCTGCGGAGGTGAAAAGGAGGCTAGTCTCTGGCGATTTTGTTTGTGTTGCACCGGCAACAAAAGCAAAGTCTGAGGTGTGGGAAAGTTTTGAGCTTGTGCATAACGAGAATAATGAGCCACTGATGTTCTAGGCTGGTGGAAGATCAATAAATCAGTCTACCCAAAACTTTCAAAATTAGCCAGATCAGTGCTGTGCATCCCGGCCAGTAGCAGCAGCAGTGAAAGGGTGTTCAGTCCACAATCTGAGCGTAGGACCGCACTGAAACCATCTACCGTGGATTCAATACTTTTCCTCCACAAAAAAACATCTAACTGGTGAGTGAAGTTTTTAAATTATAACTAAATATTAATTGGGTCTGAAATGCATAATGTAGACAGAATGTATAGGCTTATGGTGGCTCATTCTTTTATTAAATCTCAGCTGCTGTTTACCGTCACGTTGAGGCAGGGTTGTGGAGAGAAGTGACGAAGCAAATTCCGCTGAGCTTGCATCTTAATTTCGTTATTGCCAAATACCATCTTAATTCAGTATTTTGTAACTGAATGTTTTTAGAACCCATTAAGACTTTTTATTGTGGCGTTTGCCGTAAGCACGTCCGTTTTCAGTTTTCTTAGGCCTTGTCAGAATTTTATACAACTGTTCATGTTATCTTATTTCTGAATTGCCTACTTTAACTGTTCATGTTATTTTATTTCTGAATAGCGTACTTATCTCAGTTTATTATTTATCTTGATTTCAGTTGTTAAGAGTTTGAGTGCAAGGTTGTCTTACGAATGTTACGTTAACAAAGGGCTTATTTATTTGTTCCACCTTAAACGTGAAAAGTTGAAACAAATATTCTTATAATAAATTATGTTCAAAAGGAAAAATGGCTCATTCTTGACAAAAAGCAAAGTATATGTATGCATGCGCACATTTGAATAATGTCGGGCTGTAAACGGGTTCGTGCTTTAGAAAAACTGTCAAGGTCGGGCTCGGTCCTTGTCGTGCCTAACTTTTAAGGCCCGATTACAGCTCTAGTGCAGATGACCCAGAGGTAATCTATTAAGAGACTAAAGCCTCAGGACCACATTGCTTTAGCGCTCCTACAAAAAAAGGGACATGCATCTAGGCTAAGTATAAGTACCACTCACTACTAGACCTTACAGCGCACTGATTAGCACTGTAAACCAATCAACCAAGTCATGATATTAATCATGTCTAACTTCAGCTCTCTTTATCTGCCACTGAAATGCTTCTGCTTTACCCCAGTGAAAATGTCAACACAGTTTATAAAAAAAAAGCAGTAAAAACAGTCAACACACAAAAAGACAACACAACAGAAATAAACTGCAGAAACTTTATTTGTCAAAAAGGAGAGAAGGAAAAAAAAGAAAAAATATATAGATAAATCCACATTCTCAGGTAAAGACTTGTGAAAGAAAGATGGGGGGAGAGAGAGAGAGGGGCAGGGGTTTGGTTAAAGCAACTGCAGTAATCAGTGACTGGTATACAGCACCATCACATCAGCCAAGCATTTCTACAGCGCGGCAGAGGGACAGACATAGATCCCAATCACTTTGGGTTGAGAGAGAGAGGGGGGGGGGAGAGAGAGGGAGAGAAAGAAAGATTATCAAAAAATTGAAAATGTACATTTCTTTAACTTTCAAAGGGGTTATTGTCGGGCCAACAGTTCTGACAAAAGTCCTCCAGGGATTTAAAAAAATGCGATTAACAATGGCACCCAAGAATTTTAAAATGAAAATGAAAATAAAAAAGTCAAAAGGTGAGGAAAAGCAGCTGGTATTACAGCCACTGTGATATCCAAGGACAGACTGGTACCAGGTCAGGAGGTTCTTCAAGAGACATCTACAAGACAAGAAAATTTTAACTACAGTGCACTTGAACATTTCAGCAGGAAATGTTGAAAGATTTCACCTGTACTGAAATTCTACACAAATTAGAAAACAACAATGTTCTCATTCTCTGCACAGTCCTTAAATGCCTTGACAGCTGGACTAAATGGTTCACATTGCACAAGACTGGCAGTTCTAGAACAGTATGACTATGTGTACTTACAGCTCTAGAAGAGTATGACTATATGTACTCAGTTCTGGAAAAGTATGACCTTATGTGTACTCACAGTTCTAGAACAGTATGACTATGTGTACTCAGTTCTGGAAAAGTATGACCTTATGTGTACTCACAGTTCTAGAACAGTATGACCTTATGTGTACTCACAGTTCTAGAACAGTATGACCTTATGTGTACTCACAGTTCTAGAACAGTATGACTATGTGTACTCACAGTTCTAGAACAGTATGACTATGTGTACTTACAGCTCTAGAGGAGTATGACCTTATGTGTACTCAGTTTCTGGTAAAGTATGACCTTATGTGTACTCACAGCTCTAGAACAGTATGACTGTACTTACAGCTCTAGAAGAGTATGACTATGTGTACTCAGTTCTGGAAGAGTATGACCTTATGTGTACTCACATTTCTAGAGGAGTATGACTATGTGTACTTACAGCTGGCGGGCCGGGCGCCATATTTTCGCATGATCTGGTCTTGCGTGAATTTCACAAAGGATTCATATTGTTCTGCATCAGTGGGGGAAAAAAAGTCATAAACTAATTAAAACATGGGAACAAGCCTTTTGTTATCTCCAAAGACAAACAAAAACTACAGGAAAAAAAAGACACGTTCAGACCCAGACATCTACAACTATCAACATAACGAAGTTCCCAATTGTTCTTGTATCTTGAGGGCAACCCATCATTGGTTGGTTGTTACATACTGGATAGCAACAAATGTGACATCTCACAGAGAGAGGGAGACCTCTACTGGTTCCAACGTCACACTGCATAGGCCTACTTCCTGTGTGGCTGCAAAAGACATCTTGCAGGGTGAGGAAATGTCTGCCATTCTACCTACATCAACATGATGAAGCCACCATAAACTCATAAACACAGCACCCACCATCACCACAAACATTACCCTCTGTAACACAGCACCCACTATCACCACAAACATAACTCTCCCATAAGAGATAGGAGGGAAGGGGAAGAAAAGAAAAGGGTCTCCCTGCTGGCTACAATCTAAAGGTGTGACTAAGGAATACAGACAATTATGGAGTTAGGGTATTGGATTGACAATGGCCTCCGACTTCATCTAACTCTATTCAGATTGAAATAAAACATGTCACATCTTTCCATTAAGAGTACGCACATTTAGAGACAACCATTACTAAACATTCAAGGTGTAAACAGGCAACCAGAGGCCAGTTTGTAGCCTGTCTGAAATCAACTCCACTAGAGGTATGGACCGAGCTTGTTAACAGTGGAGAGAAGCTGATTGGACGTTTTCTCTGTTCGCTTCCAGTTAAATGAGAGCATCAACTGATGAGGAGTGCTGGGAGTGCCTGTTAACGAAGTGCTGATAAAAACACTGAAGCAAGCCTTAAGGAGCCCCCTGGACAATCACTTTCATAGCCATAAGCCCTTCACTCACTGAAAAATCAAGCTCGTCTCTGGAAGTCTCTGGAAAGTCACGGTTATTTCCCAGGACAACTGGTGCATGTCGAGTTGTTTTGTCCAGAAGGCTACTCACCTGCGAGTTTTGTGTTGAGAATCTTTTCGTACTCTTCACGGATCTTCTCCTCGTGGTCTTTTAGCAGACGCTCACACAGGTAACCCACCTGTCGCAGCGTGAATGACGGCTGATCTTTCTTCACAGACGAGGCACCTGAAAAACACACACAAACTAAAATAAATATTATGTCTACAAGGGACTAAAAGCATATTATAAGCCCACCCCCGCTCCCACTAACACAAAGTTTTGGTTATGGAGGGTTTGGCCAATGTGACTTACAAAACAAGTCCCCCTCTGTCCCAACGTCACCTGCTTATACACATATACAAACTGAGTGCAGGGCCGTTTGGTCCACAGTGTCCTTGCCATAAATAGCCGTACACCGGGAGGCGATTTATTGCCTGCTTTTTGTCATCTCGTGGTGCAGCAACAGCCTTGGCGACAGCAGCCGCTCAGCTCAGCTCAGTCCGTCTGCTGCAGGGAGGCAGGTCAGATTCCAGCCATGAATCTGCCCCTGTAAGATCCCTCAGACAGCGCACATGCTCACCCAAGCCTCAGCACCAACAGCTGCCACCACCCAGCATTACAGACTTGGGGGGCCACGACTGGGTGTTTGGAAAGGAGGCCTTGAAGTGCACACTGAGCCAGCTCAGGTCAGGAACACGCACGTGTGTGTGTGTGTGTGTGTGTGTGAGACAGAGAGAAAATAAACGGATTTATAATAGTCCCAGGCAAGGTGTGTTTAGGTCAGACATAAAACACAGTGGTCTCTCAGGAGGGATCCCTTTCAAGGGATGATTAAATGATTAAACCATAAGGCCGACAACTACACATAATCAGCTCAGCAATCTTAATAGTTTATCCCACTCTCTGACATAGGGAGATAACTGTATAGATAGCAAAATGTGTACACTGCATACGGTTCCAGGCGTAATCTCTAGCGGATAGCAAAGACTGAAGGATTAGGACTAGCATGACTAGAGGGGACAGAAATGTATGTATGTATGTATGTATATATGTGTGTGTGTGTGTGTGTGTGTGACACTTGTCCATCTGATATGGCCCATTTCCCTTGAAGCTGGACTAGATTTGAACAATACACAGGCTTTTATGTCAACACGATTTATTATTAAAAGCGCCAAAGGACTCGTAGTCCACCACCGTTATACTGAAATGAAGGACACGCTGAAAATATGGAGACATGGAGACAAGGAGGGAGAGAAGAGAGAGAGACACACACACACACACAGACAGAAAGAAAGACAGAGAGAGAGAGAGACAGACAGAGAGCTGGGTTGAGCCAGGTTGGCTAAGGGACTGACCAGGAGGGGAGCTGGGAGACATGAGTGCAGGGTTAGGGCTCTGGCCTTCACTGGAGCTGCTCGCTTCGCTTTGGTTGAAGGCCCCCTCCAGCTGCCGTCGCCTTTGGTAGCGGCTATACTCCTGCCGAATGTTCTGGAAGATCTGCTCTGTTGGGGAGAAAGGAGAACAGAACGACATTTAAAGGGTGAGATATTAAGAAATACATATAATAGAGCACACAGTTTGAAAGGAAAATCATGGTTCCTCAAAGCCTGCAGTCAAAGAGGAATACTTAAGTTTGGAGAACAGTGTCAGGGCTGAGTTCCGTTTTCATTGCACAGTTGCTTAGCGATGGCAAAACACAAATGATGGCTAGCTATGACACAGAAACACTATTTGCATTGGGCACTTCCTGTCTTCAGCTGAAAAGGTGTGACAGGTGACCGAAGCAAAGGAGGCACACTGCTTTCCACTTCCTCTACAAGAGATGGTTACAGCTTGACACAGTTAAACCAAAGCTTCTAGCAAACAAACAGGACCAAAAGTGAACACACACAGCTACATAATTGCTGCTCCTGCAGATCTCTGCAGGGCAACCAGTAGAGTAAGCTACTCAACTTCATTCACTCAACATTTTCCATGACTTCAAGGGTCTGATAAAACCTCCACAACCTGTCACAATGTATCACACACATGGATCTACATTATTGACTGAAAAACTTCCAACAATTTAACAACAAATAAATACAAAGTTTCTGTATTAGGTTGGACAAGCTGTCAAGTGAACAGTGTACTCGGCCGAAACACAACAAAACATCTATTCTACAACAAAATGTCAAAGTGTTTAAGCCCATTTCATGAACATAAACAAAACTTTCAATGACTTTATGGGGCTGGAAAGGGGGAATTTAAAAACCCATGACTTTTCCAGGACTGCATAAGTATCTGAACCCTGGGCAAAGTGTCAAAATGAGTCAGTATGTTAGGCCTAACATTCGTAGGCTCTCTCTCCACCACAGGCAAGTTGCAGTGGATAAAAGCATCTATAGCAGGGATGCATGGGAAACTATCAGCCATATATTTGCTGTAGAAAACACCAGTGCATCAGCAGCTCATTCCACAATGACCCACGACCTACTAACATGCTCTTTAAGGGCTCTATAGGACTCAAAGCTCCAGCAGAGGTACTGGACAACATAAAACATCTCACTTCACCTTACTTTCCATAAATTTTGCGTAAATGGTTTCTTGAGAACACAGTTTGGTTAAAAAAACAAGGAAACACCACACTATTTTTAATCGTGTTTGGAGAGGTCTGTCCCGTACACACAGTTGTGTGCCTGTTTGTTAACACAAACACAAGCATATTGACTTTGCTTTGACATACTGGCAACAGGCCCTAAAGTCACAGGACAAAATCAAACTTCCACACTTTCATTCCTGAGTCATAAAAGACCACAAGCTGCATTATTGTAGCTCACACTGAGCAGGAGGTGAGGCTGGATCATGTTTCTTGACCACAGCAAGCCGCGTCTGACTAGATTTTGTCATCATTGTGCTTTCAGTAGTCATCCGAGAGGCCCAAATACAGTGAAAGCAAAGCCATGAGCGAAAGCTTCATGAAATGGGACCTGAAACTAAGGCCCACATCAGAGAAGCAAGGTGGCTCAATCAGGCCTTTACCCTCTGTTCTTTGGGCTAGGCCTTAAGCCTGTACACAAAACACGCATCATCAGCCTCAAAGTCCAACTATTCGTTTTTTTTATTTCATATATCGTTCAGGCTCGAAAGGGGGCAGAAGCAGGCCAAGGTGTGGAGAGAAAAAGAAACAAAGCCAGACTGAGATGCAGCGAAACAGCTGTGCACACACACAGCTGCGACCACAGCCAATCTTGCACTCCCTTTCTTCCCCCTCTTTCAGTTCCACACTTTGTTTGGTCTTTTTTCCATTTTTCCCCCCCTCTCCCGCTTCAAAAAGAAACATGTTTTGTTGTTTCAGGAGTAGCTCTTGCCCCTGAATCAATGGCTTTGAAGATAGCTTGATAAGATGTTTGGTGAGGTGGGGCTTAAAAATGAAAACTAGGTCAGCAGCCCAAACCTGGGGTTTAGGGACCTGAGCGGCAGAAGGCACCTAAAAAAACTAAAACAAGTAAATGAAAATAAAACACAGATGGGTGTGGGTGTGGAAAGGTGATGGGATCTTATCCCAGCCCTGGAGACTGCAGCTGCATCTAGGCTCTCTATCTAGTGGTGCTAGGGCACATTTATCTTGGGTGGAAACGTTCAAGAGGGAGGCCCTCACTCCATATGTCGCCGATGGTGGGTGACTAGCAGGAAACATGCATGGGTTAGAGACATAATAACACCCTCAGATGTCTTGCAGCATGCAGGAAGTGCATTTAAATGACTTTCAATGACGCTTGACTGAGTGCGTCCAGAGAGCAGCTGGGACCTGATGGGCTACATTTGTTAGCTTTAGCTCATGACCATTCACAGTCTATTTTCATAACCAGAATTTCAGGGTGCAACCAAAAAAAAAAAAACAGTGCTGCTCTAGTGCTGCTCTTCAGACCATAACAAGCTGAACCTAAACCAGAACTCAACAGATCAGTTGACCATATCAAAACAAAAGCAAACAAAAGAAATATTCAAAGAAACTTATTTTTTCATTATTGACTGCTCTAAAGGCCTCATTCTGGAGTCTTCCAATCTGAAACGAAAAGCCCACAGTAGTTTCATTGCGAGGTCTTCCCAGCCCACTACCAAATAGGTCTACATAGGCTCGTGTCACACAGGCCTATATGTAGCACTCCAGAGCTACTCATTGTTGACATGCGGCACAGTTATGTGCCCTCAGGGATGCGCGGGCCAGGCAAGGGCCACTTGAATGACAGGTCCTTCCGGCTGCCAAGCACCCTCCATCAAGCCACGGCAAGACACTGGAGTTCAATTCGGGGGTGTTGCCTGGCAACAGTGACCTTGCGGTGGCAAGACAACGTGATCAGAGATTTCCTGAAGATGGGACGTGGATGGAGAGAATGAAGGGGAAAGTTCTGCAGTAAACACGCCTGCAGACTGAGAGCAGGCCTAAGCAAAAACAGATGAAGCTATGAAAGGAAGCAGAGAGAATGAAACACAAGCCTACATACCTACCAACCTACCTCACACACATGCAGAGCATAGCTGACCGATTTGGGTTTGGGGGGCAGCCTGACTCATATAACTCTTTGGTGCTGATGTATACAGTTGGGACTTAAGACACCTAAGCACACAGGAAGCTAATCACCCAATGGGTCAAGCCAAGTTCTCACACACACGATGGGTCTAATGTCCAACAGGATTTTCACCACACTGATTCCCAAGTAGTGAATCAGAAGAGTTCAGAAACGGAGAGCAAACAGGGTGCACAGGTCTGGGCCAAAAGGGAAGTCAGCTGGGCTGTGGCTCAGAGGCTGCAGAGAGAAAGGACATGACTTGAGAATTAAACAACACAAAGGGCCTCTCTGGGCTGTTGGCTTTGTGTCGCATGTTGCCGTTGTCAGCACTCTGCCAATGAAGCCATTCAGGATGAATGACTTCAACAACAACAACAAGCAGAACAGATCTTGTATCAACATGAAATTTTAGGAGACTGACTATACAGCAAGAGCATAGCAAGGCTTTATTTATCAAACCTGGCCTCAAACAGGCAGATCCTTGTGCAAACTCGACATTTGATGCTTAAATGACCGCAGTACATGACATTACAACCAAAGAAAGGCCTAGCTCTAGTACTTAAACTTCTACAGAAAAAGCAATTCACAGCATTCACAGTGCAAATAGTGAGGGTTTTGCCCAGCTATTCTTGAGCCTAATTTATGGTTGTCTGTACGCATTGACGCGCAGACATGTACGGCCTTCTCCAACACTGCAAACTCCTCTCCAACCACCACCCAAAAACAACAAAACAACAGATAGGGCAAACCTGTGATTGGTCCACTTGCTTTGTTTAAACTTCATCATTCCACTGTACACAGCAATATGCTGTTTTACAGTTTAACCTTTGAAAATAATGTCAGACATTGTTTTGGATGCAGCGGAACAATTTCCTGATTGCACTGTGCCCATAATTCAATAAAGTTTTGAAATCAGTACTTCATCACTTTGCTGTCAGGTATGAAGTTCACATCTTAACAGCAGATACATTGGCTGGCAAAAACCTCTTAAATAACTTGGTTGTATTTTTCACCACTTTGCCAAGACAAAGGCAAGGCAGGTTTTTTTTTAAACATAGCACGAAAGGTAAATGGCTCTGCCAATACAACTGCATGGCTACGTAGTAATGGAAACTGAGAACCACAACAAACAGTCTGGAAGCACTCAGCAGAAAAACATGCTTTATGAACTGGGAGGGCGCATGCATGCACATGCATGCATTACAGAGAGAGGGAACAGTCTAACAAGTGTTGCATTCCCTGGTTGTTACTGAGGCTTTAGAGCAAAAAAAGTGTGAGTGTGTGTGTGTGTGGTGGGGGGGGGGGGGGGGTTGGAGGTGGTGAGTGAGATTGGATGAGATTGAGTAACTGCCACAGGCATGTGGAGGTGTGGGAAGGACACTAGGTGTGACCCGACATGTTAGCCGCAAGGCAGGCTTGCATTACGGATTCTTGTCACGCTGCAGCAGTAAGACTGGAGCCACTCCTCAGTCTAGTCAGAGACTAGCCTAATGATAGACACAGTAACTGACACAATGTCTCCATTACCTCCATCACCAGTGGCAACTGGATGGACGGCGGATGGACTGATGGACACAGATAAGATACTTACGCAAGGCAAACAGAGAGAGAGAGAGAGAGAGAGAGAGAGAGAGAGAGAGAGAGAGAGAGAGAGAGAGAGAGAGAGAGAGAGAGAGAGAGAGAGAGAGAGAGAGAGAGAGAGAGAGAGAGAGAGAGAGAGAGAGTTGCAGGGGGATTTTTTTGTGGGAGACTGGACACATTTAGTGGGTTTGAAGGAGCTTACAGAAACAACAGTCCTCTATGAGACACATGACTGTAGTATAGTATAGTGTAGTGTGTGTGTTTGTGTTGGGAGGGAGGTTAAAGAGCAGCAAAGCACGTCCTCAACCAAGTTTGGCCAAAGCCACTGAGGAATTACTGTCAAGAGAATGAATGATGAAGTGTTTGCCTGTGGGACAGCAGGACGAGGCTGCTCACTCCGCAGGCAGAGCTCCAGATTAGCCAAATATTGGAGAGAAAGCATGGGAGGAGGATTAAGATACAGCACTTTCATCAGAGACAGCAAAGCTGGCGAGTAGTCCCCCTGTCGCCACCGTCTTCTGTGTAGCGCCTAACAGACCTGCAGATGTCTGCATGGGTGACATCTCACACAAGATCACAGCATCTCTGTTTGACCAATCACACCCCATCCCACCCTCAAATGAACTCCTGAATGAATTTCTGTTTACTCAGGGTGTGGAAAATAAATAATAACTGATTTGCACCACATGAACTGAGTTTACCAGTGACAGCTTCTGTTCTGCAGCATTGTAACATTGTCGCCCCGTACCAGATATACTCACATCTAGGCTACTTTCCCACAACACAGGGAGGGGCGAACAAGCCTGTGCCAAAAGAAACATCAAAACTATGTCCCGTTTTACTTTCTATCTCAGCAAACATTTGCCGTTACCATGCTGTGCGTGCCCTGGGGTTGGCAGGCCGTAACAGAGCCAAGATCATGTGAACAAAGGAGTCATCCTTTACCGACCACTCTAAACAAAGACAGGGATTTCCCAATACTTTTTGGGTGCCGAGATATGTTAAAACTGAGTGGTAAAGTACCAAGCCTGTAAGATGTGGGCTGGGAGTCTCAAATGTTAGGCCTAACATTAAAATAAAAAGGAGGATACCCGGATAAGCAATGCTGAGTAAGCTTGAATGAGGGTAAAAGAAATGGAAAATGAGAAGCGACACAGAGGGGTAAAAGGAGAAGGGGGGGGGGGGGGCTCAGCCCATCAGTCATTAATACGCTGGCCAGAGAGATGATGAGGATGGGTGAGTTGCTAAAACAAAAGGCCAATTGTTCACTTTTGGCCTCCTCCATGCACACACAAAATTTCTTTGAGTCACTGAAATGCCACACATGGCAGACACTAGAGGTGACACAGTAATGGCATTTTTTAGCTCAGTGCAGTGAAGAGGGCAAAGGAATGGAAGCTAGCACTTTAAGGCAATGAGAAAATGGATTATAGACAACCAAAATTTGTCTTGAACAACAGGCTAGGCACCAAGAAGACCTTGCATTTTAACCTGTCCAGTGGACAATAAGGGTTGGTTGTAATTGGGATTAGATGCCGTCAAATAGCTCAACCTCCCCGTGAACGGCGCATAATGAGCTTCGCTGGATTCCAAGTGAGATAGCCAGGTAATTATCTCTGGCCGTGCCTCACACCAAACCTATTCAAATCCGAGAAAGGGAAGCTTTTCAAATGGGTGGGCGGCAGCAGCGCGAATAGAAAGGGAGCGCAACAATGCCGTTCCAGGCAGGGGAAATCGAGAAGGTACAAAACCCCAGTCCGTTCCCACACCAGACAATACCAATGCAAAAGCGCACACGGATGGGGGACTAAAAGGTCGACGCGATTTCACTTTTCCTGGTCAATGGCAGTTACCTACCAAACTTGGCTTAATTTGGTGACGCTGATTATTTATGACAAATTTTACTGACGAGGAAATGCAGCCTCTCATTTGATATCAAACCCAGCCAAGAGCACCAATCGAAAGATGACTGCTTGGCCACGATCAAGCTGTAATATACAATGTTTGACTTACTAACGTTCACACCAATAATTCAGCCACATACGACACCCATCACTCTAATCTTGACAACAGTGAGACACTTAACAAGTTAGCAATTGAAGTGTCTAGTCAAGTGCCTAAGCAAGCTAGCTGAACAAGCTAAACACCTGGCCTTTGAGACGAGAATTTCAAGAGTATTTTGTAAACTAGGCAAATGGAGATGGCAATCAAACAAAGCATCATGAAGGTGCTTCTTTACCTAACCTGAAGTAAAAACTAGCCCTTAATCAACGATGCAGTATGGTTCAAAGAGCAGAATTTAAAATGCGACACACGCCGGCATGAGGAGGAGACTGCACCCAACCCCCATCGATAAAAAGGACACAGTGGCTAACGTGTTGTGATACAGCCGATGTTGGCTAACGTTAGCTACACGGCCCTTTAAATGCCTTTAAATCGGAGGCAATTGATCATCTACTTCGCAATAACCTATACAAGCATTAACACTGAAAAAAATCTGTGGCGAATAACCATATTTAACAGCAGACTATTTCTAGAAGACCCTGCTTCATCCATTCGCTTAATGGCGACTGAAGCGTTAGCTGGCTAATCAACTTAACCAGCTAGCCAACGCTAGACATTCCACATGACAATTTTGTCTTTCTGTGTACAAGGCAAAGTTGAGCGTGTTTGCAGGGCATATCTAACGTCCCGTGTTAAATTGTTTGCATCTGTAAGCCTGGCCAACTTGACCCGAGTTACCACAATTACCGATTATGGGTTCATGGCGTTATTTACATGTAATAAGCCGAGACGGTTTATTATCCAAAAATCTTTGGTCTCGCTCTTTGTAAAGTCACAAGTTATCAACAACGTTCTCATATTGGCTGTCGGGATAACGCCGACCTGTCGCTCAACTGACATTAACGTTAATCCAGCCATGCTTTTTGATAAAAGACCCATCAAACATTAGGGTGAGCATTACAAAATAATGTTGCTGCTTATTACATAGCCTAGGTTGATTTTATGCTATTGTTAGACACCAACGTCAACTGTTAAAATGAACGAAACTATGATATCGACAATGCAATGTAACGTTACTGCGAGTTAATGTTAATGTCAATCATACACATTCAGGACAGTTAGTACGTATTGTTAACGTTAGCTCGCTGGCTGCCCACCTAAAATAAATGTGCCAATTGATGAAAGATACGGCACCCAAGTTAAACAATTAGAGATAGAAAACTTATCGATAGCGGTAGCTAGACGTTAAGTCAAGGATGGATGAAATGGGTTAATGCAAGTTAAATGGATCATTACCCAACACACAACCTGTATTTCAAAGGGACACTTTAGCACGTTAACATTCTTTCATGCACAGCCTTGTTCGGGTTAGCCGACCCCCTACTTCCTTCTGATCGTGCTAACGTTAGCGTAGTAGCTGAAGCTCGGGTTAGCTTCACTCCACCCAAACCCCCTCCCCCATATCAAGTAATGTTGGTCCAAATTGTATTAATAATCTTACCAGGAGTGAGCCTCTGTTCTCCTCCCATGGTTTGCGGTGACATAGAAAGCGAAGGATTGTCTGTTGGTGGCCGAAGATTGCATCTTTGAGGAGATGGAGTGCCAGGGGTCCCCGGTAATGGACTGCACCTTCTTCGTTTCGGAGACTGAGGACTGAGCAGGGCCTCAAACTCCATGGAACGTTTTAACGTTGCTCCACAAGCCATGGTTGCTAAAAATGACGTTAGAACGATGGGGTGCTTGTTAAGATATCCAGTGACATACAAAGAATGTCCAGGAGGTGAAATAATGGATTACCAGCCCAAATGTTTGCGACGTTGGTGGCTAGCTAGCTCTCCCTTTTCCTCACAACAACCACCCTTGACGCCGGGTTGGTTTGCCAACTGCCAAAGCTGCTATCAAACCCCCAACGTCACAATGGGGGACTGTACCATTTCACAATGGAGGGGAATACGACACAGATATATATATTTAACTGCTCTATTCATTCATGATTAAAACTAAATTACCACTTGCTTATTTTCCTAAAGGCTTTCTGAACATAACAAGAATGGACAGAAAACGAGTATGTCATTAAATTTCATAAATGCAATTCTGTAATAGTATTCATGTCCCCTACCGGATTGACAGAATATTTTAAATCAAGCTAACCCCAAACTAGTAACAAGTTAGCTGGTCGTTGTATTTTATTAATCAAATGAGATCAATTAATTAGTTCCGTAGCGTCATGATGATAGCCTAGTTACATTATATACTTGAAGTTACATTTCAACGTATGCTAAAAGTGGTTGTCGAAACAGTAGTTGTTGTTGACTATGGACATCCTGTGGCTTTTTGTTTTCATTTTAAGAAGTCTGTTTTCGCATATGCTCACTATTTACCTTCTGATTCGTTCTGTTCCTCCATTTTCAATAGCCATTTGTAATGTTTCGATGACTGTGTTTCAATGGATGACAAGAGGCGTCTATCAGGAAACATTCCTCATTTAATACGACAATATTACATTTTCATTGCTTGCATGTAAATGCTGAACAGCCACTATTATGATGTGTATCCACAACACTCGCATGACCATTGTGACAATAGCCCACTCAGGCTAAAGGTGACTGAGGAATATAGGCCTATGTAAAAGGTAACCAATAATAATAATAATAATAATAATAAAAACAACAACAACAGCATCAGCAACAATAATATTTAAAGCTCATCATTAGGTTTGACAGACAGAATCATAGGTTGTCCATGCATTCATTTTTTCATCTATAGAATTCATTGCTGCAGTGCAACATGTTTAAAGTTATGGTTTTTGATCTTTGACTCAGAGGATCTATTTCACATCTTCCTACCAGAAAATGACCTTACCTATAGTAAGAAAACCATTAGGCCTACTATTACAGCCTTACAGAGCAATACCTCACCACAAACAAATAGGTACACACACACACAGTATGGCACACAACTCAGGGTGCAAAAGGTTGGTTAGTGGCTTTGTGGTTAGACAATGTCGTAGGTCAGAGGGGAATTCTTCTAGATCAAATAAAGCCCTGTCCTTAATAGCTCCATTGAACTCTTGCTGGATGGACAGATCTAGAAAGAGCGTTGGAATTTAGCAAAGTCAGCACATTTAAACAGTCTAAAAATATACTCTTGTCATACACAATCTACAGTACTCAACATGAAATTAATTACAATGATTCATACATAAAAGACATGAATTTCAATGGAACGTCATTGTTTCAACAAATCAGAGATCACACTGTATTAATCTGATGTTTGCACATTTATGTGAGTGATGTGTCCTCTGTATAAATAAACTAAATAGAATTTAATAACTTTATTTACAGATTCAAGGTATACAGAGAGAAGAAACTTACACATGCCCCACATATTGCATTCAGACATAAAATGTCTAAAATAATTAAAATATATGTTTGTTCCAAAGTTTCCAGAAGATGGCGGAGTATCTTGTGTCACTTTTCATAGGATCAGTCAGGGTCATTATAATTACATTCTTTGAGTCAGTTAACCTACACATACATTTTTTTCATCCCGCAAAAAAAATAAATACTGGAATGTTGTTGTGTGGACAGGGCTTTATATATGAGGTTTCTGAGGAGAGCCTGAAATGTGCCTGAAATTTATGTAGAATAGTCTCTAGCTGCTATTATTTATATTTATATTGAACAGTCTTCATTTTACAAATCACACCACTAGCCACAGTGCTCTGCAAAAAGCCATGCCCTGTCTAGCGTGTTTTAGGTCACCTGTATTTTGACCTGCAAATCGTTTACAACTGTGTTGTAATGTTATTTTTCTCCCGCAATAGTGTATGTAGGCACTATTACGTATCTGTCTTGTCCATACTGTGTTTTAACAGTTACGTGTATCACCAATTGTTCCCGGTGAAACGTTGTCTCGTCTCACTATGTACTGTGTATATGGCTGAAATGACAATAAATCCCTACTTGACTTGACTTGATGTGGGGACATAAGAATTGACAAATATGTAATATATATACATACAAACATATAATACATACATTATATGTTTATTTATTACATGCACATAAAATATAGCTGGCACTTTGAATACTTCATTCATCATTATACACCACCTTAATCTTATTCATCCTAATCCTAATTTTATTGTTTTGCTAAAATTACACCATGGGTGAGCTGTATAGAGTGGATTACAGTATATTCTGAAAAGGGATATTTTTATTTATACATACCTATGAAATTACTTGACAGCATATTCGCTTAAATGTACAATGATGCACTGAATAACCCCCTGAAAGTGTACTGACGCTGAATATCATCATATTCCTGATGATATGACCCATCAATCGTCTCTGACCCAAATATTTGACTTTTGTTGTGACAGTTCTTGCTCACTGAAATAAAACAAAGAAAAGCTCAACTTCTGCCCACCCCTAGTTTTGGCATTCATGACAATACTCTTTTTTGGATTGCATTTGATGTCATACTGCATTCCACAATGGGAACAAACTCTCAGCAGTTGCTGTAGACCAGTACTGCAAGGTGACAGAAACTAGATCATCGGCATACATAAGATGATCACGCCTGTTCCTGTCCATGTCTGTGCCATGCTCATTTGAATGTCAGTGGTTATCACATATTCCTTAAGCCTGTCTAACATAATCTGCTCTAGTATACTAGCCAAAGCAATTGGTATAAAGTTGTCTATGCTTGATATCTTGCAGGTTTTGTCTTTGATAACTAGAACTAATAGTACAGATAAGAATATTTAGATAATTTGTAACAGATTTAAACTAAAAGCTATAAATAGACTGTTTCATGCAAACTTATAACAGATTACTTAAATATAATAATAAACAAGCTATCTATCTTGAGAAGCCATTCTATGTGGTACAATTTTACATCTTATAGGAGAAATCTGGTGTGAATCAATCTGTATCCCTTTTGTTCCAGTTTACCAATCACTGTCGGTAGGAAAAAGAATGCGAAAATTTGATACAGCGTAGACCATGTCACAGGCAGACAGAACAGTGACCCCATCCAGCCTCAAACCCAGGTCTCCAATGGTGCTAAACATCAAATCACAACACCAAAGAGCCAGATTTGTAGTATGCAGTCAGAGCGCATACTCAACCATGGTGACGTTACTCCGTCACACATTTACATTTACTTTTATCCAGAGCGACTTACAAAAGAAGATAACACTCAAGCTACAACACAATGACAAACTCAAGTGTGCACTTGTGCCAAGTGCACACTACCCTGCCCTCTAGGCAGCACCCCCATGTGCTGCACTACTGGCATTGCTCATGTATCCACTAGCTGTACTTCTCCCATCCAAGGGTGTCCCACACACTAGGGTTTCACCCATTTCTAGGTTTCTAGGAGTCTTGGTCTTCTTGATCCATCAAAGACTCATGCCCATCACTACTCAGGATGTATGAAACACCTAGGTAAAATCTAAGCTTGTTAAATTATCTCTGAATATATTTTTACACCCAATAAATGGAACAAAAAAATTAGACCAATTTGTGTCAGACCAATTTTTGGGTAAAGATAAGACTGTAGAACAGTGTTGACACTTGTAGACTTTTTACCTCCGAAAAAGGAGGTTGTGTTTTCACCGGCATTTGTCTGTTTGTCTGTCTGTCTGTGAGCAAGTTTTTCTAAAAATACTGCATGGATTTGGATGAAATTTTCAGACAACGTGGGTATTAGGACAAGAAACAGATGATAACATTTTGGTGGTGGTCCGTACTACCACCTGGAATTTGAATTGGGACTCTATATTGCTTTGGTGGAGGTCTGCACTCTCCAAGTGCTTTTGTAATGTATTATTTGAATTTCAAATTAATACATTATTTTGTTGTTGTTGTAAAAGAGCTAATCAGTCAGTTTTCCCTGGATAAAGAATGGTTGTTGTTGTTGATGTTGATGATGCCGGACTTTTTATATTCTTGTGCTTCACTGAAGTAAATTAAAAAGTATTCCAGCACCAACTAACCATAGTATAGTACCTCCAAACAAGGCAACAACAACAACAACAACAACAAGTTGGATAGCATGAAATATGTTTGACATTACATAATGTCAGTACTGTCATAATGACAATAAAACAAGCAAATCACACACACATACACACACACACACATTACATGCAACTATCAACTGCTTGTAACATTAACAACCTCATTGCTCAGCTATGTTACGCTGTGTCTGGTCCACCTCTTTACGCACAGATTGCAATTCAGATTGCATTGCAAAGGCAGATTGCATGCCTTCAATTTCTTTCCTCATTGTCCATACTTAAGTCATTGTTGCTCCTCTCCTCTCTGCACTGATCATCGGCACCACTTCCAGACCCACATGACCTACAGCAACGTCCCAACATTTGACACAGCACCCCTCTCAACTCCCTGCAGCGCAGCGCATACAGCAGAGGGTTGACAGCAGAGTTCACCAGGCAGAGTGTGCTGCAGAAGGCGAACGCCCTCTGCTGGTCACCGGTGAGCGTCACAGACACATCAGCAAGCATGAAGGAGAGCGCTGGCAACCAACAGCCCACCATGATCATCAAGATAAGACTCAGCGTTCGCGCCAGGTGGATATCCATCCGCATGCGTGCTTGCCCACCCTGGGCCGCTGACAGCCCCTGCAAGCCAGTCACTGATGTCTCATGCCGGTGGGCCTTCCAGAGGATGAGAGAGTATGACACCACAATCAGGAGGAGAACCACCAGGATGAAGCTGACCCAGCAGGCCAGGTAGTAGCGGTCCACATAAGGGAAGAGGTCGGAGCAGGGTGGGTTGAGATCAGTTGGGCACCTCCAGCCCATGAGAGGGAGGAAAGAGATGAGAGCATTCACAGTCCAAAGAGCCAGGAGCCCCAGCAGTGCCCGCTGACGTGTCATCAGGACCTTGTAATTGGGCGCCTGGTAAATACACAAGTAACGATCCAGTGCTGTGATGAGCAGGCTGCCCACGGAGCCTGTGAAAGACATGGTCACGCCCCCAAGCTTGAAAAGGTAGGCGGCTTTATCGTCGCACCGGCCGAGGAGGTGGAAGTCGAGGAAGCTAATGGAGAAGAAACAACTGGCAAAGGCGTCGGCCAGAGCCAGGCTGGCGATGAAAAGGTAGGACGGCCTCTGGCGCAGCTTGGCGCTGGAGAAGATGACGCCCAGCACCAAGATGTTCTCCAAGAGAGTGACAGGACCAGTCAGCAGGCAGATGGCGCTGATGGCTGCCCCCTCTGATTTCGTGAGCACATGGTATCTGTTCAGGTGAGGACATCCCTCATCTCCCTCTTCAGGAAGGATGACATATAAAAAAGTTAAACAAATTAGTTTTACATAACCCTGATGTGAATTCTCAATGATCTGGATATTTGAAGGGTTTTTGTTATTATATTTACACTAATATAATAATTGCACCCATCTGCACCCATCTTCCTGTCATTTCTTGCCTATTGTAATGTCTAAAAAAATCAGTGAATGCATTGGCTCTGCAGAGCCATATGGCCACCCTCCAATTCAAGCTGATCTCTAAATTACCAAAAGCCCAGGACCTATCACTGTTGCTTATGTCCAGCATGGGCTGGGCTTTACAGTGACAGACAGAGGATGGTCAGATATAACTGAACACAACCAATGGCTGTACCAATGACATCAGTATTGTAGTAGTATCTTGGCTGACAAGATAGATGTGTTTGCTGTACTTCCTGAAAGACTTGATCAGGATTTAATCCCAAACTTAAGTTCTATTTCACTATAGATATCTTGGAAATTAGAAGCAAATGGGTCTCCTGATTACTATACTCTTTTGAGAATCAGTCCAGTGTGGCATGTCCGATGTGAAGGTATGAATTTATTGACCACTCAGTAACACACTTTCTCTGCACTGGTCATTTCCTTCATTTGCATTGTGTGTGTGTTTGTGCAATGTTGTGAAGGTTCATATGGCAACAAATGATGTTTGGTGCCAGACACACTTTACTAATTTGAATCAATAAGATAATTACCTTTATTGTTTGCTTTGACCTCCAATGATATTTCTGTGGTCTCCTATAGTAACACAAAGGAATTATATTTCTTAGTTAGAGCATTAATAACTCAAATATTTCTAACTGTTTATGAAGCAGAAAAATGAGGGTCAGATTTCATCATCTGATTCATATATTTATAAAAAAGGCATTGACCTTCAGCTCAGTCTCTTTATCCAGGTTTGGTTTTGAATCTGCAAAGCATTTAGGATTCAACACCACTAAAGCTGTTACCTTCTGGGGGCTTTTAGTGGATGAGCCTTGAAAAAACCTCCAAACAAGGCTACTGAAAGCTCCCCAGAGGGCCCAAGGGTGCTAAGGTAGGAAAAGTTCAAAGGACATGCTTTTAGCAGGATTGCTGCATGTCTGTCTATATCATACTTGTACTGGTAGAGAATATGCTGGTGGGGACCAAGCCACAGGTTATTCTCAGTGCAGCCAATGTTCAGACTGAACCCAACAACCAGGTGTCGAAGTGAACAAGTAGGTGTCCAAGTGAACAGAAATGTTTAGACTAAATAAGCTGCACAAAGACGTCTGAGAAATAATACCACTTGAGAGACTATTGTAAGATGTGAGCTCTCAAATATAAAAACATTCCCCTTTGTGGACAAATGCAGAAACATTTTAAGACAAAGATAAGAGTGGCAAGGAAATCAAATTCATTTTTTTTATTCAGCATAGATGGGAGACTAATACGTTCTGTTGGATTGGAGCCATGACATGTGACATCATATTGTCATGGGCTGTTGAAAGGTGTCAGGGCTCAGTGTCATGATGTTTGCCAGAGGATATAACCCATGTTTTGAACAATGAATTTATTACACCTACTGAGCAATTTCCCTCTTTCCATTGTTGAAATAATTGACACACTTTAAAACACACTCTTACAAGTCATCTATGTTCCGTTTCATCCTTTTCATGTCATCTTCATTGTGAATGCTTTGGCTACTTTATTTTGCCTACAACTGCACTATAGAACCTACAATGCAATGTTTTAACACACATACACACACATACATTACCAAACATAAAGATGGGTGTACAGGAAGTGGATATTTCTACAAAGAGCATCTGTGGTTGTGCAAACTCGCAACTGTAAGTCTGACCCGCTAAATGATGGAGGGAAATGAACTCTTGTCTTCCCAAGATATCCTACTCTTGTCACAGCTGTGACATACTACCTCCCATACCTGCAGAACACAGACAAAACATGATTCTATTCCCATTAAATATTTTACCAAATCAATTTGATGATTTTTTTTCCCTTTCATATCTGACTGATGGTTAGCGATGGTTTCAACTTAGAGCAACTCATGAGCAACCCCCAACAGCATTCACCAACATAGGACATAGGAAACCACATGTAGGGTGAGTTATTTCGCGCGCAACAAAGCTACAGGCAAGCATTTTCCATATTCACTGACAGACAACACAATACCTAAACACAAATTACATTTATAAAACTTACCATATCTGTGAGAAGCTTTGGCCTTTATTCTTTCAGTTCAACTGTGGTTAACAAAGAACTGAGTATCAAATCCATATTTAGCTCATACTGACAGCAGACCAGTGGTCTGATTGCAAGACAACTTCACTCCCCCAGCTGCTATCAACTGAATGAAAGAGAGAGCAGAGAGGAAAGGTGGGGAGGAGAGAGATTAAGGGAGGAGTGACGACACAGGAAAAGGGTGCAAAATTGCATCTCTATTGGCAGGAGTCTCTCTTTTGCTTCTATAAATAAACTCAAGGTGTAACACTTGTTCACTTACAGGGACGTCTGTAAACAAGCCCAAGGTGTAGCACTCCTTCACTTACAGGGACATCTCTGCAAAAGTACCTACCAAAAGCCCAATGAAGTTTTTCAAACCTCAGGAACAGGAAGGTTAAAGATAAAAGTGGTAAAAGACATTTTTTCTTTCTTTTTTCTTTCTTTCTTTCCTTCTCTTGTATGGTGATGAAACCCAGTTAACGTCTTCTGATGAAAACCACAGATAAATACTTTTACTCTGCCTACGCAGAGAAATCAGTGGCCTAATTCATCCAACACACACACATCACTCCTCCAATGCTTTACCCCATGAGAAAGGATATTGCCAAAGGGTACTACATGAAAACGTCTGCCTCCCTTGCCCCCTGTCCCAATTTTCAGGTCCATTTATTCATCTGCTCAGTAACTGGTGCAAAAAGTGAAGCAGTCTGTAGTCAAGACTCCTGGTACCAAGACCAAACATACTGAGTATTTATCAGAACCCTGAAAAAATGGTGATGAATGTTAATGAAAACTATTAACATTACAAAATGACTTGAACAAAGTTTTGGTGGTTTCACTGCCATATAGTTCTGCTTTTATTTGTAGTTCTGCTTTTGGACAACCACAGTTAGTCACACATTTAAAGTTCCAAAATTCTTGATTCTTGGCTCGAGTCATACTAGATGTCATCAAAATGTTTTTAGTAACACCTGTGGTTACCTTGCTACTTCCTGTAAAATTAGTTTTTTGTGCTATGGGTTCATTGGCTGTCGGTTCACTATTTGCACTATGCATACTTTTGCTATGAACTGATTCACACTAGATTTTTCCTTTGATGAAAACAATTTGTGGCTGGTGTACTTACTTAGTCTCTGAATAAAACAGAAACCCTTACTCAAAAAAATACCACCAATGATACAGACACTGTTGTCAACAGAGTGTAAACATCCCTTGTTCTCTATGCGAAGACAGAAGACTGAGCTGTACTCACGCATCTCTGTTTGGCAATAGGCCTATCTTTTTAACTGCTTCATTAAGTACCACCCACACAATTTGTCTTTGAACACAATGAGTCTTTGTCAGTTGCAAAGCAGCTGTTCAGCAGCCATTATCCTGGATGGATATTTATAGGCAGACATTGGTTGTGGGCCATTGGTCAGACAGTAACGTTGGTATAGCAGACTGACAGTCTTCCCATCTTCCCCCTCAGAGTTATCCTGCTGATGACTCCTATTTGGCAGCAAGGGAAATGAGAAAGGAGGAAATTTAATTACAGTGAGAAGTCCTCAGCAATGGGAGAAACTATCACAGAGGTGACACGGTTTGTCCTGACATGTTATACTGAGACAGAATGAAAACCTCTATTGTTCAACCAAAGATAGGGACAACTGGCATGGCAGCTATTGAAAGTGAAGGACACTCACATCATCTCTAAGTGATAATGTTTTCTTCAAATTATATTCCCACCAGCCAGCCACTGATTAGAGCATTTCTGGTTAGAGTATAGGACACCACCACAAAATGAAAGAAAATGTGACACTGATGACTGTATTGCCATCAAATACCAATAAGCAACTTCTAGCAGTCCCAATATGACTCCAATATACCAATGAAGGTTTTCTGTGCCCTGAGGGTGGGTAGCTCACAAAAAACTCCAAAGTGTTGCTTTAACACAGGCACACCCCGATGAACAATCAAACTTCAATTTGCCATGCAGAATCAAGCCTTTGCAACTCTTTATTAAATCACAAAAAAACAGCCTGATTTTATAGGGTGACACACAGAGCACCACCAATAATAGCCTCAGCACTCCTTTCAAAATGGCAAAGCCATTGTTTACTTCGATAAAGAGTTTAATGCACTGATTTAACAAAACCCTGGAGCTGGTTACACCCATGGAGATGGAAAGTGAATTAGTCGACTCTAGGCCCACTCTCAAACTCTGTCCCAGTCTAAAGGCTAAAATCTGATGAACATCTACCACATGCACACATCTGGGAGTGGTTTCATGTGCAACTGCTCTGCATTTTAAAACACACCAGCAGGTGGTGCAAAGTGTCCAACAGATCACCAGACACCCATTTACTCACCACAGTCCCTGCATTTCACCCTCCTGGCATACAGCAGGCATAAAACCTAATCTGCATCCTCTACTTTTCAATTCACTTTTTCAAGCTCTTTTCCAAGCCAACAGCCTTCATGTATCTGTAACCAGATGCCACTGAGAAGAATAGGTTTGGGAGATCTGTGTGGTGGATCTGTCATTTATGTCGGACAGGCAGACTAGGTGTGGGGAACTGATGATTTCTGAGGCAGGAAGTGCAGTTAGAATGTGTTGCATGCATCTGTCAAAGTATTATTGTTTTGGATAGGGTCAGTGCCTTGGTTATAGTGCTAAGCTATGCACTGTCTGAATAGGAGTTGGATCGTCCCAGGTATGGACAGTATGGACAATGGGTGAGGTAACATTGGTAAGCACATGTGGCTTTGCTATTTGCGCAGCAATAGACCATTATTCAAAAGTGCATTGCCTGTTAGTCATGTGATGATGTGCAAAAATTGCATGCATGTTTATGTAGAGTAGAGTTACTTTATAGATCCCGAAAGAAATTAAGGTGTCCAGCAGCATACACATAATACACAATGCAAAACAGATCAGACATATTGCACACATCTGCATTCATACAACATTCACTGAACAGGAGAAAAAAAAATGATAATAAGAAAACCACGAGGTAGATAAGTGATATGGTGCCTTTCTGTAATCTAGGTAGATAGATTACAATGACCCAATAAGATTGTCCAATGTTGTAAAAGAGTCATTTAGTGCAGTAGTTATCAGGGTAGTGCAGTATATTGTTGTCCATAGTATTATAGTCACCACCAGGGACAGTATAAGAGTGTGAGTGTGTGTATGGGCTCAAGCTCATGGGCTCATGTGTGTTGTTATACAGCTTTATGGCCCTGGAGACAAAGGACCTCCGCAGCCTGTCTGTCCTGCAGGAGAGGGACCGGAGTCTGTTGCTGATCAAACTCCTCTGATTGATGAAGATGGTGTGTAGGGGGTGACGGTCATTGTCCAGTATAGAGTGTAGCCTGCTCAGGGTCCTGCTCTGGGCTATTGTAGTTAGAGACTCCAGCTCCATGCCCACCACAGACCCTGCTTTCCTCACCAGTCTGTCCAGACGTCCAATGTCTCTCTTCCTAGTGCTACCACCCCAACATACCACAGCATAGAAGAGCACACTGCCCATAACAACATAACTATTTTTCTCCCGCAATAGTGTATGTAGGCACTATTACGTATCTGTCTTGTCCATACTGTGTTTTAACAGTTACGTGTATCACCAATTGTTCCCGGTGAAGCGTTGTCTCGTCTCACTATGTACTGTGTATAAGGCTGAAACGACAATAAATCCCTACTTGACTTGACTTGACTTAACAGACTGGTAGAACATCAGCAGGAGTCTGTTGCAGACACTGAAAGACCTCAGCCTCCTGAGGAAGTAGAGCCTGCTCTGACCTTTCCTGTAGAGTGCGTCTGAATTAGTAGACCAGTCCAGTTTATTGTCGAGGTGGACTCCCAAGTACTTGTAAGTGCAGACTGTCTCGACATTCTCCCCATCAATCGTGACAGGCACCAGTGGAGGGCGGTTCTCCTGAAGTCCTCCACCATTTCCTTGGTATTGGTGGTGTTCAGCTGCAGCTGATTGGCCCGACACCACCCAACGAAGTCCTTCACAAGGCACCTGTACTCCCCCTCCTGTCCATCCCTGATACACCCCACGATTGCAGTGTCGTCAGAGAACTTCTGCATGTGACAAGTCTCTGAGTTGTAGCTGAAATCGGTGGTGTACAGGGTAAACAGTACAGGGGAGAGCACAGTTCCCTGCAGTACATGTTCAAAGGTGTTCATTAGGTGTGAGGTAAGGGCAACCGGTCTGTAATCATTGAGTTCTTTGGGGTGTGCTTTCTTGGGGACAGGTATCAGGCAAGAAGTTTTCCACAGTGTCGGGAGACGGGTTTATGTATTTGGTACATGCCTGCTTGATAATGTCATGAAACCGTTTCATTTGCCCATGGGCAAGTAGGCCTTGGATGCTGCTATAAGACAATGGCATTAATTTCTGACAGCAGAAACTAGCCTACAGGATCTTTCGGCTTTTCCTTTATATATGGTCTTTCCTTTTTTTTTGTCTGAGTACTACTCTCGCTAAAGGGTCAAATTTGGATTGCTTCCTAGCTTGTGTACGCCTGAGGAGAGCTGTCCTTGCGACCCACTTTCCAAACATAGTTCCCTTGAGCCTATGGGAAACAACTCTGGCAGAGCCTATCAGGAGGTGTGTGTGTGTACTCTCAATCCATATAAGGATATTGTTCACTTTGATAAGCAAAAGATTGTGTAACAATCCCCCCACCCCTTCACTTCAGCCAGCTGTAATGGTTTATGGACCTGACTGCAATAACTCTATTGGGACTTTAGTACCAAAGAAGTCACAAACACATATTAGGTGTGTAACATTTTGGACTTTGAACTTTCAGGATTTAAACTACCTCCACCCTGATTGCAATTAGCCTGTTTTGGACAGAGAAGATGAAGCATACATGCAAATGTACAGTATGGCACTGAATGTTGTGAATGTGATTTTTGAAAAGACACAAATCCCCAGCCTTATTCAACCAGCCCACTGCAGATTGGTACTGGAGACTGACACCTAGTGGAGTGGAGTGTTTTACAAAATGTATCATAGCGTAACACAACAGTAAAAGATCACAAAAGCCACAGTTCCATCCATAGCTGTTTGTGAGTAGTATGACTTGGACCAGACCACAAAATTGGGATAGAAAACAAGTTTTAAAATTTCAGATAAAATTTCCCTCAAACGGGATCAAAAGTATAGATTATGCATTGCTAAACGATTAACATATTCACGTTGAGTCTTTTTGTCAAATATCTCCTCAACTCTCCACTTGCACACACTGCAAAACACACACACACACACACACACACACACACACACACACTAAAACCGAACAACAAAAGAAAAGGGAACAGCCTGTCCCAAACTATATTCAACACACTGTGTTAGAGGTGAGCTCTCTACAGTGCAGTTTTGTTTTATTGTTTTTTTTTGTTGGCTCCTGATATGATGCTTTGGATAAAATCACGTTTGTGCAGGAGCATAAACATTCTCTTGAGTCCATGGTCTTATATCCTTATATCCTCTAACATTTAAACATAAACATAAATGTGACAAATCTATGGCCTTACATCCTTATATCCTGTAACATTAAGCGCATAAGATAATAAATCAGCAATGAGGAGACAGCCTACAGAAGTGAAATTAACAACACAGTGGTGCCAGGAGAATAATCTTTCTCTCAAAGTTGCAAAGACCATAGAGCTGATTGTGGACTACAGAAGGAAAGGTGATCAGTTGGATCCCACCATCATCAAGTGGATAGGGTCGAAAACTTCAAGTTCCTTGGTGTTAACATCACAGAACACCTTACCTGGGATAGCCACACTGACTACATTGTCAAGAAAGCCCAACAATGTCTCTTCCACCTCAGACGACTAAGAATGTTTGAAATGAGATCAAAGATCCTGAAGGCCTTTTACACAAAAGAATCACTAAGGACCATCTTAGGTCATCCTAGTCATGGACTTTAATATTGCAGTCTTAAGGCTAGAAGGTTTTTTTTTTTTTTGAGGAGCACAAAACACAAGAATATACACTGTCTTATATGGGGCTACTAGTGTAATGAGATGCAATAAAGACTATCTTGAATCTTGAATTTAGCCTACTAGTATGTAAACCCACAGCTGTTTCACTTCTCAATAAAAAAAAGTCCCAGGGTCATTGCACAACACATTTCAAGATGTCAGTTTTCACGCCATTGTAGTGTCAGTGGGGGAGTAGATGGCTTTTGATATTGGGCCACTCCCGTCAGGAAACCATTTGCCCAGACTTGTTTAGGTAAGAGTGTTAGTAATCTTTGAGTGTTAGTAATGTGACTTACAGCCTGCAGGGGACATAGTAAACCCTCAAAACAGGAACTTGTCTTTCAAAGCTCACAGGAAGTTTGGTTTGATTCCAGTAAGCCTATTTCATGTTGGGCTTTGTTGTTGTTAAACTTTTGGTAATAAAGTGACACAACCATCCACTTTTTATAGAGGAAATGGGTCAGATGTAAGTCGTTGAAGTTTGTCTGTAGCCTAGACCTATTTATTTGGCAATAGTCATCTACAATCAACCAAATCTGTCAGTCTACTCGCTAAGGTTTAGTCTGAGGTCATAGGCCTGTTTTCTGACAGTGACCCTTTTTGTGGCTCATTCTACAGACCTATGAAAATTCGTGATTTAGCTTTAATCCATTTCCTTTCAAAAGACACGTAAACTATATTCCCTATGCTATGTGACCAACAGAAATGTTGTTCTATCAGAACACATTTTAAATACCTAGCGGACTAATATTTGAACTCTAAGTGGGTACGGATACTTCAACGTGTGGAATTTCCTCCATCAGAGAGGCAGGAATGGAAAAATGTCCCGAAACCAACCCCTTCACTCCCCACAAATGTGTGACGTCAACACTTCGGCAGCTGGCAACAGGCGTTGTTACGTTTCTTCCTTATCTCTCATTGGTCTGTAATTTCCTGTACTATTGAATGATTGGTCCAAAATGAACGAGAGCGAGCTACATAGCATGCACTGGGATGCCATTTTGTTGCAATTCAGACGGAGACGGAGAAGAAGTGGAATCGAAGAACCATCTCGCTGTAAATCGTTCGTGGGTTTCCAACTTGTTGACATATCGTTAACATTTTCTTCACCCAGAGCAGTTAAGCAGTGGGTCATAAACATTTTTTGGACGAAAGGCTTTCACCATCAAAGCCTGAAGAAGTCGGTAAGATTTTTTTGATGCTCTTAGTTTTGTTCGACATTATGGACGCCATGTTGAGAGGAGTTCTTTGTTTTGGTCTGTAGCCAGAATATCTGACCTAATTGGAACATATTTTAGTAAGATCTGCAGGGCTTTATCATAAGTGTACAAAATGCTTCATGTTGTATTAGAAAGTGACGTAATTGAAAACAATGTCGTCGAACATAACTGTTTTCTTGCGTAGCTTTCTAGCTAACGTTAACGCAAAGGTGCAGCCGTCGAAACGGGGATTATCGGAAAAGCTAACGATCGCTAAAACATTTACGTAATCGCTGCAAAATATTTTCGATGAAGGCCGAGCTATTGTTTTTAATTCCTTGTCCTATTTATCTAAACTCATTTGCATGTCTGTTTTTGATAACTTTGCGTCGGTCAGTAATGGGAAGGAAGAAAGGAGAGATGTTAACGTAAACGGTGTTAACTGGTTGCGAAATTATATATCAGTTTGTCCGATTAGTGAAATATTATGACTGCGTGCACTAAATACCAGACAATTTTTGCAAGTCATTGAAAATCACAATGTTGTTTTCT
The DNA here is from genome assembly GCA_027481765.1 of Tenualosa thibaudeaui. NCBI lineage: Eukaryota > Metazoa > Chordata > Actinopteri > Clupeiformes > Clupeidae > Tenualosa > Tenualosa thibaudeaui. The sequence continues at coordinate 2,280,123 of JAIFZK010000019.1, read as the reverse complement.
GCAGTGAATCGACTTCTGAGAGCCCCGTGCGCCGAGGTGAATTGATGTTCAACTCGGCAACACGACAAAACACCGCTCATTGGCACATGAAAACCTTAGATCTTGCTGGACATAAATGTGCAGCGAGAAGTAGATTTACTACTACTTCGAGGACCTGGAGCCCGGTTGGTGAAGAGAAGTTAAGAAGTGAAAATATCCTCGTACCCAATTTTCTGACAACAAAGAGGTAAGGCTGTACCAGCAAACAAGTGGGGGATGGTAGACGGGGCTTTTTCAGTGACGCCACTGGCTGGTTTGCACGTAGACGTTTCTTTGTTGTCAGCCGACTGCAGGAGCAGAGGCTAACGTTACGAGGTTCAGTAGGGCACTGGTTCCTGTACATTTTGCTCGTCTAAGCCTGTTTTTATCAGCGTTTTGGCGATTTTGCTTCCAGTCTGACGATGCCGATATGAGTTTATAGTTATGACAGAATTATCACGGTGTTTCAGGGCAAAGGCATGTTTGGCTATTTTGCTAGCAAACATTGTAGTCCACGTAGATTACTGTAAACTGTAAAAAAAAAAAAGGAAAAAGTACAGTTTCATGTCGAATAAAAAAAAAATTACATAAAATTTCAGGTGACAGAGTACATCATGGGAGGCGGCGAGAGATACAACATTCCAGTTGCCCACCCGGAGCGCCCTGTGCCCAAGAAGAACCACCAGCTTAGCAGGGGCAAGCAGAGGAGCCGTGATCAGAATGGTGTGCCTGTTATGCCTTCCGGTTCCCCGGGCGGGCCCCACCACCATGGCCACCGCAGTGCAAAGGGCACTGGCTACCCCTGGTCTCCCGAAACGCGGCAGGCCGCGTCGGCAGAGAAGAAGAAAATTGCCACTGTCCGATTTGCCACCACCCATGACCAGAACTTGGAAGGCGCCATGTCCCACCTGAACACTTTGCTGGCGTCTCAGTGCAACCAGAACTACGCTGGGGCAAAGTTCAGCGAGCCGCCCTCTCCCAGTGTTCTGCCCAAGCCGCCGAGCCACTGGGTTTCCCTTCCTATGGGCCCCTGTGATGGGCGTGAGATGATGGCCTTCCAGCTGAAAAGCCTTCTCAAGGTTCAGGCCTAAATGCCCCCCCCCCCCACTCTCAGATACCAATCTTTGGGTTCCATTTTGGTTTCCTACCTCTCCTGCAACACAGCAGCGTGGTAATGCATTTTTAGAACTATTTTTAGATCCAAGGAATTGCAGGGTGTGTGGCAGTTCTACAGATGTGGAGAACAGCTACTTGCCCTTTTAAATTTGTTTTAAAGCTACCCCAAACTAAGGCATTATAGTGTTGCAGTCTTACAAGAGAGTTGGGAATGCCTTAATGGGACCTGCTTCTGTGATGAACGATGAACTGGATATCCTTTTTTGTTTCTCTGTTCTTTTGTTTTGTTCTTTTTACATTGGCCGTCAGTTGTGTTCATTATTTCCAATCCTCCCCTTATTTTCCTCTACGGGAAGCCTAGAGCACAGTTGATCACTCCTTAGTCTATCTCCATGGAAGTCGGCTTTTCATGGCTCCCCAACCACCCAATAGCTTGTTAGTTGAACATGAGGTGTTTGCTTCTGGTCTCTTGTTACAGACCTCTCGGTGCTAAAGCACATCAGCATTTTTAGTTTCATTCTAGTGAAGCACCCAGTTTCTCATTTCAACTCTTGCTGATACTGGGAAGTCAAAGCCACTTTGTTCTGCAGGGAGACACGAGCTCAGTGTGTGTGTGTGGTGGGATGCAGTTTTAGTCGGTGCAAGGCACATGTGAACACAGCCTCAAAGCAACTTTTAAGATGAGACAATGGCACACTGACCTTGTACTGTGCCACCAACTCCTGTATTTTACTTTTTGGTTTTTCTGTACTATACAGCGCTGTGCGCTCTGCACTATGGGAGTTGGAACTGTACAAGGTCTGCAACAGCTTACGGAGTAGCCAATTTTCTTTTGTGTCCATTTCTTTTGGGCGGTGGTAATGTGCCGCAGTAGTTCTTTCTTATTGTTATTTTGGGTAAACCAAAGTGGTTGCATTAATTTCATCTTTTTCCCCCTCCTTCCCTCTGCCAAGTGGATGTGGTCAAAGTGCCATATAGGCCACAGCTAGGCGGCTCACCTTGAAAACTGCTCTTCCTCCTGTGTCCTTTCTCAAATGCAATCAGCGTGATCACCTCTTACCTCCCTTCTCCACCAGCTTCGAAGCCCCCACAGTGCAGGCCATGCGGAAGAGGACACTGGCATCAGTTCTATTGATTACATTGTCCTGTTGGCCTTTTTTTGTGTCTTGTATTTCATGTGTGGAGGCTTTGAAGCTGAACCACTGAGCTAGGAATGTAGGTGGGTGGTTAGAGCGCAGAATCTGGCACAAGAGGACTTGAGTCGAAGGATGTGGGTTATGTTTACATGTAGAGTACTGGTCGCACTGGTGACTTGCGAGCAATAGCCCAAGGAATTACTGCCCCCCCCCCTCTCAAAAAAGGTGTTGCACTGCTGTTGTATATTGTGTCTTAGAAGTTACAGGCCCAAACTGTCAATGGCATTGGGTACGAAATCTGCTGTCTCGTGTGTGTGTGTGTGTGTGTGTGTGTGAGAGAGAGAGAGAGCAAGCAAGCGTGTTTTCGTGAGGCAAACTTTTGGATGAAGTCATCCATCTCTTTGCAGAACGGGAAGAGTTTAATGGCCATCTTAAAGATGACAAAACAAAGCAATTAGAGATGGTAATATGTCATAGTAAAAGAGCCATGTATATAAAGTCAAATGTATAAAGCTGTAGCATATGTACATTATGCAGGATCATTTTAACCTGCTGATAAAGTATTTTTTAGTAATAACACTGAATGTAAGGGTCACGCAAAGATTGTGGCTCAGTTTAAAAAAAAATGCTGAAGAATATTTTTGTTAAAAAAAGTAAAAAGAAAATACATGCCTATAGCACGTGTCAATACCCCTGCACTGTCATGTTGCCAGTGATCTTGCACATGTTTTTATTTCTTTTCTTTTTTTAATTTTGTACGTTGAACAGTGTAGGAATTATGAGCTTTAAGTTTAAACCTATTTAAAAACAATTGGCCTTGAAAGAGATTGTTACAGGTGTGTGCATTTTTTTTTTTTTTTTGGTATTTGTTTTTTTCCCCTCTAATGAAGTTGCATGTTAAACCAGGAATTTGAATATCATTGATGGCTGTCAATTCCAGGCAGCCATTGTCTAGGTTTTGAAATGCATCAAAATAGTCAGTGATCCCCTATAACATTTCTACCATATGCCTTGTTTTGTCAATCAATGTATATAAGCCTGAACCATACTTGTTTATCAGCCATTCTTCCGCTGGCTGGTAACTGACTTTGGTTGTTTGTGGTGCATTTGTGTTTTCTTTTTTTTTTTTTTTTTCTCCTGTTGAATATATATTTTTATATGTCCACCAACAAACCTGTTCATACATGTAACAATCTCTCTACTCCAAATTTGCAGCTCTACGAGAGTGTCCTTTCACCAATTGGCTTAGAATTTTGTCCCGTTTTGTCTTCACCATATGAATTAAACAGCCCAACTGAATTTGATCTAAAAGGAAAAAAAATTAAATAAAAGAAAGCACTATTTTAAATTTGGTTAAATTGAAGAACAAAGAAAGTTAATAAAACCCATCCCCTCCCCTCCAAACTGTTGTCTGTGTGTTCAATGGTTGCTGTCAAGTCTCCTTGGTAGTTGGTAAAAGTCATAGTTTGAAGAACTAACTGCATGTTTTCCAATACATAGCTTTACCCAGTTGCATTAACTAGTAATGCATATATGTGTGAGTGTTGTGCAATTTTATAGGTGATTTAGTAGTTAATGTTCATTTTGACTATTTGCTAAGTGAAGCTCCATCAACCACTAGGCGTTCTTGACTTGGAAGAAGTGACCAAGCTATTGCTACCCCCCCTTCTGAGAATATTTACACAGATTCAATAGTAAACAAATAATTTTCAATGTTCCCACCATCATGGAACACCTGAAAGATTTTAACACTTAGGTTAGAGGACTTTCAGAAACCATTTTTTAGTTTTTAGTTCTAGTTTTGGAAAAGACGTGAAATCATTCCCGGATCTTAGGTAGATGGTTGACATCATGCAAGGGCACTCACTGTTGCTGGAAGACATTGTATTGTAGTCATGGAGAAATGTTTTGACAACTATTATGATTAGACTCAATATGTAGCATCAAATACACAATTTTGTATTAAAGGTGATGAATTATGGAAATTTCATTCAAGGTCATGGACATGTTCTATGAAATGTTTTGTCTATGAAAATGGGTGAGAACCACAGGAATGGGTGGGTATTCATCTACTGGAGACTGGTGGTCTGGTTATTCCAGGAGAAAGCTATGGCCTTTTACTCAAACCTCCACTGCCAAGTCTATCTCTAAAACGCTAGATCCATGGTACACAAAACGGATGTTCTGGAATTACAGCTGGCTGGAAATCGCAGTGTTCGAGAATGCTGCGCGCTTATTATAGAGAGCTAGCTGCTGTCATCACTGCAGTCTGTGTACCACAGGACGCTAATGTTAAGATAGCTCTCTCACTGCTGCTAAATGCCATCAACAAACATCAGCGTGCCTATCCAGATGGAGTTCACATCATTGCAGGGGACTTTAATAAGGCAAAACTCAAATCTGTTTTACCAAAATGCCATCAGCATGTGAAATGCCCAACAAGAGGGGAGAACACTCTGGATCATGTGTATTCCAACATCAAGCATGCTTACAGAGCCATACCCCTCCCCCACCGGGGACAGTCAGACCACCTCTCCCTGTTCCTCACCCCTGCATACACCCCCCCAGCCGACAAACAAAGCCCAAAATACCATTATCACCTGGCCTGATGATGTCCTCTCCCGACTGCAGGACTGCTTTGAACAAACAGTGGGAAGCCTTCCATCATGAAGACCTCATATTCACAGACACAGTACTGTCTTGCATCAAGTACTGCATTGGTATGGTCACTGTGGAAAAGAGCATCTAGGTGTTCCCCAACCAAAAGCCATGGATGACTAGCCAGGTCCGCAGGCTTCTCCGGGCCCGTGACGCAGCCTTCAGATCGGGGGACAGAGCACTATACAGCGCCACTCGCGCCAACCTGAAAAGAGGCATCAAGGCCGCCAAGGAGAAGCACAAGAGGAAGACAGAGGAGCAGCTCAACAACCCCTGGCAGGTGTGGCAAAGCATACAGTCCATCACCAAAGTCAAAGTGTACTTTATTGTCAATTCACTATGTAACAGGCATTACACAGAGGACTGAAATTGCGTTTCACCAGACACCAAATGTGCAATTTAAACTAGAAACACGCACACACACACGCAAAAACACAGCTACACTCATGGACATGAAGTGTACACAGACATCCACAATAAATAGACATAAGACATACGACACAGGTAAACATATATGCTTCCAGCAAGAAGGAAAGTTTGAGGTAGCTCTTCGTCGCTGGTGTAGGTTGAAAAAAAAGTGAAATGTGCAATATATAAGGTGCAATAAGTGAAGGTGCAATTAGTAAAGTGCAAGTGTGAAAGCAGCATGGACATCAGTGTGTGTGAGATTGTTTTTGGATGTCAGTAACATGTTCATGGAATGTTCATGGAATCTTCTTCATTGTGTTGATTAGCCTGATGGCTTGTGGGAAGAAGCTGTTTCTCAGTCTATTTGTGTGGCACCACATGCTGCGGTAGCGCTTTCCAGATGGTAAGAGGGAGAACAGTTTGTGTGCTGGGTGGGTGGTGTCCTTGATGATATTGATGGCTCTCTTGGAGTGTGTACATTGATGGCTCTCTTGGAGTGTGATGTGCCTTCTTGTCCGCAGCTGAGCAACTGCTGTGCCAGACGGAGAGGCTGCTGGTAAGGATGCTCTCAATACAAGCCCTGTAGAAGGTGGTGAGTGCAGAAGTGGGGAGGTCAGCTCTCCTCATTCTGCGCAGAAAGTGAAGGCGTGTCTGTGCTTTCTTGACCAGGGAGGTGGTGTTGGTGGTCCATGTGAGGTTGTCTGTGATGTGCACTCCCAGAAACTTTGTGTTTTTCAGACTCCACGGTACTGCCATTGATTGTGAGTGGGGTGTGTGTCGGGTGTCGTTTCCTGAAGTCTACAGTTATTTCTTTTGTTTTGTTGACATTGAGTTGTAGGTTGTTTCTGTCACACCAGTTGATGAGTTGATGTACCGCCTCTCTGTATGCTGAGTCATTGTCGTCACTGATGAGGCCCACCACTGTTGTGTCATCAGCGAACTTGATGATGTGGTTTGATGTGAATCTGGCACAGCAGTCGTGGGTCATCAGTGTGAACACCAATAGAGACAGCACACATCCCTGGGGGACCCCGGTGTTAATGATGGTGGTCTCTGAGGAGTTTTTGGCGACTGTCTGTGGTCTGTTAGTGAGAAAGTAGCCAGTTGCATAATGAAGTGCTGAAGCCTTTTGCACTCAGTTTGTTCACCAGGTGCTGTGGGATGACAGTACGTGACTGTTTTTATTTTCCAGATGAGCCAGGCATAGGTGGAGTGCTGTTGCTATGGCGTCATCAGTTTGGGGCGATAGGCAAACTGGTATGGGTCCAGAGTAGTGGGAAGGCTGGATGTTATGTGGGCCTTGACCAACCTTTCAAAGCACTTCATCATTATTGGAGTGAGTGCTATGGGTCTGTAGTCATTTAGTGATGTAGCTGGGGATTTTTTTTGGTAGTGGTCTGATGGTGGTAGCTTTGAAGCTTTCTGGTATGACGGCTTGGCTCAGTGAGATGTTGAAAATATCTGTGAAGACATCCGTGAGTGAGTCTGCACAGTCTCTGAGCACACGCCCGGGTATGTTGTCCGGACCTGCAGCTTTTCTGGGGTTCACCTTGAGTAGGGTCTTCCGCACGTCCGAGGGTCTAGTTGGAGTGTTGTGTTGTCTGGGCCAGTAGGGGCTTTTGTTGGAGTGGTAGTGGTGTTTTCTTCAAACCAGCTGAAGAAGGTGTTGAGAGAGTTGAGGAAGTCTGTGTTGTCCTCGCACGGCAGGGGTGTTGGTTTGTAGTCTGTTACTGACTAGATGCCTTGCCACAGGCGTCTGGGGTCTTTTGTGTCGCTGAAGTGCGAGTGGATTTTCTGTCCATAAGCCTGCTTGGCTGCTCTCACGCCCCGGTGCAGGTTGGCCCTGGCTGATCTGAGGGCGTCTTTGTCCCCAGACTTGAAAGCAGTTTTGCGTGCTCTCAGGAGCTCACGTACCTCCCTGGTGAACCAAGGTGTCTGTGACAGTCTTTGTGACTGTGACATCATCCATGCATTTGGATATGTATCCAGCCAACTACAGACCAACTACAGAGGCTGTGCTGGGACACCTGGGGACTCAGACTTGGCACCGGCAGAGGAGCTAAACAGCTTCTTTCCCCGCTTTGAGTCCCAGGCGCAACACTCTGCCCCACCACCCCAACTCCCGCTACAATCCACATCTACCTCCAGCCGGACATTCTGATCCCCAAGTTAGCCAACCTGGGGCTCCCACTATCAGCTACACAGAGGCCGACAGAAAAAGCCTGCAGAGGGTGCCCAACACCGCACAAAAAATCATTGGCTGCCCTCTGCCTTCAATTGCCACCATTTTCAACTCCCGCTGTCTCAGCAGGGCCAGGAACAAGACAATACCCACCCCGGTTTCCATCTCTTCAACCTGTTGCCATCTGGCAGGCGTTTCAGGTCCATAACAGCCAGAACAAATACATTCAGGGACAGTTTCTATCCCAAAGCCATCACCATTCTGTACTCAATATGCACTGAGGACTGTTAGATTTTGTATGTGGGTGAGTGTCTGTAGTGAAACCAGGGGAACCGCTCTGACACACCATCCCCCATGTGCATTCCCGTACAGCTGCCTACCCCTCCCGATCCGTATTTGCCACAAGATTATTTGTTTTATTACCTCCACCAGTACACTACCTGAATCACACTGTATGCTGCTTGCCAGTTTGTACTCATGTCTGTCGTATCTGTCTTATTGTCTGTCTGGGTACTCAGTGGCTTTACATAGGTGTTTTTCTTCTTTTATAGTTTTGTACAGTAGTTTTTGTAAAACTTATTTATACATTTATACTTTGCACTGTGTGCACTTTTAAGTAGTTGCTTTAAATCTCATTATACTGTGTATAATGACAATAAAGGCTTTGTATTCTATTCAATATTTCCAAAATTGCCAATTTCCCTATGAGATGATTTATTGATTTACCATCACCACCACTGTCAAAAATCCAGTGGTCTTCTGCTCCACACGCAGGAGAAAACTGAAGGTATAACCTTTACCCACTAAATGAATTTAATTATTACTTACATTTTATTTTCCAAGCAGTGCTGCTTATTGTATCTGCAACATGCATTGCATTCACATTCTAACAAATCCAGACCACTTTAATTCAGGTTAAACTGTTAAAAAACTGGGCCCTGAAGATGCAATCTCATATCTGGTGTTTTGTCCAGGTCTACTACATATTGAATACCAAGTCAAATACTTAGAAAAAAATCTCTTTATTGACATATGAAACAAAGTAAGAAACATAGATGGAACAAACTTCACTCTAGTTCAACTTTCCAAAAAATATATATCGTTCCTGACAGGTCAAAAATGGTACAAGTCGGCATAAAATTAAAGTGGAGAACAAAAACAAAAATCAGGGAGAAAGTTTTTTTTAAATGGGTCTTTCAGCTTGACATGTATTGTAAAAAGAGAGTGTAGACGTAATGATGTGTACATCTATGTACCTTAAAAAACCTTACAAAGAATCAACCACCAAATGGTCACATACCTGACTAGCTTCGGCACAAACTTTAGTTTTCTTTTATAATACAAAAGACTGACCCTAGAATTTGATGTTTTTTGTGGACTCTGAAGAAAGGATTTGTTAGCTTCAAAGATATATATATATATATTTTTTTTTTTTTAGATTTTCTTCAATGTACCAAATGAGTAATTGTTAGCAGTCTCTGATTAATCAGAGACAATTAAAACCTTTAAAGGAAAAAAAAAGCAGTCATGACGCAGTTTCAAAAAGTGACGCCCAAAAAAAAAATGTTTTCTCATCCGAAATACACCTCATGATCTTATCATAACTAAAGATTCTGCTTCACTCAATACAGTATCAGAATATTTTGTATGTAATTACTGATATCAGCTGTAAGAACATGGTCAACCAGAGGTGTTCCTGGTCGGGTGGGATTGGGAAGAATGCTGGCCATCTTAGTGCCCCCCAGATTTGCGTCCAGCCCAGGAGCGCGAGCGGGATCTAGAACGGGACACAGAACGCGAACAAGAGCGGGATGGGGAGCGCATGTGGGACTCCTTCTGAGAGTCACGGGAGCCAGTGGTCTGGTGGAACTCCTCTGCGGTGGGGCTTGGCGACTTGGAAGGTGAGTGAGAACGGCGGCCCTTGGCCTTAAAGCGGTCGGGAGAAGGCGAGTGGGATGGCGAGCGGCTGCGTGAGGCAGCGCCCCCACGGTGCCCTCGGTGATGCTCGCGCTGAGGTGGCCTGTACCTACGGAGAGCCAATGAGAAGGAAAAATTTGTATCCGAGTTGAACACTTCTATAACAGGAGAAATGCACAATAGACATTACATTACATTTACATGTATGCATTTAGCAGACACTTTTATCCAAAGCAACTTACATTTGTCAAGTATCAATTACATCAGGGCCAATCTCCCCTAGAGCAACTTAGGGTTAAGTGCCTTGCTCAAGGGCACAACAGTGGCAGCCGGGATTCGAACCCACAATTTCCAGGCTCATAGCATAGCCAGGTTCCTTAACCACTACTGTCCCTTTAGACAATAGACAGGAGGATGCTTACAGGAGACCTGCTGATGAGTTGAGGAGCAAGAAGGATGTGTACGAATGACATAACCCCAAGGGAATGGGAATGGTGTAATGCTAGGTACCGTATAAATTCATTTAAATAGACATAAGACTTAACAGGATTATTTATTATGTATTATTAGAAAAATAAGACTGAAATGTATTTATTCTGACTATCAAAGAAAAGGGTACACACACCACCTCCTCCTCATCTCAGTGAACATTCTAGCGTCTGAAACAGAGCAAAGGGTTGGCAATTCAACAGATCAGTAGGTCACCCAGTCGACACCTTGCTGTGAAGAGGGGTGTGAAAAAAGTCTGGCTACTCTAATCTTACAGGGTGTCGACAAAAGCAAACCCTTTGACTCTTACATTCACTGTGACAGCTGTTAGTCATTAAAAACATTTACATTTTTGCATTTAGCAGACAATTTTATCCAAAGTGACTTACAAAAAGAGGATTACGTTCAAGTCACAGCACAACTGAAAACTGAAAAGAGTAATACAAAATTAAAGAAAAACAAGTTTAAAGCTTTAAAGTTTCTGTAATACGCCCCCCGGAATTCAGAAATTTTTAGCCAGGAGATATTCTTGGAAGAGCTGATCTCATTATACTGTGTATAATGACAATAAAGGCTTTGTATTCTATTCTATTAAATATTTCCAAAATTGCCAATTTCCCTATGGGATGATTTATTGATTTACCAACACCACCGTCAAAAATCCAGTGGTCTTCTGCTCCACACGCAGGAGAAAACTGAAGGTATAACCTTTACCCACTAAATGAATTTAATTATTACTTACATTTTATTTTCCAAGCAGTGCTGCTTATTGTATCTGCAACATGCATTGCATTCACATTCTAACTTTTCAAATCCAGATCACTTTAATTCAGGTTAAACTGTTAAAAAACTGGGCCCTGATGATACAATCTCATATCTGGTGTTTTGTCCAGGTCTACTGCATATTGAATACCAAGTCAAATACTTGGTATTCAATAAAAAAAATAAAAAAAAATCTCTTTATTGAAATAGTCTTTCTATACCTTCTATACTCTTTCTATACCTAGGTGGAGAGGGTATCTGTTGCTCTGGTAGCACGTGGAACAACAGATGAGAATAGTCTGAACTGACCTGTGCAAGGTGTTGGTTGTGCTAGATAACATGCTTAGGAGGAGCGAAGTGGCAGAGGGTAACATAGGGCTTTAAGAGGGTATTAAGGTAGATGGGAGCAGATCCATCGATCACCCTGTAGACCAACATTAGTGCTTTGAGTTTGATGCGAGCAGCTAAGAGTAGCCAGTAGACAGCCAATGAACGGAGGTGTGACATCACACTGAAACTGTTTGAAAACCAGACATGCAGCTGCATTCTGGATCATCTGGACCTGATAGGAGGGCACTGCAATAGTGAAGGCGAGACCAGGACCAGGAGACCAGGAGCTGGGTTGCATGTTGGCTTAAGTGCAGCCTGATCTTCCTTATGTTGAACAGAGAAAAAGTAACTGGAGTAACTATAAGCAAATTAGTGGCAGTGTCTGGCAAGAATGAGATCAAGTTCATTGCCAGCTTTGTGAGTTGCAGGAATTCAGACACGCTGTAGCTCAAAGGAGTGGATCAGAGATAGGAAGTCTGCAGAGCCTGGATTGTCTAAGTGGATGTTCATATCACCAAGGACAAGCATGGGGGTCATGCCCAGGGATGGAGGAGAGCTAACTCAACTAGGAAATCGCCCATTTCCCCCCCGTGGACGATAGATGACAACCACATATATTTTTACTGATGCCGTTACCAAGATGGTGTGGTATTCAAGGAGGAGGAGCTACATGTGACTGATTGTACCAGTTGAGTATATTTCCATTTGTCAAATATTAACAGCCCCGCATCACCCCCTCATCTGTATGGATGTGAGATGTGGGAAAATGCATAGCTAGTGAAGAGTGCAGTAGGGGTGGCATTGTTCTCCGATTTGCTCCAGGTCTCTGTGAGAGCCAGAATGCCCAGAGAAAGATGGTTAGCACATGCAGTAATGAAGTCTGCTTTGTTCACTGCAGACTGACAGTTCCATAATCCTACAGAGAATTAGTTGTTTATGGATGAGGTGCGATGTACAGGGCAGAGGTTTGCAAGGTTACGGTTTCGTTACGCGAGAGAGAGGTGAGCGTGTGGAAATACTTTATTGACCAAGACAAGCCTACCTTTCATTCTCATGGCTTCTGCTGCGACGGTGCCTTCCGTAAGATCGTGAACTGCAAAAGGAAAACACACAGAGAAATAGCTAAGGACATGCTCCACAACCAAGTGTAACACTCAGACCACTTGATTATTCATGCACATCATGACCCACATGATGAAAAAGGATATATACTAATTAACTAATAACTAATAGGTTAATACACAAGGCTACCCATTAAAAAAGGATATATGCTACCACTGGCTACCAAGCTAGCCATTACCTATCTGAGGTGGCAGCCTTTGAGCACACACAACTCAAGATGTTGTGATATTACCCTGTGCCTGGTTGGTCACAATGCCACATACATGCAAAGTAAACATGCATGTGTTTAGGTTCAGCTGTGGCCTTTCCTGACATCAGGACATGAAGAGTGTGAGTGTGTGTGTGAGATGCTCACTCTCGGGGACTCTCTGAGCGACGGGGCCTGCGCTCGTACGAGGGGCTGCGAGAGCGGCGGCGCTCATAACTGCGGCTGCGGGAACGTCTGCGCCGGCTGTCCCGATCGTAGTCGTCATAGCGCGAGAAGCTGCGTGGGGAATGACGCTCCTTTGACTTCATCTGGCCAGGGGCTGCAAGATGACAGCAATATTAGACACACAGAGATCAGGTACTCCATTTCCCATGCACACAACAGGGATAAGTTACCCAATTTCATGATGGCGTCTACAAAAAGTTGTTACAAAATTATTATTAAAAACACCAACTCGATTGACATGTAACATAATATATACTGCAAGAGGCACTTAATGTGTGGGTGGTATAAACGGTATTGATATACAATTTATATTTGGCCATTGACAGAAATTTTTATTATACCGGCCTATCACAATAGTGCAGCTCATAGTTGTTTTTATGCGCATTAGCCTATATTCATATAATGTAGGCCTCCAGTTTCAAACTAAGACTAACAAGTCCAAACAAAAAACATTTACTTTTGATTTCATACAGAGACTTTATTAATATAATGGTAGTAATTTTTCATTTATGTTCTCTGCCTTGGCATCGCTAGTTGTCGATGGCCTTGTCCTTTCCGATTAAAAACAGTTTAGAGGTTTTAGCAGGTACAGCAAAACCCTAAAAACTCATGAGCAGTCTATGGTTTTCCGCTATGTGGTGCCAGAGTGACACGTCTAATTTGTTGAGAAGGGCTCACACATTCCACAAGCTTAAATATTCCCTCTCCACATTCAGTTGCTACCTTTTTCAAGGGGGGCGGATACGGGAACATCTTGGGACATCTTTCTTTGCATTTTATTCTAAACAGCGATACATTAATTACAGATTTAGTTAAGTTTAAGTAACACTTGAAATGACACTGCAATATGAATTTTTGCCTATATCGCCCAGTCCTAGGACCAACCCTATATATCACAGTAGCACATATCCGAGGTCTCTTTTTCAGCATTGTTTTGAAATTAAACCAACTGAGTAATTTTAACAAATGTCTGTTCTGTCACTCTAGTTTTATACTTTGTAAATACTCACTCTTGCGATCTCCTTGGGCAAACTGGATCTCAATCTGACGACCACACACCCACTTGCGGTCCAGGTTGTGCAGAGCATCTTCTGCGTCACGGACGTCTTCAAACTTGCTGCTGGGGTTAAGGTTTTGCATTGGGACAAATGGACTGGTGCAGTACTTGGTGCAGGGAAGAATGGGGTTCAGGGGGGCTAAAAGCAGCTGTTCAGCTTTACTGCAGTTCATTTACATAGCAGTCAGTGTTACCCACAGGGGGATGGGTTTGGTGATATGATACAGAGTTATCAGTACACAGGCTAAACAAAATACCACTGGATGCTTATAAAAGCACTGGCAGGGAAATGTTTAGTTACAGTTTTTTTTTTGACATGTATAAAGTGATTTTCAATTGGCTAAAAGATCAGCCTCTTTTTTGGTTTGTATGAATTTAAATAATTTAAATTTCAAGTGAAAAAGGAGACAGTTTTTTTGTCCTTGATGTAAATGCATTCGCTCTATCTTGGGTAGGATACAAAATTAAGACTTGTTACCTTTAATATGCTTGACCTTTGACCTTCAGCTTGACCTTTATGCTGTTTACGTGCTTCCAAGAGGACCTTGGGAGGGGGGCCTTGTGTTTCCTGCTTGACTTTCTCCCCATTATTTCTGTTCTTTTCTCGCTTTGGAACATATCGAAGCCTTGACGCCCACTCTGGTCCCCTTTTTGTTCCTCTTTGAATCTTCAAGCTTTAACTTTTCTCTTTCATCTTTTCCCTTCTACTTCTTGACGCCTGAATCCTTACGGTCTCTTTGGGCTTGAATCTACTCTACATCGGTCTTTACACGATCTTTGTTGGGAGGGTGTCCAGAACTGTATGTCTTTACATTTTCTGAGGCAACAACAGAAGAAATTACAGTTAGGAGCCATTGCCAAAATGCATTTACATAAATGTTTTCAGTAAGCTTGTCTTCATAAATCACAATTAGAGTACAACCACTGATGTGGGCATTCCCCTTTTTGCCCACAAAGATTATTTCATGGTCAAAAGTATTAGTCTTACATAAGGCAATCCACCTTTTCATGCAGAACTCAGGAAATCAGAGGCTACAAAGGATATTGAATGTATGCAAATCCTCTTGGTCGACGAGTATAGAAGTCAACAGGAATGTAGACATCTACAATAGGCCCATACCGACCAAACTCACGACGCAAATCCTCTGGCCTAAAGTACCATGAAATAACAGGACATTTACTTAACTGGCTCAAACATAAATTACCCTAAGCCAGTTTCTGTGATAAGGACATGCTGAGATGGACCCCAACAACCTGCAAACACGTAACATTTTCACACAAATCATTTAATTCACACACAGGATTGTAAATAAACAAACATCAAGATACTTTAGCATGAATGTGTGGAAGTTCGACGAGTACGAATTCTTTCTGCGCAAAAATGAGCTAGCCCTCCCTAGCAATCGGATATCGCAAGGTTATGTCAAGCCCACGTAAACTTGATATGTGGTGTGCGAGTGTGTGTATATGTATGTATATGTAACTTTATGCATTAACAACATGTACGACGACATTCAGGTCAGACTAAATTAGACAAAACTCAGGTCCTGACCATCCCACCGAGTGTCTGCGTGGTCGACGTGCCTATGTCGTTTCTATTTTGGGATGCATGTGTGCCTAAACACCTTGCCAAACACAGACACAACGGTCCCAAAAATGTGAACGGGGGATTTTAACAAGACTGGCGGTAGTAGGTACACACGAGTAACTTGATGGAAGGTCAATATAACAGCCACATTTAACGTCCTTATGAGGACAACAACCTAACGCTATCCCACTCAATTTGCAATGTAGGGTTGCCATGGAACTGAAACCAATTTTTGTTTTTGTAGCATTAGCTAAACAATGTTAGCCATTCATTTGCCAACACAGCTAATAACGGAAGGTTACCACATATTGGCTAGTTAATATCTACGATTATGGTTCTAACTTAATGAAGTCGACAATACTGGCAAAGCGTCTTTACGGTTGTATGGGAGAGCACGTTGGCGATACTAAATCAATCTTTGGCGTGCCATTAACGTTAGCAAGCTATTAATACAACTAGCAGCTAGCGTCGCAGGCGCTGTTTGAACTGCTAACATTAGCCACGTTCACGCTGGTATCACTGTGTGATTTCGACAATGACCGAATCACATATAAAATACCCTGGATATATTTTCTTACAACAAAATACTTCGCACTTAAGAGTGATATAAGGAACTTATTTACGTCTCTGGGCTAAGTTAATATGGAGGTTCTTAACACAGGAGCAGTCCGCACAGGTGTGCAAGCTAACGTTAATGTTATCGATCACGTCGTTTCGGTTAGTGGTAAAGTTAAATGTGATTTAATCGCATTGCGTGGTCTTACCTGGATTCGTCAGAAATGTTCCTGATGAACAGAGATGTATTTGGCGGCCTTAGGTATCGGGCCATTGTTAAAATTCCGTAATCCTCTTAGAAGTTCAGGAAAGCGGGGACAAGCACCTAGCCAGACCTAGCACACGTCGCCACTCGTCAGTTGTACACTCGGCGCATGCGCAGTCTGAGAGCTACCACTACGTCACTAGATCAGATAAAAACCACGCCTCTAGTCTGTCGTGGTACCGTCTTCCGATGACTGTGGCAGGCAAGCTTCTCAGGTCAGGCTTTTATGTGCCATCGTCCGTCCGCCGCCTTGACGCCAAAAACAGCCAAGTGTGTCTCTCTGCAGCCTACTCCAACACTCAACACACGCTCTTTCTTATTTTTTGAAGTTTTATGGCAGCCGGCATTCAAAAAGTTGCTTTGCTGCCATCTATAGGACTAGCACCGTAGTGCAAAACAGCGTTTTCCGTTCCCACTTGACCCTATTTCTAAAATACCTTTCAGAGATACTTCTTCCAAGCCAATCTCTCGCGATTTTCTGAGCAAATCTTGTCTTTGGCGGTCATAAATTATGCAGGGAATTAAAACTGTCTCGCTCCTGACAAAACCAAAAAACACTGCTGAACACATGCTTTTCCAAAGCAAATTAAGTGCTGTTCAGAAATGTGTGACCAATCCTCAATGTGGAAATAAAACATTTTTCCTTACGTGTAACCCATCCTCTTTTACAAGCAAACAGAGTGGCATTTCTTGTGCTTCTGTAAGGAACACACTGGGGAAGATTGCACAGCTCTTGTAGGCTACATATTCCTTGCACTACATCTAACCCAGCTAAAACTGACTTGGCTGCAGATCCATAAACCAAACATCCATATTAAATTCTTGCTCTAATTAAGTAAACTTAAATTTGCTCCCCATTCAGTTCCAGCAAGACATATCATTAAGTTCATAACCCTTTTAAATTTGTTATGTGTTATTATTACTTTTGATATGTGGTTTCTCCATGTAAGTCGTGTGTAAAAAAAAATTAAGAAACTTTTAACCCTTTACAATGTCCTACCATACAGCTCCAGTTTTAAATTTTCATTTATTATCTTCCTAGTAAAAAATACTAAGAAAATGCTACCTTAGTCTTCTCAATAGAGAATCTAAAACCCCATTTTGTTCCCCAATCCTCCACTAGGATGTACTTCACATTTCCCCCCTTTTCTGTAGGGGATCATCTGCAAATAATGACTTTCCAATAACAATGGATTAATAATGCTGCCTTTTGGAGTTCCATTATCAACCAAACACCTTCTAGATATTTCTTTCCCTATTTTCACCAGAATATTTCTATTATTCAAAAAAGTCTATAGCCCAGTTAAACATATAACCTCCAATACCAAGCATATGCATTTGGTTTGAAAGACCCTCTACCCACAGCATATCATACATCTTTTCCACATCTAAGAGTACTGCCACAATAGTCTCTTTCTTTACTTGAGCTTTTCTTATCTCATCCTCAAGACGTTTGTTTGAGCCAGTAGTACTTCACGCCTTTCTAAAACCACTCTGACAGCCAGTCATCAGTCCCCCTTCTTCAATAAAGTGCATTTAATCATCCTTCTCACTACTGACTGCGCTTGCTGATATTCAATTGAATGTTGAAAGTTATGAGTTCTTTTAACCTTCTAAAGGCTCTGTTCCTTTCTCTAACAACCTCTTCACGTGTAACATTCCACCATGGGACAATTTTTCTCACAAATTTTCCTGAGCTTTGCGTGCCAATCAACAGGTCAATTGTCAACACTTAATTGGGGCTGCATTTCCAACATGAATGTTGAATCCATTCTGGCTATGCAAAACAGCACTTTAGGAACATGTTGGTCCTATAAAAAATAAATAAATAAAGGAATCATTCCAAATGAATAATTCTAAATTTCATACATGAAAATGCATGCTACAGGTTGACTTGCATAATGGGAAGCGCAATCACTCATTTTGTGTGCAAATATCTGCAACTCACAACATTCTCACTGTGCTTTAATCAAGCTTCTCGTATCTAGCTAAAAGTTAGGAATTGGGTACCCTGCCCTTTAGACCACTGGTTCTCAAACTGGGGTCTGGGGGCACCCAAGGGTCCACAGCATGTTGCCAGGGGGTTTGTGAAAAAGTTTGCTACAAAATATAAACTTGTCTTATGGGGTGAAAAATACTAAAGATCAGTATGGAGCCCATTCACATTGTGCTCAATACTCCCACCAGCATAACATTAGTGAAAAATTAGCCATGATGCACTTTTCTTAGGCATTAATGTTAACTGCAAGGAAAATGAATGTTATTTACTTTTAGTTTTGTGAGACAAACAGTATTTCTTAACACAGTAGGTTTATATTTGACCAAAAATAGTCAATCCCTTTAAAACTGCTCCTGCACTGTCATGTTTTGCCAAATTCAATAACATGCCTACTTAAGACTGTTGTGGTTTTAGCAAAATATGTTTTTAGACTAAGAGTTTAAAAGCACCCGAAAGAACACATGGCTATAATATTATATGGTTACATTTTTGTTGCAATTATGAGGGGTCCTTGATCATAATTGATATCAAGCAGCCATTCTCAACTCAGGGTTTTTATATCAAGGTACTGACAATACGAGCCCATGGTGGTGATTTTGGTGGTCTTCTATGTCTGTGGTGGAGGACTGACTGGCTTGGGCTCTCTGAGGAGATGACAAAGTAATTTTGGTGTGACTGGTCTAGAGATTTCATGTGTTTGTCCTTGAGGAGAGGCAATGCTGAAATAAACACAAGGAGGATGCACTGAAGCTATTGTCATTTGGAGCCCAAACAATTAGGTGTCAGTGGTGTCACATAGGACCAAGGCTTGTGTTGCAGTAACACCAGAGATGGTTGAAGGTGTTCAGCTTAGATACAAACTTTTTTTGACCAACTCTGCCTTTGCATATTAACCCCTACACATCTCCATTCCCTGCTTGATAAAGGATTGGTGTCCACTATGGACTCTGATGTTTATTTGATAATTCATCCATAATTAATATCCAGGTAATCAAACATGTTTACAAAGGATCTCTTGCATTTTACATAAAACATGATGCTTGCAGGCATCACAGAGTTGACAAAGAGCTGAATGTTTAAGATAGCTATGCACATCTGAAGCAATAATAGCAAAGGGCTGAACATCCCCATGATTATCCAAGAGTTCTACTATAGTCCAATCTTTTTTTTTCTTAATTCCCACAGAATACCTTTTTAAACACAACAAATATGACACTGAATTGGAGGTTATGTGCCAGAAAATCAGTGGTTAAAACTATGATTTATTCGGTCTTGACACAGTTGTTTGTTTTTCATCGCACTGAATACATGGGCTTGCTGTATAACTGCTTTACATCCACAGTTATGCAATGCTGTACTAAGGGACACAGAGAGAAAGATTTTAATGTGAATGTCTTGACTGACTGACAAAAAAGTATGTTTTTATGAAATAAAGGTAATCTCAGTCCATTTTGGTTTGTGTGGCAAAGTTTATTTAAATATTCTCCTGAAATATGTAATGATCCTCATACTTTCTTGCTCTTCCTGACCATGGATACACCTCCTACTGTCATTTTCTGTGGAGGAAACAAAACAATGGAACTTGAGTCATAACCCTTGCAAATGGAAATAGTCCCATTTCAAAAGCTGTTGTATGCCGTAAACACTGGTAATTTTTTGTTCAGGTAAACAGTAAACAAAGTAATAAGTGACACTGACCTCTACCATCTCTCCCCCAACAATTTCCTGTTCGTGAGAGAACTTGTCTGTCTTGCAGATGAGTTTCCCTCCTTGCAGTTGGACAATGCACTGTCAACAGGAGAAAAAAAGACATTGAAACGGACAAAATAAAAGATGGCTAAGCTGACATTCCTTCACCCATAACCTAGGTTTGATAGTTGTATGAAAGTCTTTGTTCTAATTTTTGGTTAACATTAGGCCTACTGTACATATACCTTTGGCATAATATCATGACACCATGCTACAACAAGGATCAAGAATCAGATTTATTTTACATTGCATATCTTAACTCAACTTCAACACAATACCTTGAGCTTCTTCCCATCCATGGTGGTGATTTCAGCTTCTTTGCCAATGGTGAAGGAGTTGGTGACAGATTGGTGTGGGGTTTTCGAGGTGATGACGAAGTCGTTGCCAGTCTGCTTGATCTCAGTTATCGGTTTGATGTCTTTGGCCACTTTAATAACATCCTCGGGGAGAGCTAATGTGAAAATAAACACTTAGGAGGAGGCACTAAAGATTGTCATCACTGCAGTCATTTGGAGCTCAAACCATTTGGTGTCACATAGGCTTTGTGTTGAGACAACGGTAACAGCAGAGATGGTTGAAGATGCACAAGAGCATCTTTGTTAATATTTCATCTGCACTGGACAGTGTATGAACACATCCAACCAAGTATGACAATGAGTTATTATAACTAATGAGCAATGTTAGAGACAAGTGTATTCTGCATCCCTGTGAAAGAACTTAAAATAACTTACAGATGGCTCTGAGGAAGTCTTCGTAGTTCTCCTGTGTGTACACTTGCCATGTTCCAGAGAAGGCCATGTTGGATTGCTGTTATTTTTCCCCTTCACCAAATGGGTCAGAGCCTGAGAGAGCTGTGTGTGAAGCTCAGCACAATGTGAGGAAGAGGAGGACATCAGGCATCTACTTATACCAGCTGGACATACCTGTCAGCGCGCATCTAATCATTAACTCTCAAATTCTGTAGAGATGGCCTTTGTTTGAACAACCCAGCGTTCGCTCGCTCACCCCTCCACACAGCTCCATTCCCCAGCTTCAATAAAGAATTCTTTTCACAATGGACTCTGGCATTTTTATTCCTCCATAATTCAATGACCAATTATTCAAACCAGTTTACAAAGAATCTTCTGCTCAGACCACAAGGGATTTGACAAAAACAGCAGGTGACTTGAAGCATTGCAAAGCATAGGAGCTCCACATACACACACTGATGAGCATCAGCATCAAGAAATGTTTTGGTGAAGTGTGGTCTGTTGTCCTTAGGGGATGTTTTTAATTATATGGAACAATATTTAATTATAGAGAGATAGAACCTCAAATTGGAAGTATGGCTGAATATTAATGGTTAAAACTACGATGCCTAGGTGAATGACACAGAGGTCTGTTTGCTTTTTCATCTGCACAGAATGTGTGTGATTGCATAATGAATACATGCCTTCTATCCACAGTTATGAAATACTGTCATTTCTGAAGGGAGACATAGAGAAAGAGTTTAATGTTAATCAGCTTTGAAATCACTGGGCACCACAAGAGAGACACAAAGGAAAAAGAGTCCTTTAGCCTATGACAGACAGATCTGCGGAAGATTGAATTTGTGGCCAATTTCACAGACCGCTGTGCATAAATTATGATGACTTGGAGACATGTTGTGTCACACGTCCTGTACAACGGTCTGAAAATGTATGACTAACATGACAAGCATAATGAAATATCAATCAGGGCGTAACTGAATTTTTGAATGAGGGCAATACTAATTATGGTAAGCACATGGGTAGCTTTTTAATCATTGTCCATATTTTAGTCAAGTGCCCCACTGAATAACAATGCGCTCTCTTGCTTTAGCACTATCAATTCAACTGTGTAGCTCAAAATCCCTCTAGGATCTTAGTCATAACTAGCCCAGAAAGGATATTACAGTTTTTCACAATTGCTAAAACACCAAACCATATTTTCTGAATCAAATTCTCAAATTCCTGAACACATTTATTGGATTTATATGGCAAAACCAGAGACTACTTTCAGCTGTAGGTAAGTGTATTTAGCAAAAGACATTTACCCTTTTTCAGGTCAGATATTATTTATTATTTATTATATTATTTATTATATTAATTTACTTATTTATTTTTAGATTCCCTATTCTTTATTTTTATTGTAATATTTTATGTTTTGGTTGTAGATTTATTTTTACTGCACATCAGATGCTGATTTTTGTTTTGTGCTTATTGCAATGAATAAACATTTAGACTGCAGGCCAAATAGGCTCAGAGTGCACCCTTTAAGGCAAAAGTGCATCATCTGGCCCATAGTGCCTATGTTGCTGTAAAGATTTTTGAATCAAGAATAAACCAAGAGCACATACACACACTATACACCATAAACTACATACTACTACATCTGAAAGCCTATGATCTCTAGATGTGATTTTCTGTAACATGCATTCAGACTTGTCATAGGTTCCTCCATCCCAAAGACAATGGCGCTGTCAAATGGACCCTTACTGTTACCCCCATGACCCATCTCATTCCTTTGAGTTTGTCACTATGCCTGGCCACTGCTACATTGTCCAGCCATAATTCCTGATAACCACCTATAGACTACCATGGAATGTAAAAGTGGGATAATACTCTATTATGAACTATTATGAACCTTAGCTAAAACCATAGGCAACTTATAGTCTGTCATGGTTACTACTGATTGTAATTTTTCTCCATGACCCCTGGCAGTTGGGTTATCCCCTGAGTCGTGGATCTACCCAAGGTTTCTTCCTAGATTAACTGAACATAAGGGAACTTTTCCTTGCCCCTGTTGCTCTTGGGTGCTCCTATTGTGAAGCGCCACGAGACAATACTATTGTAAAAGGCGCTGTATAAATAAAACTGAATTGAATTAATTCACATTCAACATGGACTCTCCAGGAGCTTCTTGTACATCCCTGAACACTGTTTCTCCCATTTGAGACCAATAGTTGGTTTTGAGCACAGTTACCTGTAAAAGTGTTTTGAGGTGATCGTTCAGTTTTGTAACAAGATTCAAATGTTTCGAGTCTAGTTTGAAAAACGTTTTTTGTGTTCACAAAAAAGGTAGATAGTTCACTGGTGGGTTTGTTTGTACTCTGATGCTTATGAATGTATGAATTGTTTGTCCTTATTCAGATGGAGGAACACAAGTGATATTGAATGTTTACGTTTTTGTTTTAGTGCTTTTATTTGGATTTTGCTGACAAAAGCCTATCCACTATAACAAACAAACAAGCGATAAGTAGCAAGATAAAGTGATTTAGAAGTGTAGCCGATTCTTCATATTTATCATAAAAGCAGCTATCTAGATGCAAACCATCAGGCCATGCTCCTTTGGAGGCCGTGGGGCTCGGTGACACTACATCTCTACGGCGTCAGCGCGAGGTTTCTCTCCGTGTTTATACACACTCACAGTCACATTAACCGTTTCACTGCCGTACTGGTTACGGACAAAAATGCTGTAGTTTCCGGAGTCTTCCATAGTGACTTTGTTGATGGTGAGGGTGGTGCACTTGTGCTCCCTGGCAATATGGTACTGGTCTCTGGTCACGATTTCTCTGTCGTTCTTCAGCCAGTGCATCTCTGGTGCTGGATCCCCATCAGAAAAGCAGGTGAGGCACAGGGACTGAATTGATGGATAGATAGGAAGAGAGAGAAATCATAATTAAGGTCACTACAGAAGTGCAAAAAATTCACAATAAAAAAAATGTGTCCTCTGTATGACTGTTCAAATATAAATGTTCCTTTTATTTCAGAAGTGTCCTTGAGCTCCATGTAGTCAAGGTCCCTGAGCTGATTTTCATAGAAAGTAGGCCTATTCAACAGCAAATGTACTATACACTGCCAACTTGGACTGATTTTATGCTATAAATGGATGTAATCCATTTCACACTTGGACTTCTCATTCCAAGAACTACGAGTCTCTGGTAGACAAGAAAAGGTTCATTAAATTTCATATCACACCTTTTCCTCCTTGATAGCCACCACGTCAGGCAGGCCCTTGGTTACCCGAGCTCGGTCTGCAGGAGGCGAATTAAGCAGGATTACATTAGACATCTGCAGTCCCATTTAGCTGCTTCACAGCTCAGGTTATATAAGAACAAGAATGACTGCACTTATTACATAAAGTATTCCTTACTTTTTTCAGCCACCGCAACTTGCCTGAGGGAAGAAAATGAATCACACAATTAATACTGACGTTTCTAAACACCACAGTTATGGTGCTCAGGCTCAAGCAAACAGGGATTGTGTCATCTAACAAGGGCATGCAGGGAACAATTTGAAAACACACACGCGCGCGCACAAACGCATGCGCACGCACACATGCATGCGTACGAACACACGAATGCGCACGCACACACACACACATGCATGCGCATGCACACATACATACACACACACGCACACACACACATACACACACACAGGCAGGCACACACTGTAAACACACTAGTCAACGTGACTATAATGCAGCAAACATGCAAAGAGGGAGGCTGGTTTACTTCAGTCGCTGGTATTCCAGCATGGCATCATCAAAGGCTTCCAAAGGAGAGACGGAGAAAGGGCATAAAATGAGTGTTTTGAAATATGATTGCCTATAATGGCCATAATCGTGTTAATCGTCGTCTGCCTAGTCCTTTTCAAAGGGGCCATTAAGCTGTATGCCATATGCTGGCTTATTACCTTGGCCAGACAGGTCCAGTGAGCGTTTATGAATGTCCACACCGTCAAACATCTCCAGAGTGTACTTCCCTTTATCGCTCTCGGTGGGGTGGTGGATCTCAATCCACAGCTTCAGCATACTGCTACCAGGCTTTGTCCTCTCATCCAGGTCAATTCTCCTCTCCCTAACACACAACCAATGGTTTCATGAGCATGTGGTTAAATGAGACATGTGAGAATGAATGGTCACCGTTTACACACATTAAACACGTTAAACATAATGTTCAAGTAAGATTCTATTGTATTATATGGTCTTGTTGTAGTAGGAAATTTTCAGTTCTATCATAAGATAAATTCAACCACTTCTTCACATGAGCAGACTAGAATATTTCTCTCTTGTATCCTTGTCCATCTCTTTGTTATCTCACAGACTGGTTCCTGGTGACTGTCAGTGTCTTTTATTTTAAATGTTGTCATCAAAGGAATAGGACAACGTTTTTCATGATTACAAATGATCTTCTTGAAAACTCTGAATACTATAACACAGATGAATACTTCTAAGCTGCACAAAGCTGCATTCTGGACTAAAGCATGTTACGTCTTCTCATTGTTCCCATCATTCTTCCATCACATACACAGCACAGGATCCACATACAAACCAACAGAGTTTTAGCATTAGTAATGCTGCCAGGTGTTACACATAATTAAATATGCACTAAATAACATTAAAATTTGAAATACTAACAAAAATATATTTCTGTGATTTCACTCCAATAATTGGATTGTATGGTTATAGACTGCGCTGTATTTTAGTTTTGCCTGTTTAAATACATTCAGTCATTTGTTTTGTTTTTAAACAGCTGAGTATTAGTAAACAAAGTGACATAAAGCTATAAAGATGTGTGTTGTGCTTGAGTGATATGCAGTGCTATTTGTAACATGCACAGCTTGGAATCAGCTTGCTTCTAATGTCATTTCTCCTGTCCACTCTCAAGGCTTTGAGTTGTAGTGATGCCTGAGTGGGCACACTCACTTGAAGTGCCAGCTGGTCTTTAGGTAGCTCAGATAATACTTTAGGGAACAGTACAGCTTGAATCCTTCAGCAGTGCACTGAATCCTCATTGGACCGGCAGACAACGCTGTGGACGAGATAAGGCATGAGAGGACACACACACACACTCAAAGAAATACACCACAGACACATTTCCATACACACATGCACACACAAACTGACACACACGCGCACACACACACACACACACACACACACACAAACGCGCGCACACACACACACACACACACAGTGAATAATATCTCTTGATGTTAGATGAGGAGAAACCCCCATCTGTTCCATGCTGAACTGAACATTTCTCTCTTCCTGACTGAACTGAATTCCCAAAAGTGAAAAGCAGCAATCACACTCACCACATGCCTTACTCAGGTGCTGCATAAGACGGTCGAACTCTGTCAATCATAAACACAAACAGTTTTTTTTTGTTTGGTTGTTTTTTTGTTTGGTTGTTTTTTTGCAGTGACAGTCCGAATAACAAACTTATGGAGCATATTGATGAGTTGCCGCAAATCTCACCTCCATTAAGCAGCTCCAGAACACTCTCGTCCTCCCCTCTGCTGTCGGACACCACTACTCGGTACACACCTGCCTCTCCCTTGGTTACCTGGAGGAAAACCACAGCATAGTTAGAGCATCATCAGTTTAGGACCACTGTGGTCTATCATAAACAATCACAAAAGAAGTATAATTTTGTACCAAAGCATTAACAATGACCAAAACCACAAACGTGTCCTGGTACAGTATAAAAGTAGGAAGTAGGATTTTTCAACTCCAAATTTATCTGTACTATTCATGGCATAGTTATACATTTTGTTGCATTTGTTACTGCCACAAGTTTGCTAAGGCTTGGCTCTTGATTGGCCACAAGGTTGCTAAGGCTTGGCTCTTGATTGGTCACAAGTAACTAAGGCTTGGCTCTTGATTGACCACAAGTTTGCTAAGGCTTGGCTCTTGATTGGCCACAAGTTTGCTAAACCTTGGCTCTTGATTGGCCACAAGGTTGCTAAGGCTTGGCTCTTGATTGGCCACAAGGTTGCTAAGGCTTGGCTCTTGATTGGTCACAAGTAACTAAGGCTTGGCTCTTGATTGACCACAAGTTTGCTAAGGCTTGGCTCTTGATTGGCCACAAGTTTGCTAAACCTTGGCTCTTGATTGGCACAAGGTTGCTAAGGCTTGGCTCTTGATTGGCCACAAGGTTGCTAAGGCTTGGCTCTTGATTGGTCACAAGTAACTAAGGCTTGGCTCTTGATTGACCACAAGGTTGCTAAGGCTTGGCTCTTGATTGGCCACAAGGTTGCTAAGGCTTGGCTCTTGATTGGTCACAAGTAACTAAGGCTTGGCTCTTGATTGACCACAAGTTTGCTAAGGCTTGGCTCTTGATTGGCCACAAGTTTGCTAAACCTTGGCTCTTGATTGGCCACAAGTTTGCTAAGGCTTGGCTCTTGATTGGCCACAAGTTTGCTAAGGCTTGGCTCTTGACTGGCCACAAGGTTGCTAAGGTTTGGCTCTTAATTGGCCACAAGTTTTCGTAGAGTTGGCTCTTCATTGGCCACAAGCTTACTAAGGCTTGGCTCTTGATTGGTCACAAGTAACTAAGGCTTGACTCTTGATTGGCCACAAGTTTGCAAAGGCTTGGTTCTTGATTGGCCACAAGGTTGCTAAGGCTTGGCTCTTGACTGGCCACTGTGCACTGTGTGTGTCTTTTCACATCTTGTCCCATTCACCTGAGGAATGGTTAAGTTGCTGACACCAGAGGCCTCAGTGATCTCAGTGACGTCGTACTATTTACCTGAGGAATGATTAAGGTGCTGACACCAGAGGCCTCAGTGACGGCCTGTTTCAGCTCCATCCCATCCTTATACCACTTCACAGTGGTGTCCTTGTTCATGTTGGTCACCTAGTCTCAGATAGTAAACACAGTAAAAGCCTTTGTCAGTGGAGCGTTGCATGATTTAACCCCCCCTTCACAAAAAACAACCTTACACTGTTTGAATCATGTTAACACACTGACAGTGAAACTTTGAAAGACATAATAGAAGAAAGATATAATTTCTATTGCAAATGCTTTAAAGGCCTTCACATACTGACAGTCAGTACAAAAATACCAAAAATCTATTCAAAAATGTAGTTAGCTAGTCTGCTAATATAGCAAGGACAACAAAACATAGCTATTGGGGCAGAATTAGGTTTTTGTGTAGAATTTGCCCTGAGAGCTACTTTTTTGTAGGCACTTACAATATTAGCAAGCTAGCTTGCTCATTTCTGAAGTTTTGTACCGATTGAAGGTACGTAAAGCCCCATTGAGCAAGTAGATGTATCCCCTGGTTACTGTATATTCAGGATTCTGGGCCTCTAAGGTGCTTACTCAATACACTCTCTCTCTCTCTCTCTCTCTCTCTCTCTCATACTCTCTCTCTCTCTCTCACACACACACACACGCACACACCAATCCCCTGCCCCCCACCTACACGCATATCTACAGACACACACACCTACACTCACACAAACACACACACACACACACACACACAGTTTTGAACAAAGTGTCATAGTGATGGATTACCTTGCATGTCATTATCATCTCACAGTCTGATGTCACGACCCAAGACAAAAACTGCTCAAAGTGAGGTCCTTTGGAGAAGAAGAAAAAGAGAACATTTCTGAATATATGTGATGATCCCTATGTTACAAAATGAAAATCTCTAAATAAAATACATCCCTCTTATCTTGTAATGCTTTGTGTCAAAGGAAAGTGAGCTACAACGAGCGGTTTCAGTAAAAACAAATTGTAGTAACATCAAACATCAAATTCTGGAAAAAAACCCTGTGGCTTTCTTAGGTACCAGAATGCCCTCATCAGTTAAAGACAGAGTACTGAAGGTCTCACTGGTTCACCTATACTTCACCTATAGAGGGGGTACTGGGTCTGTGAAATCCAGAGCCATGACACTGTTTTATCTAAAGCTGGGATTGGCAAAAGGGACTGAGGTAAGAGCAGGTGCCTCCCCGTGGGGTCACTCACCCGCCTTTCTCTTCCAGTCACGTCTGTTAGCCTGGGATTTGGCCAAAGTCTGACGGAATTCTACCAAAAGAAAAAGAAAAACAGGAGTTTTAGTGAACGGCAAAAACATCAGTTTAAAAGTATGGTGCATGCCTTAAAAAATACTAATCCTATCAAAGATATAATGTCACAGTTAACCAGAATAGCTAGTCCATCTTTGCTCTGACTGAATTTGAATCTGGAAGTTAATAACAATAACTTTATACTATATCCATTCCATTCCACCTTATTCACCTGAGACCTGAGGTTAGTCCATGGCCTGATGATTACTATTCTGCTGCCTAATCTCTCTCTCTCTCTCTCTCTCTCTCTCTCTCTCTCTCTGGTCCGCAGGGCTGCAGAGGCATGTGTACCTAGTGTATGCAAATACTGATGGGACTTTAAACGCTTCACATTTTTGCCTGCTGTGCTTATTGTCAATAGCAAACAGTTGCAGTTAACCCAATGCAGCACTCTGCTGTCTTACTCCCTGCTCTCTTATCTACATAGAGAAACAGAACACTCATCCTTTCCAAACTGTAGAGCGTTATTTCAATTTCCACACAATGCTATCGGAGAGGGTGAACTCACTCTCATCCACAAACACCAGAGTGAACTGGTTCTTGGCACGGCCATCTCTCATCTGGGCAGTGTAGGAGCCCTCGTCCTCCTTGGAAAGCTGGTCAAACAGGATCTCCACCAGACCATTGGCCTTGTCAAAGTTGATCTTGCGGGCCTTGGAAGTGATCACAATTATCAAGATGTATAATTCCAAAAGACACCCACGATACCAAGCACAGATGTTATAACTGTATACTGTCTTCACACTACTCTGCCTTCACAAGCATCACCAGTTATTATCTTATTGTCTTTATATCAGCCTTTTGCATGTCTAAATTGAACATGAATTGAACCAGAGCATCACAACTGAGACAGTATGACATGAATGTTTTGTACTGACTAGATTTCAGCAGGGTCAAACAAGGTCACGAGGACCCTGAAAATATCCAAAACAGGGAAGTTACAGTATGATGAATGAAGCAGCGGACAACAAATGCTATAAAACCCTGTGCACGCTCCCAGTAAAATATTACGTAATGGTAGTGTTAAATCCCCAGGTAAAAACAAGACAGCTCCGTCAGAGGCTATTTTTAGAGCAGTTTCATAACACAGTAGCTACATGTAACCTTTAAGGCAAATTACTAGATTTGCTGGCCGATGTCTGTGAGTGCAAAAAGAATACCTGACACTCAGATATCTTTCATCCTAATACATTCAGATAGAAATGTCTTATTATACAGTGTGCAAGGTCATGGATTTTCTGGCACTGACAATTGAATATAAGTGCACAACCGTATGTGTGTGTGCATGTGTTTGTGTTTGAGAGAGAGAGAGAGAGAAAGAGTGCGAGTATGTCTGTACCGGGGTACTGGAGATCTCCCTGTCATTCAGGATGAGGTGCAGTTCAGCAGAATTGGACAGGGGTTCAGTCTGTAGCCACAGTCGGATATTACCCTGCTCCGACACCTCCACATTCCATCCTGACTTCAGCTGAATCACTGACAGCAACCCAAACCAGGATCACAAAAGACCATCAACACATAAACACACACAAGCACTTAAAACACACAAGCAAAGGAGGAACGAAAAAAGCATAAATGTTATGGGGACAACAGATGCCAGGAGACTGGGTAATTCATTAGCAGTGGCCCAGCCAAACACCTCCATTTGTCTCACTTACATGGGTTCCTGATGTGCCAGCCTAGCTCCGTAAGACGCTCCAGGTCTGAGAAATGAGACATGCGAGAGAGAGAGAGAGAGAGAGAGTAAAAGAGAGAGAGAGAGACAGAGAGAGAGAGAGAGAGAGAATGTGGTACATTTAGTACAGTATTGTGCCTGACACAGATGCATATTCCCCCAGCAGATTGATTCATAAGGTTTGCCGAACAAAAGACACAAACAAGTCAGGGCAGATATGCACTCCATGGCTGCCTCTTTCACGGAGCGTTAAGTAAGTAGCTTGTGTTGGTGGGTATTAAGAATAAATGCATAAACAAGCTGTTTTATGCACATTCATAAATATTCAAATTGGCACAATCTTCCATAAATGCAGCAAATCAGTCGTAAATGTGAAGTGGAAGTTGGTATCTATTTTTGGTTTATTTTTACATGACTGCTGCTGAAAAAAAAAAAACTATGCCTTGAGCATGAGATGTATTGAAATTGCCTTGTATAGTTTCCGATTCGAACATGATAACTGTGTTAGTGTGGAAGAAAACATGACAGCACAAAAGCACAAAAGGACTTTGTGTGGAGAGGATAGAAAATGAGAGAGTGAGTTTCTGAGTGATAGAGAGAGAGGAGAGGAAGAAAGGATAGCAGAGAAGAGGGGAGGGAAGGAAGAAAAGAGGAGTGAAGAGGAGAAAAGGAGTGGAGAGGAGAGAAAGAAAGGAAAGGAGAGGAGAGGAAGGAGAAAGGAGAGGTAAGGAGAAGAAAGGGGAAGAAGAAAGGAGAGGAAAGAAGAAGAAGAGAGGAGAGGAGAGGAAAGGAGGTGGAAAGGAGAGGAGAGGAGGTGGAAAGGAGAGGAGATGTAAGGAGAGGAGAGGAGAGGAGAGGAGGTGGAAAGGCAAGGAGAAGAGAGGAGAGGAGAGGAGAGGAGAGGAGAGGAGAGGAGAGGAGAGGAGGATGTTGTATACCCTCTGCAGTGAAGGTGTAACTGGAGGAGGCTGCTGGGTTGTCACTGAGCTCCACGGTGTACAGGCCCAGGTCCTCCTCTGTGGGCTCCAGGAATGTCAAAATAGACCTGTGGGCATTTCAAGAGCATTTACAGCAGCATTTACCCAGTGATGACACACATGTACACACACACACACACACACACAGAGAAAATGACACAGTGAGCACACAGGCCCACAGATCCACACATATGCCATCCTCACTTATTGTTTTTAGTTTCCACCCTGACTCTTCCAGCATCAAGAGCCTCGCCATAGTTCCTGCTCCAGATAAACCTGCTGTCCTTGTTCATTTCGTCCACCTCATAGGCCAGGTAGATGAAGCCATCATTATCCACACCAATCTCCACCTCCTTAGTGCCTGATGGGGCAGAAAGCAATCATCACCATCACCATCATCATCAGGAGAGCTGATTGAGACTGAGGATGGAGTGGTGATTGGTGTTCTGAGTGGCGCAGACCTGGTTTAGTCTGAGCTGTTACTGGCTCAGAGGGCAGAGAGGCCATGCCTACGCCGGCTTGATTGACAGCAGAGACACGCAGACGATATGTCTGACCTGATTTGAGGCCAGTTACCTGCGCAAGACATGGGAACAACCATCAGGCTAGACATCACATGACTTCTAACATACAGTAACTCCTATCTGATATTAATACCAAATATCACGCACACACACACACCTTTAAGTGAGTGCTCGTGATTGGCTCTTCATTGAAAGGCGTCCAATTCTCAGACTCCTCCCCTTCGCTGAGCTCTATCATATACCCGGTGATCTCTGATTGGCCCTGATACACAGGTACCGCCCACATCAGCACTAGGGAGTTGCTGCGGATCTCACGGAACTCCAGGTCATAGGGGCATCCTGAGCAGTGGGGATGATGGGAAAAATGTGCATCCACACATCTTGCACACAGATGCAACTTTGAAACTTTTTACTCATTCATCCATTCGACCATCCAATCCATCAACAAACTCATTTGTTCACAAATTCATTAGAGCCATGTCCTCCTCCCATCTAATTTGTTTTTCATCCATCCATCCATTTATCTATCAATCCATCCATCCATCCACCCACCCATCACTCCATCTGCTTCCCCACTTATCCATCCATGCATCCACCATTCATCACTCCATCAATTTAAACAAGCCTAAGATTAAATGTTGTCTTTATGTTTTTTTTCATTTGCCTGTCCTCATTTTACCCTGTTTTTACCCACCACTTTGCACCACTGTCAGTATTACAGTAACCCACCAAGCAGCAATTCCACACTTATCTTCCCTCCTGTCACAGACTCATCAAAACAACAGCACTGACAGAACCGAGAGCTGCATAAATGCCAGATAGCTGGGTCTTTGTCCTCATCTCTCACCTCACGTGGATGTTTTTTAGTCTGTGTTCTTACAGACATCAGACTCAGTCTATATGGTTTTCCTTTTTAATATTTACATGACAACAAAATAAACAGCATTACAGTAAATGGATCAGTGATATCTGTGAGTGGTTTATATGTAAGTTCCTTTGTGTGTGTGTGTGTGTGAGAGAGAGAGAGAGAGAGAGAAAGAGAAGGGGGGAGAGGGAGAAGCATGTGTGGATGTAATTTGGGTCCATCCTCACCTGGCTCTGGCATTGTCCATTCCTCACACAGAAAGAACTCGCTGGGCTTTGAGGACTTGCCAATGCCAACAATGTTTGCAGCAAACACATGGAACTGAAAATACTGTCCCTCATGGAGGTTAGACACCTGCAGAGAACCTGACTGTCACTTTAGAAGGAATACATTACAGTAAAATGAAAGACATTCATTTGTTCCCTGTGGATATTGAATAAACAGTATTTTCTTCTTACATGCAGACAAAAACAGTTTAAGTTCATACACTGATATTACAAGGCATGGTAATTTGCAGACTTAGAGTATCCTTTAAGGGGTAAAATGTATTAAAAGATTATGGCCTTTGCCCCAGGAAAGATTCTCCATGATATGACAGGGCTCAGCCTCAGCATTGCTAACCAGAACTATCACAGCATATCACATCATGACAAGATGGCACGCTTGACTGAGCAGACTGTAAGGAAATGCCTCACAGATGGAGCTGTTCTTCCACCAGTGAACACTAGATGGCAGTAGAGTAATTTCTCATTAAGGTGTACTGGCCTGGGTGCCTGCCATTGAGCCCTGAGGGGTTTGCCTTTCAGACGGCCTCTAATGAAGCTGGATGGGTGGCTTGCCTCCCTGACTGCCCAGTGTGCAGCTAAGCCCAGGCAATCAGTGGATCTTCCAGCACCCGTGCCTAACTGCTCCTGCATCCCTGACACTAAATGATCAATACAACCTAACTAATGTTTCACCTATTGAGATGTAATATGAACGGGATGTGTCAATGCAGGCCACATCTTATGTGTCAAAGATAAGAATAGTGTGATTTGATGGAGAGAGTAAATCTTGAGATGAGAAAATCTTTTTTTCAGATCTTGCAACTGTGGGACTAAATTCTGCCCAGCAGGAGGCGCAGTGCTAAAAAGATAAACATCACAAGGCTGCGTGAGCATCCCACAGGAAACGCTGTGTCCATTGTTTTAGCCAATGGTTCCAGTTCTAACTGAAGCTAACCTGACCTCTGAGTCCCAAACAGTACTAGCCTACACATCTATCATACCCTCAGTGGGCAACTGTGCAAAGAAGGGAAGGGTTGAGAGAGTGTGTGAGTGCCAGTATTTGTGTGTGTGTGTGTTTGAGTGTGAGTGTGATTGCTCAACTGTCATGCCATCTCTCCCTGACCACATTTTAAAGGTGAGCTAATTAAGATCGTCACCACGCGGAACGAGGGACACGAGGGAACGAGGTTTGGATTTTAAGCTTTAATGAGGTCTTGGAGGACATGGCTCACTGCAGGCAAAGGAACGCAAAGGGAGAATGGCATATAAAAATCAACCCAGGAAAGAAGGACGGAAAAACCATCAAGACCCATCATTAAAACCCACCACGGGAATGTGTGGGAGAAAAACAATGCCAAGTCACCTTGAAGAGTCGTTCTTTGATGGGCTTGATGTTCACCTCACGCCAGGTGGTCTGGGCCTTCTCTCTCTGGTCCAGATAGTACCCACTCACAGGGGAGCCACCGTCCCAGGACGGAGCTCTCCAGTTCAGCAGCATCTCTGAGTCAGTGCAGTGCAACAGGGCAATGGCTGACGGAGGGGATGGGACATCTGGGGAGAGAGAGAGAGAAACAAAAGTTATGTTGAGAACAGGACATGAGAAAGAGATAAGGAGAAGGAGATAAGGATATCCGATGAGAAATGAACTGTAGTGAGTGAAAGGCAATAATGGTGGTAGGAGAGAGTCTGTGAAAAAGCAACTGCATAGAAATTCTGTCTAGAAAGCGACTGTATTAAAAACATAGAGTCAGAGAGAGTGAGACCGAGAGAACTACTGCTGGGATTATTATGAACAAAAGAAATACCACAACCTGAACAAAAGACTTCGGTCTTACACACTAGGTTAATGCACGCAAGACGCAAGGCTTTTACTAATGTTTCAAGCAGGCGAAAAACTAATGAGGCAAAATCATACAAACTCCCCAAGATATCAGTAACCATGGAGCCAAGTGGACTCTCCACTCTGTATGCTGGAGGGCAAACAGTAGCACTAGCGTCCAATGGGACTTTTCTGTCATTTTCCACCAATTTGTGACACTAACCTTACATCCCTGCTCTCTAGTCTTTTTCTTTCTTTCTTTCTTTCTTTCTTTCTTTCTTTTTCTTTCTTTCTTTTCGCTCTGTGTCAGCCCCTTTTTCATTATCTAATCAAATCAATGAATCAGTGGCTTGTTAATAAATGGAAATCCAGTTAAGGTAATTTTCTGTCTGTGCAACGGCTTTAATTATTTAATCTATGGAGTGCTCAGGCCTGATAAAACGCTGGCAGAGCCCCCACGCCCCCACAAGTCAAGGGTGAGCAATCAACCCTACGACCAGAGCAGCAAATCACAGACAACTCTGCAATACCATTCTACTGCCATCAGGGTGTTTCATTTATTCTGACCCATCTACAACCCCCTCATTTGATCACTTGAGCCCTCTCTTCTTTTCTTTTCTTTCTCTCTGACTTTCTCTCTCTCTCTCTCTCTCTCTCACACACACAGCAAAGCACACACACACATTCACACTTTTCCTTCCCTTCTCTCTCTTTCCTTTCCTTTATTTAGCTGACTGAAATGAGTGATGAGGCCTTGGTTGCTGGAGCTCTGGAGTGCCATCCAGCCAAAGCCAAAGTGCTGATGATGTCTGTGAGTGAGCCCTTTGGTTCATCTCAGGACAAGGCAGAGCCAGTTTACATGAATGGGACAGAAATGTCAGGCCCGTCATTATCTGATCCTACATCAGTGCATCGGTAAATTACATCAGCGTGAGTGACAGGCAAAATGAGCCACTATTACCAGGGAGCCGGCAGCTCCACAGAAATAATCAGAGCTACTATTATAGGTCAGAACTGTGCCAGGAACTGCGGTGGTTCTGAGCGAGATAGATTACCTCTACATTAGCAAAGCCTCTCTCATTTAAGGTGAAGGAAGAGATATTTCCTATCAAAGTCACACAGTTGATGGATTTGAA
Organism: Tenualosa thibaudeaui; assembly: GCA_027481765.1. Lineage (NCBI taxonomy): Eukaryota > Metazoa > Chordata > Actinopteri > Clupeiformes > Clupeidae > Tenualosa > Tenualosa thibaudeaui. The sequence goes on along the minus strand of JAIFZK010000019.1, from coordinate 2,244,206 downwards.
TGTTTCATCGCAATTTGAATAGTGAAACAGTAGCCCTTTACTTCATATGACACACTCAGTGAAGGCTTTTCTTCCTTTCGCCTGGGCTGCAGACGGGTTTCTTTGTCTTCTGGCGGAGCTCTGTGAATTCTGTAGGATTCAAGTTGTCTTAACTGTAACCAAGTACCATGTTTCATCTTCACTGACTGGTGATGTGGCATTACAAGACAGTCAGCCCAGCACTAGCTGGTTTGCATGTTCACTTTTTGTGGATTTCTCGACACTTCACAAAAGTGTTTTTGACATTACATGAAAATGGTTATGTCAGAACCTAAGAGGGGCAGACTAATATAGTTTCCTTTTTGCTCAATTAGGTTGATATGTGAGCATCACGTTGACCTTTAAAGGTTTTAACGTAACCATTTGATGTAATGTCAAAACCACCTTTGCTGTGAGGTGTCGAGATATCCACTGAAGTTAAACCAGTTAAACACAGGGTTGTGTGTTTGTGTGTGTGTGTGTGTATGTGTGTGTGTGTTGTGTTTGTGTGTGTGTGTGTGTGTGTGTGTGTGTGTGTGTTTGTGCCAAATGCATTTGTGGCCAAACAGGGTTAAGTACTCACATATGGCCGATTTGACCAGGATTGGTTCTGACTCATCAGAATATGGACTGTTTCCGGCACGGCCCACCGACTTCACAAGGAACACATACTTCTTTCCCTTGGTCAGGCCATGGACAGTAAATCTGGATTGAGAACATGTCACCTGAATAAGTGTACAGGGTTTTGAGTGGATATATTCAAAACTTTAGGTATTTAGGCTGAGAGAAATCATAGCTGTCACTCTTAGCCCTTTATCACATTATTTTCTCACTTAGACAGCATTTACGATAAGAGGCACCATATGCTCAAAGATGATGCAATTTCTAATCCTCTCTGATGGAGGGAAATTGGGGGTTAAAAAAACATGACATGACTCAGAGGGTTTCCCTATTCAATTTGACATCCCCTGTGATGCTTGTTAAGTACATTGTTTGTGTCACTTATTTCTCCTTACTCACCTGCCTCTGATGAATGTTTACTGAAACTAAAACACAGGACACTTGTTAGCTGACATCCATCTCTGTGTTCTCTCTGTCTCATGCAGCTTTTAAAATGGGTTCCATATATGATTCAGTAACAAATGGCTTTTTGCTACAACTCTAAGGGGCTTGGGACCTGTTTGCGCTGATGGGTTTGTTGTTGATGGTCCTCCATTCATCCTTCCCAGCTTCACTGTAGTACAGATAGTATCCCAGAATGCCCTCTGTGTCCTTGGGCTTAGTCCACTGCAGCAGGACTGATGAATCAGTGTCCCTGGTGGCCTGTACTCCCTTAGGAACAGGGGGGGTCACTGGAAAACAGACAGAACATGATGTTGGGTGGGGTGAGAGATAAAAGATGCACATATTGAATAATACAGATGAAATGATAGATGAATGATAAATGAATGGAATTGGAAAGTACCAGAAAATACAACTCATCATACTCTATATTTATCACCTCTCACACACAGAGATGCACACACACACACACACACACACACACACACACACAGTCACGCACACACACACACACACCATCAGATCAGACACATCAGATAAATCTGTGTTTATGTATCATGAGAGATGGGCTGTTTCTCATCTTTGACTGACCTTGAGCTTTCCCCAGCATGACTGGCGCGCTTGGCTCAGAGGGATCACTCAGACCATATTTGTTGACTGAACGCACACGGAAGACATAGGACGTGCCCTTCTGGAGGTCAAAGGCGGCGAATCTTGGGGAGTTCACTACCATGTCCATGCTGGCTAAACACCAACTGTTTTTCCCCTCAATCGACTGAGAGTCAACAAAACATGTCAAAAACATTTTCCACTTAGATAAATAGTAACTACAGGATACAGGCTTTATCTGAACGCACCATCATAAAGGTTTAGAAGACCAGAGAACATTGAGACATGGATTCTTTTAGCAGTCAAAAACTCTCCTCCTCTATCGAATCACTCAAAAGCCAAATAAAACGAAACAAAAAATAGTAAAAGAAATCTCTGACCTTCCTTGCTTTTTAGGCCCACCAAAGAGACTCTCCTCTCTGAGGAGTTTGAAAGACAAACACATCTGGCATCTCCTCTTTCCTTTGCTCACTCTCCCATTTTCCTCCTGCACTTTTGGTCTTTTCCATTTTGGTCCTCTCTAAATTGAGCACCTATTAAAACCCTCTCGTCTTCCTTCAGACTCAATTTCATTTCAATAACACAGGACTCCAGGAATGAGCCCTTCTGAATATAATAAAGCCTGCTCAAGGTGGAGGCAAATTTCAATATATTTTTGACAAAAAAAATGAGAGAGAAAAAATGCAATGCTAATATCAACGGCTTCGGCTTGGTGCAGTCTGTGGTACTTTTGACGGATTGGACAGTTTTATTACAGCTCCACTTATAAGAGTCCAATAAAAAATGTGTGTCCTGTGGCGAAGTGCCTCTTTCCTGCTCATTACTGCAAGCTACTGGCTTTATTTATGCAGGCTGAAATTACAGCATTTTGTCATCTGGTCCAAGCAGGAATGTGAAATCACCACTTCCAGGCTTTTAATATGGCAAATCATTACTGACCACACCAGTGCCCATGAAAGGCTAGGAAAGGTACCAAATATGGTGATAGACGTATTCTTCCCTAGTGGTAATAGGTGATAAAAAAGTGATAAGTCCTCCTCACTGCAACCTTTAATTCCTGGCAATATGAGCACAAAAGTATAAAAGCATGAAGTGTCTTTTTTTGCTCCAGGGTCCCTGACACTCAGAATAATCCCCCTGCACAGCAGCCCTGGTTGGCTCTCCACAACTCTCTCATGTCTCCAGTTAGCACTGTGACCAAGGCTCCGAGATTCATTCATAATGTAGGCACTACACAGGGATTCTGTCTTACACACAGTGTGTGTGTGTGTGTGTGTGTGTATTCTATGAATGTGCTGTGTGTGTGTGTGTGTATGTGTGTGTGTATTCTATGAATATGTTGTGTATGTGGGAGAGAGAGAGTGTGTGTATGCGTATGGTATGGCCTAATGAGAGGGAGCAGCTGTTGGTGCACAGAGGCCTCGGTCTTGATGAGTGTTTAGGCAGGCCGAGGTGACACAGGGTGGCAGGGGTGTGTGTGGGGGGGGGGGTGGGGGGGGCAGGGCTGTATATTATGGTGCCTGTAACTCTGACGCACCCGCTCCACGTTAAAGGTGAGCAGCTCTTTGCCCCGTGGTTCTGGCTCGTTCCAGCACAGCACAGCGTACGTGTCACTCAGCTCACACACACGCACATCAGTCGGGGGGAAAGGGACTCTGATCCGTGCTGGAGGAGGAGTAGGGTAGAGAGGAGAGAGGAAGGAGTGGAAGAGAGAGGGAGGAGAGAGGGAGGAGTGGAAGAGAGAGGGAGGAGTGGAGGAGAGAGGGAAGAGTGGAAGAGAGAGGGGGGAGTGAGGGAGAGAGGGAGGAGTGGAGAAGAGAGGGAAGAGTGGAAGAGAGAGGGGGGAGTGAGGGAGGAGTGGTGGAGAGAAGGAGGAGTGGGGGAGAGAGGGAGGGGTGGAGGAGAGAGGGAAGAGTGGAAGAGAGAGGGGGGAGTGAGGGAGGAGTGAGGGAGAGAAGGAGGAGTAGGGGAGAGAGGGAGGGGTGGAGGAGAGAGGGAAGAGTGGAAGAGAGAGGGGGGAGTGAGGGAGAGAAGGAGGAGTAGGGGAGAGAGGGAGGGGTGGAGGAGAGAGGGAAGAGTGGAAGAGAGAGGGAGGAGTGGTGGAGAGAAGGAGGAGTAGGGGAGAGAGGGAGGGGTGGAGGAGAGAGGGAGGAGTGGAAGAGAGAGGGAGGAGAGAGGGAGGAGTGGTGGAGAGAAGGAGGAGTAGGGGAGAGAGGGAGGGGTGGAGGAGAGAGGGAAGAGTGGAAGAGAGAGGGGGGAGTGAGGGAGAGAGGGAAGAGTGGAAGAGAGAGAAATAGGGTGGAGAGCAGAAGAGAGGGATGAAGCACATAAAGCCCAGTTAAGCAATATCACAGATAAATGACAAGGATAGAGCACACACACACTCACGTACATACTCACACACACATACTCACTCACACACACACACACATATGAAAAGGACAAAGCACGCATCACACACACATGCACACGCTCACACACACACACACACACACACACTCACTTACATACACACACATACTCACACACACACACACACATATGAAAAGGACAAAGCACGCATCACACACACATGCACACGCTCACACACACACACACACATACACACACTCACTTACATACTCACACACACATACTCACTCACACACACACACATATGAAAAGGACAAAGCACGCATCACACACACATGCACACGCTCACACACACACACACACATACACACACTCACTTACATACTCACACACACATACTCACTCACACACACACACACATATGAAAAGGACAAAGCACGCATCACACACACATGCACACGCTCACACACACACACACACACACACACACACACTCACTTACATACTCACACACACATACTCACACACACACACACACATATGAAAAGGACAAAGCATGCATCACACACACATGCACACGCTCACACACACACACACTCATTTACATACTCACTCACACACACACAAACAAAAAGGACAGAACACACGCTCACACACTCACACACACACACACACACACACACACACACACACACACACACACACACACACACTGCAGTGAGTAATAGGGAACTGTGGATGTCCCTTTAAAAGCCTTCTGTGATTTGCAGAGGAGAGCAGAGGGCCCATTACCACTCTGGTATTTCATCATAATGCCCCGTCATTCCCTCACTTTCCCCACACCATTCAGCACTAACAGACTAGTTCCCCCATGTCACCTTCAAATCCATGGACAGGCTATTGCTGTTTTTCACACCGAGCCAACAGTAAAAGTAGCCCCCCAAAGTAACACTAGCAACACTATGACTTATTCTAGATGTCACTGATCTCAGCCAATCTGTGCACTCGACAGAGTGAAACACTTGCATATATTACTTGCAAATTATAATGTGGACTAGCATTGCTATTAGCCATGGAGGTTCCAGTAAGACAGTGGTTGTCAAGCTGGGGTACTTCAGTTGTAGGGGGTAAACACGAGTACCCAAGGGTGTACTTGAATCAGTTCAAGGGGGTATGCAGAATACATTTTTTAGAATTGGAAATACTATCACCAATACAACCCAGTTGGCACTACATATATGCAATATGTGATCACACTTTGTTAATGCAGCACATTTATACAAAAATCTTAATTGTTATAAGCAAGCAGTCCATGATGAAGGGGTATTGGGTGACTCGGGGGGTACGCGACAGTTAATAGACTGGGAACCACTGCAATAAGATATTGTTTTGCATTATTTTTGAAACGATTTTACTGTCATATTGTCAAAAGTCACAACACAATTACTATCTGACATCTATCTGTTGTGGGTCGTGCCTTTAGACCATTAAAAACACTGGGCCAAAACCAAAGCCTTGCAGCAGGCGCCTATTTCTGGAAGACTGTATTGACACATGTCTGTGTGTGAAGACTGTTTTGGCACATGTCCATGTGTGAAGACTGTATTGGCACATGTCTGTGTGTGAAGACTGTTTTGGCACATGTCCATGTGTGAAGACTGTATTGGTACATGTCCATGTGTGAAGACTGTATTGGTACATGTCCATGTGTGAAGACTGTATTGGTACATGTCCATGTGTGAAGACTGTATTGGCACATGTCTGTGTGTGAAGACTGTTTTGGTACATGTCCATGTGTGAAGACTGTTTTGGCACGTGTCTGTGTGTGAAGACTGTATTGGTACATGTCCATGTGTGAAGACTGTATTGGTACATGTCCATGTGTGAAGACTGTATTGGTACATGTCCATGTGTGAAGACTGTATTGGCACATGTCCATGTGTGAAGACTGTATTGGCACATGTCTGTGTGTGAAGACTGTTTTGGCACATGTCCATGTGTGAAGACTGTATTGGCACATGTCTGTGTGTGAAGACTGTTTTGGCACATGTCCATGTGTGAAGACTGTATTGGCACATGTCTGTGTGTGAAGACTGTATTGGCACATGTCTGTGTGTGAAGACTGTTTTGGCACGTGTCTGTGTCTGTACTGTGTCTGTGTCTGTACTGTGTCCGTGTCTGTACTGTAAAGCCCCTCATTATTTCTCAGCCATGGCTCTGCATTACAAGTATGTGGACAATGTATAGGAAAGAGTTCAAGATTATTTCTGTGTAAATATTTTATAAAGAGAAGCAAAATGGCCACAGCTGAAAAGTTCTGTAGTTTTTTCTCACCTTCCAGCTCATCTTTGGTGATAATGATCTCCCTTCCCCGGTCCACTTTGACCACTGCGGGATGAGATCATTGAGTTAGGATTCAGGAAAGGGCTTGAACAACAACACATACAGGCAAAATAGCAGGGGCCTACAGAGAGACAAGTTTAAATCCCACAACATGTGGTGATCCACTCTGAGCCTCTTTGTTTGGAGTTACAGCTAAAACGTATAGCTCCTATATTTGTTAGAGAGTTCATAGTTCTCTCTCTCTTTCACACACACACACATACACACACACACACACACACACACATGCACACACAAGCACACACACACACACACACACAAATATACACACTCCACTCTAATTGCAAGGATTCTTTACCCATAGTCCTGCTGGGCTCGTTGGGGTCTGAGGTGAGTATAGGTTCAGTGGGTTTTGAGGGTCTGCCCACTCCAGCCTTGTTGACGGCACACACACGGAACTGGTACATGGTGCTGTCATTCAGACCCGTCACTGGGTAGTAGCAGACCTTCTGGATTACCTCATTACAGCGTACCCACTCCCCAACACCAATGTCCAACCTCAAACACACACACACACAGGCCAAGGAAAATAGACACTTGTTTATCTTGTGCATGTTCAATAAAAGGAAATGTATATCAATGTATACCATGCCAATATTCTAATATGGTTAGGCAATGTTGTGTAATATGTTCTTATTCTGTGTCAATATACAATACATGGGTATGACACTGCTAATTTGGCCTGCGAAAGTCAGTATGTGAAAAAGTATTTAAAGATAACATTAGGATAGGGCAAGGCCATCATTTTTAAAAGGCAAAATGAACATCAAAATTATGATGAAAAGAACATCGGATTGATCAAAAGAACATTAACTCATGGAGTCATAGCAGGAACATAAAACAGGCAAATAAATGCTGGTGTCTTTGCTAATAGTGTAGCCTTGTTGCTAGGAGATGGTGAACTGAAGTGCTTCACCACTGACTCTCCATAGTTGTATCTTTCTTTTGACACATTCATTAGTGTTGGTTCCAATAAGGGAACATACTAATGACCAGTTACAAAATCTCACATATTATGAGTCCACATGCAAGCTCTGTCATAGATAGACCTTCATGCACATTAGCATTCTCGTCAGTGTGTGAGTCAGGTTCACAGCAAATGGCCACATTAGAGTAAACGTTAGTCAACACCCCCTCACACACACACCTCCACACACATGCACACACCTGAACATCCTGCTCCCAGTACTCATCAGAGCAACAGTAAGGTTTAAATAAATAGTATCTTGCCTTTTAAACATGAAGTAGCAAAGTAAACAGCAGTCTTAGCTGTCCTTTACGTGCCCATATACCATTCAAATGAAATAGAGAGCATGCTAATGCTAGTCACGCATAGACACATGCTTCAGAAAGTGCCATTTTGTTAGCACAAAAAATATCCTGTGAAGTGGATGATCAGAGCTTTGCCTATGTACCAGTGAACTCTATAAATTGTATTATAGAATATTATTGAATTCACTTCTCTTGAATTGTCCCCCTCTGTATAGTAGCTCACTGTGTTCCGGCAAAACTCGCTGGATTATAATTTCAAATTCACTGGAAACATATTGAGACCAATTTACCAGATGTCTCAGCCATTCATGATACCTCCCAGTGTACATCTGAAGCTCCCATATGCCTTCTGTCTCAGATCAGCTCTGGCTGCACTTTTTAAATGACTACAACTACTGCAGGATTTCAGTACCCTGGATAGAGACTTTGGTGTACAAGCTAATCGTCTGACTTACTGAGGATGGTACCTTTTCAATTTAGATATTTAATGTTTACATGTTGTGAAATCTGAAATGATTCTGTGTCCATGTCACCCTATTTAATAGCCCTACACATGTGTAACCAAGATCATTCTGTGCAGTCCAGCCCAGGGCTCGAACCTGCAACCTCACATCAGCAAACTGGGATCGGGAAGGAGGTGAATGCCTTTGCCAATCAAACCCCCGACCTCATATCGGCAACCTCGGATTGGGAGGGAGGTGAATAAACAGGCTCTCAGTCAACTGACTAAGAGGCTCTTGAGGTGTTGGGAGGGAGGTTTACTAACATTCTATACATGCAGCTAGGCTAGTTGCCATCTGTTAGACATTCTTATAAAACTCTGTGTGTAAATGTATGCTCTGGATGGTATTGGGTCAGGTCACAATACCTCTCGATGAAGTAGCCCTGTACGGACGAGGCTCCGTCAGCACTCGGTGGCTGCCAGCGCAGGAAGACGTAGTCCCTGTTCACGTCCAACACCTCCACCAGTAGCGGGGAACCGGGCCCCCCCCCCACCGCAGCTGATGCGTCTGTGACAAGGTAACACAGGGGTTGGCAGGGTAGGGAAGGACACAAGATGAGAAAGTACAGAAGAGTGAGAGCACACAAGCTGAGATTTAACAAAGTAAGCAGTCGGGGGAGAAAGATAAAAAGGAGAAGAGAAAGACAGATAGTGTGTGTGTATGTGTGTGGCGAGAGAGAGAGAGAAAATTATGACATTATGACAAAGCACAATTAAAAAAGCAATTCCAACCAGTTGTCTTTTCTAAGTTTTAACTCTACTTTCTAAATGAATAATAGCCTCTGACAAGCCAAAGCCAAGTAGACTTGAAAAACAAGTAAGAGCAGGTCTAGGCAATAAAGATTGGCTGAATCATTTCCCAAACTTGGTGAATGTGCATTGTTAATTTCCATCATTAATACTTTTGAGGTGACAGGCACAGACCTGCTCGCTGCGGGGCTTAGCTAGCCCTTAATGAGCTACACTTCGATGGAGTTCGCAGAAACACACTCGGGTGGGCTAATGGATGGTCTGCTAACTCTGCTAAAATCCCACTCAGACTGCCTTTGGACACCCAATCAAATTTTTGCAGTGGGTAAGCCAGTGCTTACTCAGGTTGAACATACTCATCTTATAACTGAGAGTGCTATTCTGACTAGTCTAAGGACTCAAGAGGGAGTATGTGTGATGTCCTGCATCACTGAGAATTCATCCAGTTTCTTTATGCTTGCCACTGCCCTTTGTTTCTGGGCATTTATTGGGACAAAGAGTATTGAGAGGCAATCAGATTAATATATAAGAGATTAATATCTCCTTCTGATCTGCAGTCTTGCTAGTGGTTGAGTTATGCTTCACTTTCATAGTGTTTGAATAAGCATATGAGACATCGAATATATCGAATATAGACTGTTTGAATGGTAAGAACAAAAACACAGCCATCACGTTCTATGTCATTCCAAAACTACTTCTGCTTCATGTACATTCCACCAAACAGCCATATGGAATGTTAAAACAGAATCCCTGTGAGAAGAATCATATTCACTTGAAACAGTCTCCATTCACACGCAGAAATACAAGAAACTAGCCAGCAGTAGAAATACTGTATGCTAGTGCTAGGTAGGCCACATCCTCCAGCTCTCACCTCTGACATAAACATAGGCACTGTGCTCAGTGTAACCTTCCCAGGTGCGCAGGCGGACTTTGTACAGGCCCTCGTGCTCTTTATGGACGGCCCTAAGAGTCAGAGAGCTGGATCGGAGAGCAGTCTGCACCTCCAGGCGATTAGATGATCTCAAGGGCACACCTGGAGACCAGGGGGCAGGGAAGAGAGAGAATGAAAGACAAGAGAGGAGGGGAGGAGAGGAGAGAGAGGAGAGCAAAGAAGGGAATTAGCAGAGAAAAAGAGAATCAGAAAAATGGCAGGTTATAAACACAATGTTCTCTGAGTGCAGGATGTTTCTAATAAGGTAACCGTTTATGCTCAGAGTCACTTCAACTTCCTTATGTGTTTGATTTTTTTTCCAAATCATACCACCCCGGGGGGTAGCTCTGCTCCGCCTGCACACACAAGAGCATCACGCAGTACACACTCAGAACCAGGCCACATATTAGAAGTGCAGCAGTAGTTCACAGAAATACATCCACCTCCCCATCCATCACCCCACCCACACACACACACACACACACACACACACACACAGACACACACACACACACAGACACACAGACACACAGACACACACACACACACACACAGACACACACAAACACACACATACGCACACACACACAGACGCACACACACAGCTTCACAATCTCAGAACCAGGCCACATGTTAGAAGTGCAGCAGTAGTTCACAGAAAAACAGACAGACACACACACACACGCACACACACACACACTGCCTCACCATCTCTGAACCAGGCCACATCTTGTTGGAAAGACAGCAGTGGCTCGGTGAAGGTGCAGTTCAGAGTGAGTGTCTCCCCTTCCTTCACAAAGGTCGGGGTGAAGGTCAACCCAAACAGCGCCTCTTGCTCTACAACTGGAACTACAGAAGAACAGGAAGTGAGTCATTAATAGTCAACTGGACCAGGGTCATTCATGACTATTCCCTTCTATGTCCATATGGATCACAGGAGAAAGCCCACATGTTTCCTGTCAGAGAGACAACCTTGGGCACCTGAGAGCCTCAGAGGTGATAATACACCAGCAGTGTTTTTTTATTCCTCATGCCTTTTTTTAATCCTCACTCCTGCCATTGTCGTCATTGTGTGAAAATAAACATTGTCTAGCGGTAACTTGTGATGAAATGTGTTCTGACAGTTAAAAGAAGGTCTGAAAACAGAGTGGTATATTCTGGAAGGACAAACATTGCAGCAATGAAAAAAAGATCAAACACAATGGAATCAGAAAAGACAATACAACGAAACCTCAGACAGAGCCATGCCATTTCTGAAGAGGCTGGATTCGTGACTATTTTTCAACCAAGCTCTTTTCTGTTGACAGAGGAGGGAATCTCAACCAGACTGCAGAGGAAAATAATGACTCTGGACTGAAATCTGAAAAGAAACATTCCCCCGACATAGACCCATGGTGCGTCTACATCCCATTATAAGTTTGTAACAAAACTCTTTTACTGACTCTCAGATAAAAGAAGTACATTATAATTGTGCACTACATGTGGATACTGTCATGCTAATGATTTTAATGTTCTGGAACTGCCCCATTGCACTCCTGCTATCATCAGGAGATGTGTGTTAGATGCTAATAGTTTTATGTAAGAATAATGAGTAACCAAGCCACCATATTATGCACCGTACAGGACGTTAAAGCTCACATTTTGTTTCCCTGTCAAAGAGTGATTTAGTGATTGCAGTGTGGGGTGACCCTTTAATGGCTGAGCCTGAAAATGGGAAATGGGGGCATTTGTCTAAAGAACAGCTACTTGTGACACACAGCAGCACAGACTTAGAAATATGCTCAGCCAAGCAAGGCAAAGGCTGGATTTACAATCTTGCACCTCAGCTGCTTCTATGCAGTAGAAATGTTTCTGTCCTCCAAGCACTTCTGAGGCTATATGTTAGACATATGCCTGCTGCTGGGTCTTTGTGTTAGATTTGATTCAAGCCTTCCTCTATAATCCCCAATGTAAACATACCTTTGTCTTTAAATATGAATGCATTTGCTTTAATTCTTTATTCTGATTCTTCCTCACCCATCCCCCACTCTTTCACTCTCTTCTCCTCCTCCTCCTTTCTCCATTCCTCAAGCGTTCCCTGCTACTCATCCAGCGTGCTTCCCCTCACACTTATATGTGCCCACAGCTGGAAGTTTAGAGGAATTTGAGCAAATGAAAAGGAATCAACTTCAAAGCGGCTGAAGTCTTTCTTGTTCCTCATCATGAGGAGGTGAGAAACTTCAAAAGGCTGCCCCCCAAAAAGGGTTATTAGCGCCGCAGGACAGTGTGTGGTACTTACGTGGAGTCCGTGAGATCTCCACCCCTGCCTCCAGTCCCTCATAGGCTGTTGGGACAGACAGACAGATACAGACAGAGAGAAGACGAGAAAGAAAGAGGGATAAAGAAATCAAGCGAGGAAAAGAACTGAGAAAGATGTAAAAAAGACAAATCAGCCACCTCACAGTGACATGTTCCTCCAAGCCTCATTAAATATTCCTTTTTTTCATCTATTTTTGACAAGTGAACAGGAGCCTGTGAAATACAGATTGATGTGGAGTATCACATGTCTTACATCACTGCTCTGCATCCAATTGAAATGTGACAGGCCCACATTCACAGCAGCAGATGTACACTGGACGTCATCCATACCAGGCTAAAGGTATTAGTGTCTGTCACTTTATTCATAACACAATGTAATTCCCTTGTGCTGACGGTACAAAATGCAATAGAGACACACCGTTAGCAGGCCTTCATTTAGGCTTGTGTCCTTTAAGTAGATCACTGCTGTGATTAATTGATGCTGTTGCCAGATGCAGTCACATTGTGTTCTTGTGCTTATAATTTATAAGCATCTTATCATGTAAATATTTCAGTGGCTCTTGAGAGCCCTGGTATAGTGGTGTAACAGCAGTACTCCCCAGAGCAAGAGAATGGGAGAGAGCATAGTTAATGCTTGAACAATTCCTGTGTATGTTCCCTGTCAGCTTTGACAGAGGCCATACTGACGTGCACGTCTGCACGGTGAGAGGCTTTGAACAGATTGCCATCTGATTTTTTGATACCCACCTATAAAATATTTAATCTCAATATATGCAGTCTTGAACTGGTGGCTAAGGGTCTGATGTGCACCATGAGGGAAAGGAACTCACAGTTTACTTGCAGAGTAGCGAAGGTAGTGACTTCTCCCAGAGAGCTCTTTGCCACCACCTTATATTCTCCAGCATCCTCAGAACAGCATCTGTATGAGGGAACGCAGGAAACAGAGTGACAGAGAGAGAGAGAGGAAGAAAGACGGAGAAAGAAAGAAAGTCAGAAAGTCAGCGAGGGAGAGAGAAATAAAGAGAGGGAAGAAGAGAGGGAGAGAGAGACCAAGAGAGAGTAAATTGAGAGCCAGAGAGAGGAAAGCTGTTGTCTAACTGATCTCTGTACCAACTCCACCAAGCTAATGTTCAGTTCTCAGTTGAATAACAGCCTCTGCCATATTGGCAGAAACTTCACTAGCTTTGTTACTCTGATTAGTTAGAAGCCAAAGGACTATGGAGAAGGCCGGTGATTACACAAGCCACCGATATGGAAAACTCAGCTGATTTAGCCGATTAGTTTGTGGTGCTGCAGTGAACATACATAGGATGATTTTACAGCGGAATAATCCCAGTACAACTAATGTGTTGAATGTGGATACATAATATCTCCCACAGTTTCACTACATTCATCCCCAGTCGACTGACAGTACCCATCTGTTATCTGAATAGAACAGCAAAATCAGATTTGTCAATAGAGAATCAGTGCTGAATCAACATCACACAAAAAACCCACAATATTAGCATACTAAAATGAGGGAAAATATATCTTACATTACATATCTAAATTTATTAAATGTTTGGACCACAAGTGGCAAAATAGAGGGGTGTTTGTGGAGAGCCCACCAGTGGACCGATGAGAAAAACATCAGTGAACCCCAGTGGGGCGCCAAGTGTCGGCCAGCCTCTTTCTATCTGGGTGTTAGCATACACATTAGCCATCTACCAGGCACAACAGATGTTAATGTACCACTTTCTCTCTCTCTCTCTCTCTCTCTCTCTCTCTCTCTCTCTCTATCTCTCTCTCTTCTCTCACCTCCTGATCTCGAGTGTGTTGAGGCCAAACCCCTGGACCAGGTGGTACCTCCAAGGCTGGTGGGATGTATTCAGAGGGATCCCATCTTTATACCTGTCCAAAAGAGAGGTATAAACACACACACACACACAAACAGAGAGAGAGAGACTATTTCTGTGTTGTATTGCTGTAGTCAGTGTCATGTGAGTTTGAGAAAGCATGCCTTGCCTTCATATGGATCCATTTACATCCCTTTCCACCCATGTCAACAAATTTAATTTCCTGACACTAACCCAACAGTTTGTCTCTGGCTACAGTAGGTCACACTGACTACAGCCCTCTTTCTTTCTATCTATCTATCCATTTATCTATCCCTCACACAAACAAATACAGTAAATACACAAATACACACACACACACACACACACACACACCCTGGCTATGCCAGCTTGCAAACAGACGTGTCAAATCTACTTTGATCTATGAGTGTGTTTTGTGGATGTTCCTCACCAGGTGACCTTAGGGCTAGGAGAACCCTGGACAGTGCAGGAGAGCTTCACCCCCATGCCTTCCCACACGCAGTGAGGTCTCAGCGGGATGGGGAAGTCAGGGGCCTTCATGCTCAGGTCCTCCAGGTACTTCAAGTGGACCATCTTCTTCTTCTGGAGCTGAGGGTTTGACAGTCACACAGTGTGGGTATGATGTTAACAAAGTAAGAGAATGTCCACAAAATGATTATGCTCCCAAACACTATATTGGACACATTTTGACAGAACTGTCTTTATCGGGTGTCCATGAGGTAAAGCCTTGGACCTTTCCACTTTCCATGATCAAGGCTGGACCAGGGGGAGGGGCTCAAGTGGCCTCAGACCGGCCCTGGAGTAGATCAGGGTCAAACCAGGACTAAACTGGGACTTTTGGAATGGAATGTGAAGCAACAATAAAACCGACAAATTTTAAAAACTGTCAGGTAGCATTTGTTTAGGGTTGCCTAGCAACAGAAATAGTTTTGCTTGTATTTTGCTTGTAGAGATATCTGCAAATATTTAAAAACTTTGCCCATGATTCAAGGATAATAGTTTCTAATTATTCAGTGATTAAATGTTCTTGGCATGAATGTTGTCACGTAGCTTGTGCTGCTGTTGCTAAGCAATGCTTGGCATTTTTGGAAAAATCCCTGGTGCTCTACAATGATACAAAAAATAATAACAGAAAAAAGTAAATAAATGCTCAAGTTAGTTTGAGCAACCAGAAAGGTATCTGAATGCGGTGGCGCCATGGCAACAAAATAGAAATAGAAGGGCTAGGCATGACACACAACTATGTAATCCCACCTCATCTCTCTCTCTCTCTCTCTCTCTCTCTCTCTCTTTCTCCCTCTGTCTCTCTCTCTCTCTGCCCCTCATTTCCTGCCACTGTCAGACAGTGAGGTTACATGCACAGAAAAATCTAATTAAAGCATTAATCAGCCAATTCTGAAATATTTCTGTTTACATGCTAAAAGAAATCCAATTTCTTTGATTCCATTGATCCGTTCTATAGAATCTTCATTACACATCTCCATTCATAAACTCCAACTATAATCAGAGTACGAGCAAAGATTCTAGAGCGGAAAGCTCTAGAATCTTTGGTATGAGTTACATGACAGAAATAATCAGATTGGATCCAATCCAGTTGGATACTCCAGTAGATTTGTCGGATTTCCTGAGTTACCTGACAATTTCTAATCAGAGTAAGGTGAATAATCAGACTGAAATCTGATTATTTGTTTGCATGTAACAGCACTGAGTGTCCTTTCTCAATGAAGGCACAGACTTAAACTAATCCTTCACAGAGGTGTACATCTATCCTTCATATGATCACAAAATGAATTTGAGAAGGCTAACATCATAAAAAAACAGCTGAATTAATAAGTGGTTCTCCTGATCACCTGAACACATAAGCAACAGCATTTATTACACTGCCTTAGTATAAGTGGGAGTGAAAATCTATATGCTGGTGCATGTGGGCAGGGGACTGTAAGAGTGGAGGTCGCTGCTGGGAGGGAGTTTGGTTGATTCCAAGGGACACTGAGCACTTACAGGAGGCTCCAATAAAACTCAATGACCAACATTATTGATAGTCAGAGGGACCAACATTTCTCTCTCAATTAGGAACCAGGATTCACAGTTGCAGCCTTGAATGTTGATGAGGCTGGAGCCAGGATTGAGTGCCTGGGTTCCTACCGATACACAGTAGTTATGTGATACAGAGTAGTGATGAAGCCCAAAGAAATTCAGAATTTTATAGACACAATAAAGAGTCTTTCCCTCTCAGCAAGGTGTAGGACAAGTCCTGAAAATTGTGTAATTCCTGTCTTATTCTTCATTAATCCTCTTTCTAAATCAAAATGTGGGTTAAGGACTATAATTCATAAATAACAGTAAAATCCAAACAATAAAACCCTCCTCTAAAGGACACTAATGACATGTAAAGTAAAAACATCACACCAAAAGAAAGACGACTTGATCCCTCTTGTACCCCATGTCCTTTGTCCTCTAAATTACTTGACAATTGCTATCTCATCCCAGGCTCTTATTACACCTTACCTCCTGGCGTAAAGCCATGCGGTCCATTCGGGTTCGGATGAGCTGCTGGTTTCGTATAACATCGACCTCCACCGACTCAGCCTCGTTCCCAAACAGGGTCCACTTCTCCCTCTCCCGAAGCTCGTCTACATCCATCGTCTCCTTCAGAACTTCCCTGATTGAACATGAGAGGGATGAGCCGTATTGAGCTTACATAATGTTATTACACAGTAAATAGTAGTACATCTATCTATCTACTATCTAATCTAATTATTATTTTCAATTAACTAACTATTAACTAACTAGCTTAATCATGAAAAAAAAAATACCCATGACTTTCAACAATGAAAAACTGCAAAAAATTGCAGCTTTCCATGAGGTAAGAATTTATTATGGGGTTATCACCCAGGCAAAAGAAAAACTCACAGATTCTAGAATGGTTGCAGTGGTTTTACACTTTCTGCCAACCAGCCTCAAACATTCAGAGATGGAAAGCTGATTGGACTTACTTGAACTTTTCCTTTTGCCAGACACCATTTAAAAATCCCCACTTGCTCTCTGACATTTACCCAATTGCCATTTACTCTAAGTGTCTGAAGAGGTTTGTGGCACCTGTGTGATTAAATTAAATCAAGTCACTTGACACACGTGTCACATGTGCACAGACACATATGCACGGACACACATGCACATACACACACACACACAAACACATATGCACGGACACACATGCACATACACACACACACACACAAACACACACACACTCTCTCTCTCTCTATATATATATATATCTCACACACATATATATATATCTTACACACAAACACACACACACACTTACAATAAAATATGCACACTTTCGCACACACACACACACACACGCACACACACACGCACACGCACACACACACACACACACACACACTAAAGGGGAGATGGTGGCACAGGTGGTAGAGGTGCCGTTCGTCATCCGGAGAGTTGCAGGTTCGTGCCCCCCTCTGGCTGACCCCATCTAAGTGTCCTTGAGCAAGATATTGAACCCCAAATTGCTCCTGGTGGCAGGTTGGCACCTTGCATGGCAGCCTCCACCACTGGTATGTGAATGGGTGAATGTGAGGCATACAATGTAAAGCGCTTTGAGTGCTCGTAGGAGTAGAAAAGCGCTATATAAATGCAGTCCATTTACACACACACGCACAGTTATACCTCTATGAAACCTCCAGCATTAGACTGCCATGCCCCAATTGCTGTGCTTATGCAGTTAAAAGTGGGTCTGGGAGTGACCATTCTCGGGCAGATTTATCTAAGTGCTCCAGTGCTCCAGCAATTGAACCATCTGCCTCTGAGGTATTATTAAAGCAATTTGTATAATCCAGTTCATTGCATGCTCATATACAAAGAAACACACCAGTCATCCCCACTAGCTATCTGCTTTACTATGCACTTTGTGGTCCCATCCTTCTGTGATTGTGATTATCAATTTCAATATCATCTCCCCATTCTAGCATTGGGATTTTCACTTTCAGAAAACCCCATTCTATCATAGAATCTGTTCAGAATCACCACACTCAAGGATTGAGATTACCACAACAACACCATCATCCTATTCTAACACTGGGATTATCACTTTTTAACATAGAGACAAAGCTTCAGGCACAACACTAACAAAAGGAAGCAAGTACTCTTTTTTCCTCAGTCTGTTGGTCCCATGAAAGATTTTCATGTTTTTCACAGCCCTTTGCCTTCATGTTTGCTCCCCTTGATCAAAGTTGTGTCTCAGAGGAACGTTACTGTATAAGAATCTGCTGACAGACGTAATGAAAATATAAAGTAAATAACATATAAATGAACCTTTATAATCATATAACTCAACACTTTGAGGTCAGTGTACATATGAAGAGATTATAGACTTCATCTGTTCAGGTGTGCTGTTTTGAGAAAAGAATTACTTAAGCACACATCCCTGATAGATCTATTCTCTGGTGTCCATTTTCAACAAACTTAAAAATGACTTTTAGTGTACAATTGAGGGAGAATTTGGGACAACTCTTTGAAGAAGAGCCTGCAGGGTTGTCATATTTCTCTCTCTTCGCTGCCTCAACTCACTCAGGACCCAGGATGTTTTGGTGTTTGGTTGCGGGGGTGTGTCAGTGGCTGCCAGGACCCCCAGACACATGCGGCTCTTGGGAGAAGCTCGGCTGATTTGATTTGGTATGCGCTTTGATCGGAACCGAAGCAAAGTCTGATCACTCGTTACTCCCTCAAGGTCCCCGTCTCCTGTCAGCACTCCACAGAGAAAGAGAGAGAGAGAGACAGAGAGAGAGAGAGAGAGAGAGAGAGAGAGAGAGAGCCTGGGCTGCCTTTGATCCAGTCTTCCTCTGGCTCTCCATGGGAGACAGAGAGATGGAGATGGGGCTCAATCCCAGAGAGAGACAAGACGACAATACACACACACACACACACACACACACACACACACTCACAGAAGAGAGAGAGAGAGAGAAGAGCAGGACACAGACCAAAAAAACAAAGAATGATAGATATGCAGACAAAGCTAACACAAAAACAATGACGGATACACACAAACACTCTCACACAAAAACTGACACACTCACTACACAAACACACACACAAACACACAAAAACTAAAACAACCAGAGGGACAGAGAAAGAGGAGAGGGGAGGACCAGAAAGTATAGCTGTGCTTGGTCACAGATCCATCTGACCTCTCCCTTCATCTCCATCTCTCCTTTTCTCTCTCTCTCTCTCTCTCTCTCTCAAACACACACACACACACACTCTTCTCTTTCTCTCTCTCTGGCCGGGTGGCACTATGTAGCTCTTATGTTATAAAGTCAGTCCTGAGCAGCTCACGAGTTCCCCACCGCACCAAAAAAAGACACCTCCATTTCCACTTTATCACTTCTTACTCTAAGATCAGATTAATAATGTTGAAAAAATGTTGCTTGGGAAGAACTACATAAAGTCCTCTATTTTTTGGTCATTTGACACTTGACATAAAAATCTCAAAAGTACTCAAAAAAGGCCTTGGCATAAGTCTAGAACTTGCGTTGAGATTTTCTGTTTATTTCTCTTTTTTTTACCTGGATAGAACTCTATAGTAAACCTGTCAAACATGTCTGCCTTGGCTAGAGAAGCAAGATTAAATTGCAGGATTAAAAATATATATATTCTCGCATCTTTACTGGAAAATTTTGGGCTGAGTTTTACTCAAGAACATCAACCTGTAATATCAGGACATCAGGAATAACCTTACTTTCCAACCTGTCATTTTTTTTCTTATCAGTGTAGAGGTCCAGTTTAGGTCCAAACCATCAGATTTCTATAAGATGACTATATGTCAATCACATGAAAAGTGCCAATGCAGTCCCATATCATTATACTAAACACGATTAACAACCTGGGTGACATTCCCAACACACACACACACACACAAAGGCAGGACTTGAGGGGAATAAAAAGAGGAAATGACCTTGTTGTGGTGTTGTCTCAGATGGGGATTACCAGCGCTCAGAGCCAGAGGCAGAGGTGCCGCGGGAGAACCATCAGTAATCGTGTTGCTCAGGAGAGACGAGGACAGCAGCCCGGGCATTTAGTGCCAGGCAGAGACAGACAGAGACACGTGGACACAGCTGAGCTTGGGCAGAGTGCAGGCAAGCCCAGAGAAAACACTGCCTGAGTTTAATGTAGCTTCAGCACCAACTGTCCCTTCACACTTCTTTTTATTTTTCACTTTTCACACCAAAGACCACATGTTATTCCCTGCAGAGCTTCCACAACTCATGAAGTAAACATTTTTAATGGGCTACTGCATTGCAGAACCCTGAGGAAGACTCAGTTATGATTCTCCATTAGAGGCTTTCACAGGTCTGTTACAACTGCAAGTTCAGTGCAACAGAGGTCTTTCATATAGTCAGCCAATGCTTATTGCATTGTTATTATGGCTCCAGGGTACAGTGCCACAGTGGCTATATTGATCAAAAAAGGAGAAACAGAACAGAACAGGTTTTTCTTTTGTTATGATTTTATGACTTTTCTGTGTGCACTCTGACTCAGCCCAGTCTGTAGTTCTCGTCTTTATCTCTTCTAACAGATGAGCTGGAATGCAGATGTGGTGTGTATTGTGATTGGAAGGTCTATAGAAAGGTCTTGGTATGCCTATAAGAAGGTATCTTAACTCTTCATCTTTGCTTTGTTCCAACCTCTTACATACAGTATATACTCTGTCCAGACCTTTACTGACCTTTATTTATTAGAACTCTGTGGAGTGTCCTTTATATTGTCTGCTAAATGCATAAACATTATCTGGACTAGGCATGCGTACCACTATTGTGCTGTTCTGAGTGTCTAGGTTACCTGTTGCATAAGCCTATTTTTTGCTTAGATGCTAGACAGACACGTGTTATTGGATGAGACACAACAAGAGCGCTTTGTGACGTTGTGGGGAACTGAAAATGTATTTTCTTTTAATCTGAAAAGACCTTTCACCTGTTTCTTTAAATGTGCCCTGCTATGGTGAATACTGCTGTTTGTCTGAGTGCTTTGCTGCTGGTACTATATAGATTTCTTTTTTCCCTTTGGTCCTCATGATTTTGTTAATGTCTGCCTATTTCTAGTCTGTACATTGTGTAGTTTGTGAAAGTAGGGTTTTTTTGCCAGGCTGGTTCTCTCTTACTTTCTCTCTCTCTCTCTCCCTCCCTCTCTCTCTCTCTTTCTCGCTCTCTCTCATGCCCACACACTACATATTTCATTTCTCATTTCACCTCAGTGATATTTTGTAGGACAACCTTTACTTTCCCTCTTGCTGTATAGTTTCCCTATGTACACTGCATGTATCAACACAGCATTGGACACAGTAAATATTCATTTCTCAACTGTCTCTATGCAAATTTCATGGTGCCTTTGATGACAAAAAACCCCTCTGGAGTCCTCCGGACCCTCCAGGAAAAACAGCCCTGGCAGTGTTGGCTGTTGGATACAGACACGTGGGTATCCCCTGAGCTGGTACACCGTGACCCAAGAGAAATACGACTGCCACCTAAATCAACACAGGGCACTGTCACATCTTTTAAAGTCTCCTGTGGTCCTTCACATTTCCTCCTGGGTTTTGTTTTTTGTTTGTCCACTGAAGAGTCAGAGTCACTGAAAAGAACTGACTCTGGGGTCTCAGAGGCTTTGGCATTGCAACAGCAAACATAAACAAACAAAAACTAAAACAAAGAAAAACAAAAATGATCATAAAGACTGTTTAAATAATAATGTAATAAGTTAATGGAGTTACAAGATTATTGTGAGCAGTGTGTTCTTTGGCCCTATTGGTATTATTTCTCTAAAGTGTCCAAAGGTGATGTGTCTGTGTGGGCAGGGAGGATAACAGATGTATGATAAACAAGTGTTTTGTACTAAGAGAGGTATGCAAAAGACAGCAAGTCAAGCAAGACTCATTACATCTAGGCAAATGCTAGAAACCAAAGAGAGATGAAGGGAGAGGTGGAGTAAAAGAGAAAAAGAAAGATAAATATAAACAGAAGGGAGGAGCAGACAGGGAGGGAAAATGAGAAGTAAAGAGAAGGACAAAGAAAGATGTAAAGCAGAGGGGAGGGGGAGAGAGATAGACAGATGGAGAGAGGGGGGCACGGAGAGAACGAGGGAGAGAGAGAGAGAGAGACAGAGTATAAGGCAAGTTCACATGTAGTGGTCTGTGTTACAAATGGAGGCAGCTCTGTGTGTGTTTGTGAGATGGCATAGAGGGTGCTGAGGCTCAGAGCCTAGACTGACTACGCAAACCCAGTGTCTAATTGCCATCAGCCTCTCTCCCTCTCCTCTAACTCTCCCTCCACAGCATCTCACTTCAGTTGAGTCCACTCACACTTAGAGGTCAAGAATCCCAAGTTACGAGTTTCAAGTTTCCATTGGAAGCTGGGAATCTTAGAGTACCAGCTTAGCAAGGCAGTGAAACATTCCATGTAGTACTGTTTATTAATAGGAACTTTGTCTTATTTCTGTCACACTGAAATAGTTGCAGACAATGGTTGTATGAATGAAATGTCATCTGTTGTTACAAACTTTAACAATTACTAATATCAAACAACTGATACCAACAGTTGGTTGGTACCTTTAATTCCAGACTTGCTACTTGTTAGTGTAAACTGCTTGCTTGATGATGACTTGAACTGAAGTAGCCTGCACCAAGAGTCATTTGTCTATGTGATAGACTCCTACCAGTTAGCGCAATTGAGGTAGTGTGAGGTTGCTAGAAGGTTCTTACTGTACCAGGTGCGATGGCGGGTGAACTTGGGGTCTGTGAGAATCTCCTTGACGGACATCACATCAGCAGGTATTATGGGATAGTAGTCAGAGTAGGATGCCTCTTCATCGCTGTTGGTTCCCAAAACAAACATTAATCATTAAACAAAGTGCTTGTGTCACTCTAAACAAATCTCATAATATTCTGTAAAGATAAGAACAGATACTTGATACTGAATATATTTTTGTTCTATTTGTGTTGATTTAGTTAAAAGAACACAAAACTATTTTGTCTATTTCTTTCTCTCTCTCTCTCTTTGTCTCTCCTCAGTCCCTCTTTAGCGTGCTTACAAGGTTACAAGGCAAAAAGGTTTATTTTCTCCTCTTGATATCTTTGTGCAGTTAAACTTGTATCCACACCAAGAGTCAAGTTACTGATAGACTTTGTGTAGAAGAGCTGTTCTTGTAGTGACCAGTAGGTGAAGCTGTAGTATCTAATCAAAGCCATGACCAGCAGATTCCAAAGGGTCTATTTTTAAATATTTATTTTAAAATGTGAACAATTGTTTGTTCAAAGCACATATCACTGAATACCACTGCCAGCTTTGCAGCATTTGGCTGCCCATAGTTATACTCGGATTGAACACCATGACAGCAGGAGATAGCATATGACTATTCTGTGCTTGAAGCTGGAGATGATACAAGTTGTATTCTATTAAGAAATGTTAAATAATATACAGTTTAAGTAGCCTATGCTGTGGACTCCTATAGTGTATTTGAGGTTGTCATTATACTTTGACCATAGTTCTCTTCCTGAACAAAGATAAAGATTAAAGTTTACTTTGGGCATGGATGTGTATGTTTGTGTATATTGTAATACAGAGTCAGTTATTTGACCCTCTGCAGCTGTCTAAAGAATACTGTGAGTGTATTAACCTGACGTGTGGTTTTTGGTTACCAGTGAGAATGTATTTTGCATATGCGTTAACGATAACTTTCCCCCCTTTAGAAACAATCTCCCACTGAAGAGAGACAAAAGCATCAGGCATGCCATAACTTGGCAATAAGGATGAATCCCAATCAGCTTCATTGTGTGAGTTCAGTGTTGTGTCCTTGCCTCAAAATAACTAATCCTCCAGTTCTCTCCCACTGTGGCATTTCATGCTGGGTTATTACATTATACATTATTACATTATATCCATCAACAGGTATACAAATGGTGAAATGGGAGAGGCTTTGTCCTAAGGGCAGCAGCTTCTCCAGTGAAGAGAACAACAGTTTTTTGGCATTGGTACTGTATCTGTGTGTGTGTGTGTGTGTGTGTGTGTGTGTGTGTGTGTGTGTGTGTGTGTGTGTGTGTGCGTGTGCGTGTGCTTGTGCGCGCGTTCCCGTGTGTGTGTGTGTGCATGTGTGTACGCGTGTATGCATGTTTGTGCGTGTGTGTGATGTGTGTGTGTGTATGGGTGTGTGTGTGTGTGTGTGTGTGTGTGTGTGTATGCATGAGAGAGAGATTTCTAGGGAGTGAAACCGAGAGACAAAGAGAGAAGACAAAGGAAAAAGATGAAGAGGTGAGTTGGCTCAAAGTGGCTGCAGTTGGATTACGGGTATTAAGAACTTTTTTTAAATCCCCCAGAACTGCTAACTATTGAACATGTAAACACAATTCATTCGATGGGGCAGAAACCTGAGCTGCTGAACAGTTTTCAGCTAGGTTTGTCAACAAAATATTGCACAAGCTAAGCATTAAAGTATTTGTGTGATTCATTCCGTTGGAGAAATGTTTTATCTATGTTGCTTATTATTTCACACACAGTTTGTCTTACTCTTTATCTGTCTGTCTGTCTGTTAAGCGGTCACAATTCTGCTCACTGGCATGTCTATTCAAAGGTATTATTCAGAGGCAGTACCTGCAACCCTCACCTAGTTGGCACGTTGCATGCCAAATATTTTCTTAAAAGCAGAAGTTCTTCAACCTGCAGCAGGAACAAGGAGATCTTTTGACAAAGTATAGAAATAGGGAAGTTGCATGCATGCTGAAAGAAACAATAGAAGTCACAGAGATGTTTTTAGAGGGAGGCTTGTGTCAATTCCCATTCAGGTCACTATGTTTGCCATCATTTGGGATGTCAACAAGGCTTTTGTGCATTTTGCCATCACAGTTACTCTTGCCATCACAGTTACACATTCATCAGAGCTGCAGTAATAAAAGGATTAATTCCACTGAACTGTATTGAAATCTCTGATCTGTAGTCTGTAACCAAACATCTGAGTGTGAAGACCAATGAGCCTTTTAAAATGAGATTACAGAAATGTATTTGTATCTTTCTTCAGGAGCAATATGCTTGTGTGTGTGTGCAATTGTGTGTGTTTGTGTGTGCCACTGTCTCTGTTGTGTCCGTGTGAGTAGGGTGTTATGTTTTATTGAATAAGTGACCGGGAAGTTGCTGTTGATCCAGGCTTTGGTGGGGATTGGGCTCTAACTTTGGCAGGAAGACTCTGAGAGGGTCGACCATGCACACAGGAACAGCTCCTACAACCACTGTGGCATCATCACGTGTGGACTGCTTGCTGCTTGTGCCTCTGTGAGTGTGTGTGGTGTGTGTGCACAAGGCTGTGTCATGTGTGCACATGTGCTTTTGGATCTGTGTGTATGTACTCTGTGTGTGAGTCAGTGTTTGCGTATGTGACTGCCTTTAAGATAACAGAATCACAGGAATAAAAATGCGGGTATGTTGTCATGACAGCACTCCGTGTTCTCACTGGCTTGAACCTTTGAGTCTGCATGTTTATGTGTGTGTGTCTGTATTTCAACCACAATCAGATATTAATAGGGTAGGGCAGTGGTGGTGTAGCAGTTACTTAGTTGGAAAGGAAGGACTTGGTAGGAAAGACTGGCTCTGATGTAATTGATAGTTGGCGGAATGTAAATCGCTTTGGATAAAAGCGTCTGCCAAATGCATAAATGTTACATATTCCCACATAAATGTTACATATTCCCACATACACCATTTAACTTGCAATTTTGTATGACAAATATCCATCTATAAATAATAAAATATTAGAAAACGTGTATAGAGAGAAGTTTTTAGCATTTTGAAATGTACGTAGATTTAGTGTTTTGTTTAGTGTTTTTAGTGTTTTTGTGCTTTGACTGTTTGGCTACTTGTGTGATGTAGGTGTTTTGCTGTGTTGAGTTTAGAAAAATGATTTAAAGTATAGGTTCATGCTTGTTAGCGATTGAAAAAAAAACTGTAATATTATTTGTATATTATTACCACCAAAACACAGACAATCTTGCGAAAAATTTAATACTTCTACCAAACGCTACCATTTGTTTTCTTTACACAGTGAACAAGTAGTCAGTCATAGTACACAGACTTTCATTTTACATTACATTTATGCTTTTAGCAGACACATCCAAGAGGATAAACATTCACTACAGCTACTTACAGCTATCATGAAATTGGCAAGAGATGAAAGTGCAGGAGTGAGATAAAAGTGCAGTAGAGAGAAAGTGTGGGTGCACTGGAAGTGCATTCCAGGTAGTCAGAAGTTTTAAACCAGGAGATTTTCTTGGAAACTGGGTCTTCAGTAATTTCATGAAGGTCGAGAGGGTATCTGTTGCTCTTGTAGCACTTGGAAGGTCATTCGACCAGTGTGGAACAACAGTTGAGAATAGTCTGGATTGACCTGTGCGAGGTGTTGGCAGTGCTTGGCCGGGGGGTAACATAAGACTTTAAGAGGGTATTAAGGTAGATGGGAGCAGATCCACCAATCACTCTATAGGCCAACATTAGTGCTTTGAGTTTGATGCGAGCGGCTAAGGGTAGCCAGTGGAGTCCACAGAGGTGTGACGTGCTGTTTTTGGCTGGTTAAAAGCCAGACAAGCAGCTGCATTCTGGATCATCTGTAATGGTCTCACAGCACACGCTGGCATAGCAATAGTCAAGGCAAGAGATAACCAAGGTCTGTGCCAGGAGCTGGGTTGCATGTTGGGTTAGTTTCAGCCAGATCTTCCTTATGTTGAATAGAGAAACGACCAAGCCACAGAGGCAATGTGATCAGCAAAGTTCAGCTGGTCATCAATCACAACACCCATGTTTCTTGCAACCTTGGTGGGAGCAACAGATAGGAAGTCTATCTTAATGCTGATGTTGTGATTTATGGTTTGTTTGGCTGGGAGGACCAGCAGTTCAGTTTTAAAGAGGTTTAATTGGAGGTGATGAGCTTTCATCCATACAGATATGTCAGAAAGATAATTAAATAATTGTGTTGACACCAGGGAGTCAGCAGGAGGAAAGGACAAATAGAGCTGGGTGTCATCTGCATAGCCGTGACAGGAGAAGCCATGGGACTTGATGATTGGACCCAGTGAGAATACATGGCAAAGAGAAGGGGCCCCAGCACTGAGCCTTGGGGCACCCTGTGGTGAGGAGGTGATGCGCAGATGTTTTCCCTAGCCATGACACATTGAACGACCTCCCAGCGAGATAGGATTCAAACCAGGAGTGTGCTTTGCTTATGCCCATCTGTCAGTTTGGTCAGAGGAGCTATGCACAAGGAACTAGGTGAGTGTCTGTTATGTAGTTCTGTGCCTCTTTTGCTGACTAAAATCTGCTTGTGGATTACTTCTCTTGTGGTTCAAACCATCTGATTTCAAACACAACTGCAAGCCATCAGAAGGTGCTAACTACTAGCACTGCTGTGTCGTCAGTGAGCAATCGACCATTTACCGCACCGATCAGGCCTATTGTTTCTGTCTGACTCTCAATGGGTGGTCTCAGTTGGGCGCAATCAACCAGCAGATTGCAATCAATCAAGTCCTTTGCATCATAATAGTAGGAGAGGAGTAGGAGGAGTAACACTAAAACATCAGCGTCAGCCTTTCTCATGTCCAGATAGTATAGGGTACCTGTGTGTGGCTGAATGAATCTCATCACTCAACCTCCACCTCAGAGCTGCTGAGAGGAAATGGCACAAAACTAATAATCCATCCAATCTAACTCAATTCCAGGAACTGCCATCATCCTTCTCATCCAGTGACACTTCTGCAAAAAAAACTTTTTACCAAGACAAGATTCACAATGTGGAACCTTGAAACTGTTTCTTATTCTGACCTTCTATAGGCCATAGCCCCTACCATTGTGACAGCAACCCCACATGTGGTCAACTTTGGGTACATTTCCCACCACTTTCAAACAAACCCAGGTAACATCACTGCTCAAAAAATCCTCCCTCACGCCCACTGAGGTGGAGAACTAGCGGCCTATCTCCCTTCTTCCTTACCTCTCCAAAACAATTGAATGAACAGTCTTCAAACAAGTAAAAGGATTTCCTTCTCAGCACAATCTCCTTGATTCCAACCAGCCTGGCTTCAAAAGTGGCCACTCCACTGAAACAGTGCTTGTGTCTGTGACAGAAGCCTTAAAAGAAGCCAGAGCAGCAGATTACTCCTCAGTGTTTATCTTGCTTGACCTATCAGCTGCCTCAGTACTCATCCTGCTTGACCTATCAGCTGCATTTAATATGGTCAGCCACTATGTCCTACTGGATGAGCTGGACTGAAACTACATTCATTTAAATTTTTTTTTCAAATCCAAGACTTACCAGTTATATTTGTGTGAGTGTTTGCAGTGATGTGTGCAATTTCTAAAATGAGTTAGTCATTTTACATTACATAATGAATGTTTTATAGAAATTCTTCAAGAATTGTTGCAGTACAATTGCTGTCCAATCTGTAATCACTTTTTTCAAAACTCCAAATACAACAAATCATATGTTGTCAATACCTGTCAACTTCTCTAATTGCAATTCAAATTAGAGATGGTTTGTCTGTTTGCTTTCTGTTTTTTAATTATCTGTGTTCATTCAGTGATTATCATCTATATAACCATTGTACTGTTGTTATTGCTGAACTAAGGGTTTAGTACTGTCATGCTGTTTTTAAGCATGTGTAAATAAAACATAATTAAGACATGTTGGAGTGATCCTGTATGTAAAGAAAATGTAAGCATTATAGAATTGCATTCACTGACTGCATGTAGTGTGAAAACAACAAGAAATATGTCAGTTGTATGCTCACACAGACCGATGGTGTGGTTATAGCATGTAGAGTTTTAAAACTTACAGGCTACAGATCAAACAAAAGCTAGTTGGCGATTGAAAAAAAATGTAATGCTCAGATAATACCTGAGCTGAATCACACAGACTGATGCATATTTTTTCTGCACACATTAGAAGACTAAGTAAATTATAAAACAGCCCTAAAGCACTAGATGAGGCCTGTGAGAGCAACACCCCCACCTCACATACCTGACCCAAATAAACATCAGAGAGGCTAAAGGACTAAGATCATTAAACCCATTTCATTAGGCTGTGTAAAAAACAGGTTGCTCTTGAAGTCAGCAGAATGAAAAGGTGAAAAAAAGCATGACAGAGTGATGGAGAAAGGGAGGAGAGGAAGGATGGAGGGATGGAGGAGAGGGAGGGTGGAGGGATGGAGGTAATCAAACACCTGAGGCGAGTCTGCAAGGCCATGGCAATGCTATTCAAATCCATATGGAAAGGGGAAAAAATTTGCCCCAACTGATCTGAACAACACTTGATGTGTGTGTGTGTGTGTGCGTGTGTGTGTGTGTGTGTGTGTGTGTGTGTGTGTGTGCTGTATGCATGCAAGTTGTGAATATGTGCATCTTTGTGTATCTGTGTGTGTTTCTTGCCTATACTGCATTTTTGAACCTGAAAAAAAACTACAAACATGATACATAGAAGATTAAATCACTTTCTATACGCAAACCTTCTACATGTCTATACAGTAGCTGTCTTTTTAATTGATCATTAAACAAATATTGCAAAATATTTCACCCATAGCTCTGTTATTTGATGTGGGAAAAAGAAGAATTTGGTACAACCTAGACTCACTAGTGAATCAACAGCCAACGCCCGCAGAATGGGGCACAGAAACTCAGATGAGTTATGACGACATTCCAGCTCAACTACAGTATCGGTTCCATGTGGTGATCATGGTAATTTGCTTACTGATGAAGAAGTTCTTAAGACATTTTCAACCCAATATCAGTGGGGATGTGTCAGACTGACAACAGCTAATTTGCCTACTGCTGATTAAATGCTGAAGAATGTTGCCCAGCAACCGAATTTGGCCTTATGAGTTTATCAGTTGTAAAGTTACTAATGTTCAACCAAAATCAGTGTGCGTGTGCATGTGCGTGTGCGTGTGCGTGTGCGTGTGCGTGTGCGTGTGCGTGTGCGTGTGCGTGTGCGTGTGCGTGTGCCTGTGTCTGTGCATGTGTGTGTGTGTGTGTGTGTGTATGTACTATGGTTTGTGTAATTAGTCTTGGCAATGTGTAGGAAAAACTGATATTCTGATCACAACAAACCTAGGCAAACCTGGGCTAGATGCTATATTCTATGATGCCATCACAAAGATGCGTCAAGAATTTTTCAGTGTTTTTTTTAAAATATATTTATCTTTTAAAATCCATCCATTGAAAAGCCATCCTAATAAAATATGAATTACAAAATACTTTTGCATTCCAAATACTTTTATTACATACATGCATCATAGGTACTGCCCCCCATATTTGACACCATGTGTATCAGTATTTGCCTGTCTCTCCCTGTGTGTGTGTGTGTGTTTGTGTGTGTGTGTCTGTCTGTCTGTCTGTGTCCGTGTGTGTGTGTGTGTGTGTGTCTTTTTGAGTGTGTGCTTGTGTATCTGTGTACCTGGAGGTGAACTTCTTGCGTTTGATTTGGGAGGCAAGTGCCATGCTCTGGGCCATCTGAGACATCTGTTCCTCATGGCTGCGGTACGTTACCACCTTGGTTGCCATGTCGATCTCCTGACCAGCACCTGAGACGTCAGAGGAAAAAAGGTTGACTTGGGGACATAGACACAATTTGGCGGTAGGGCTCGAGGGTGCATAGTACAGTGACACTGATGCAATGGTTAGAAATAAAGATGATAATAGATTTTGAATTTAGAAATCTACCAGGTCTGAAAGTGAGCAAGCACGTGGTATGGAAGCCCCACCATTCATTTAACAGATATGTTCGCCAAAAACCACATACCGTTATATCAGTGTGATCATGTCTTGTTGCTACAGTGTATTCTTCTTCTGACAGAATGATGTTGAGAAATGCTGAGCAGAGAACACCTGGAGTCAAAGGCATCTCCCATGGATATGAGCTGTGTTAAACACACCATGAGACTTGCAATGCACCCCCTTCCCCCCACTGATTTGTACTGTGTGCCAAGAGAGGCACTCTTGAGCCTCCTCCTTTTTTCAGGATATTAACTGCAGTTGATAGCTGGGCAACATGGAGGATTAGTGTTTTATCTATTCACATTCTGGTGCTATTTCTAGGTCACTTTTAAATTTCTACCCCCCCCCCCCAAAAAAAAAAAAAAAAAAACACAAGCCCTTAAAGGAAAGATGAAGGAGCAGAGAGATGGGCACGCTGTTTAATAAAGTGCCCTCCTCCATATCCTGAGCCATGGTTCTCCCCAGAACTGCTAATATACATATCGGTGGCTGGATGGAAGCAGAGCAGGGAAAGAGAAAAGGGCAGATGTAGGTCCCAGTCTAATGAACGGTCCCACAGCGGGCCATTGAGTGTGTAATAATTCATTAGTTCAGGTCTAGCACACTCCCCTGCCACCTCCCCTGAGGATCATTAATCAAACACACACACACACACACACACATACATGCATGCACGTAGACACATACACACTTACATCCAGGTACACACCTGCTGTTTTGTAAACAAGCAAAAATATATACACATATTTTTTTCCACTCTCTCTCACAGTCACCTTCACTCACGTACACACATACACACAAACTCAGACACACCAACAAAGAGAGAGTTAACCACCCAAACTCACGACCTACACACACACACACACACACACACACAAACCCAGACACTCTAATATTCACACAGAGAGAGAGAGAACTCTAAACTCACCCACCTACACACACACACACACACACTCACACATACACACTCTCACACACCCTGCTAATATTTCCAGTAAACAGAATGAGGCCGTTTATGAAGGACGGCTTCATTTAGCTGCAGCCAACAGCAAACACCTGCGTTAGCTTCTCTAATAACCGCCCAAATATTGTTTTCCCCCCATCGCTGTGCTCTCAGATTGCAGCAAATATGCCTGAGGAGTGAGGAGATGGGCTCTCTCTCACGTGGCCACTCCCACGTCTCTCATGGCCCAACAAGAACTCCAGGGAGGGCAAGGTTGTTTGGACAAAAGCGGGAGGAAGGTCAACGTGCGCCATATTAAAATTGATCTGGTATCCCGAGACAGCCACTCCCCTCCTCTGATGTTCAGTCGCTTAGAACAACAGGGAGGAGAGGAGAAAGGAGGACAGGAGAGGAGAGATACACACACGTGTGCACACACACAAATACACAGAGCAGACACACACACACACACACACACACACACACACACACAGAGCAGACACACACTCATAGCAAAGAGGATGATGGGAAGAATAAATTCTCTAGTCTCTGTGAGTGAAAAACTCACATATCATATTGCAGGCATCAAATAAAAGAAAATTTTGTTGACCTTTTCTGTGGAGGTACTTTTCCAACAGGGATCCAGACAGAGATTGAAAGAGAGAGAGAGAGAGAGAGAGTGCAAGAGAGCAAGAGAGAGAGAAAGACAAAGAGAGAAAAAAGATGTCTAAGTGAGAGAAAGACTGAAACAGAAAAGAGAGAGTGTGTCTGAGTATGATAAGTCCTGGGTAATAAGGTCCTATGTGGCAATGCTGTTCCTTCCTCTCTCTGCGCCGCATGCCGCTCCACCATAAGAGGACCCGAGAGCAAGCTGTGGCGTTGATGTCGGCGACCCAGATCATGACAAAAGACATATCCCAACATCTTGGAGAGACTCAAAATGGTGAGAGAACTTTGTGCCAACAGCGCCATCCCAGATCGGAAATCCCCTTGCAAAGTCGCACTCCTTTTCAAGAGGAAATGAGAGCAGGGAATTGATTGGTATCTGTCTCCCTGAGTGTGTTTGCCACCATGAAGAAGAAGTTAGTTAACAACTCCAGAGGCATGTGTGGTGTGTCCTTGTGAGTTTAAGACAACGGCAAGCAGTGCACTGCAGGATGAGGACAATGAAAAAACGAGTTTAAAAGCCACTCACGTTTTCCCACAGGGAATGCGAGGACTCCACAAGACCTTCAAGATACACGGCAAGGACACAGGTCTTTCTCTCTCTCTGTCTTTCTCTATCACTCTATCAGGTTATCTGTCACTCTCTCTCTCTTCACTCTATCTCTGTCTGGCCTGTCTTACAGACACTTCCTGTATCTCTTCCTCTTTCACCTTCGCTCCTTTACTCTGTCTATCTTTCTTTTCCTCTCTAATGAACTGCTTTTCTCTTTCTCTCTCTCTCTCTCTCTCTCTTGCACACACACACACACATGCACACACCTCTAGTTTCTTGTCTGCCTCTCACTGTCCATATGGGGGGTTACCCCAGAACAAATGTCCTTCAACAGAATGCAACACACACACACACACACCCTCCTCTTCAAGGTAGTAAATATAGAC
The DNA here is from genome assembly GCA_027481765.1 of Tenualosa thibaudeaui. Classification (NCBI taxonomy): domain Eukaryota; kingdom Metazoa; phylum Chordata; class Actinopteri; order Clupeiformes; family Clupeidae; genus Tenualosa; species Tenualosa thibaudeaui. The sequence continues at coordinate 2,210,785 of JAIFZK010000019.1, read as the reverse complement.
CATTAGCTTCCCAGAGTAGCAAACACACATACACATACACATACACATACACGTACACACACACACACACACACACACACACACACACACACACACACACACACACACACACACACACTAACACTCACACAGACACAAATCAATGTAAACCATGCAGATAGACTTACAGTAGGCATGAACTGCCAGTACTGACACAATGCCCACACACAATAGCTGCCTTTGTAAAGAGACCTTTGGGAGCTGAGCCCTTTCCTTGGAAACAGTGTATCGGCATCTGTTGTTTGGGCAGTGTGCTTCTGTGGAGGGCCCTGGAATCAGAACAATACCATGTGGAACTGATAACCATGGGATAAAGAGAAGGGTCAGTCATGCAGTCCAGCATGGGTAACAAATTCTGCTTAAATAGCAATAAAGAAAGAAAGAAAGAATACAGTAAGAGCAAATGAAAGAGAAAATTAAAAACAAGAAAGGGCCGACAGTGAAAACAATGGAGGGCAATAATAAGCTTGAAACAAACTGTGATTTGCATCAGTCCTTTTAGGCTCCTTTAGCAAACTATGAATCAGACAGGACAGCACCAAAAAAGAACAATGAGCCTCATTCATCAACCATTCTTATGAAAAACCTAAAGCCCACTTACCCAATTATCAAAAAGATTTTATTTTCATCACTACAGGTTTTTAAAGAATTTTCAAATTGAGGAAGATATTGGTGAATGAGGGCCATTGTTCCTTCAAACTGAAAACTTCATTCCCTCTTTCATGGTAATGAGTGTGAAGAGCACATGAAATGGATGGATGAATTATGGATGGCAAGGGTACATGTAAGTGAGAATCAGAGAGAGAGTCAGAGAGACAGAGAGGCAGATGGATTGATGAGATTATTTCATCATTTCAACTTCATCTATTTATCTTTGCTTCTGGCATTAGGACCTTGCCTATTATTAACCTCAAGCCTCCAGTGAGGGTTGAGCTCCAAACTTGGAGAGACTCAAAATGGATCAGCTCCTCTCCTTTGTCTCCCAGCAGAACTGGAACCAGTCCCTCCTGCAACAGCATCAAACTTTAATAGTTGAACTATTCCATTGCTTCACTCTGTCTCCCTCTCTGTCCCCATCTACCTCTCTGTCAGCCTCTGTTTCCTATCCTGTCGCAATCTGATGACGGCTTTTGCGCTCTATATTTCCCTCACACTTACCTTTCTTCATTTCTTATTTGGGCTGGGACACAGTGCACACAGAAACACACACCCATTTCCACACACTCAAACAACTGCACAAGGGCATGCATATGTGACTACACACACACACACACATACGCACACAGCCAGTGTTTTACCCAAGGCCATATCTAAAGGCTGTGTTGCAGGGTTATTTATACGCATTTACTGTCCACACCTGCCCATGGACTACCCTGTAAACAATGCCCCAGGAAGGTGTCAGCCACCCCAGCCCCTCCTCTTCACCTTCTACCCATCCCCCCTCCATCCTCTCACATGTTGCTCGTGACACTGTAGCTAAGAATAACAAAGCTGACATTTTGGCCCAGGACAAAGAAACCCTGGGCCATCTTCATTATATCCCATTACAAGGCACGCCAGAGCGATAGGTCTCACAGTGGATAACAATGCGCATTCCGGAGTGCTATCAGTGAAAGCCAGCTTCAGTGAGAAGCTTAGCAGTAATATCTGACAATATGTGGTCATCAGGCATAGCCACTCGCTTCTACAGGGTTTATGTCTGATGGCTGTATCTGTGAGTGTGTGCTGTTACTGGGAAGCAACAGTGGAGTCTTAAAGGACATCAGCATGTTATTTTCCATTTCTGTGATTAGTTTTTTTTTCTCTACAGTAATTAGTGACCTATTAAGATCTCATTAAAATGTTGTGAGAGTTCAGGGGAAGGACAGCGTGTCTAATTAACTGCTGTCAGCCCGTCTATCATTCAGATGTAACAGGAAATGAATACTGAGATTCAGGAAGAAGACAAATCCATGTGACATCTGCATGAGTCTGCTCATACACAGCAACTCTCTGTGCAACTCTCTCCTAACAACCCATACCCCCCCCCCCCCCCCCCACACACACACACACACAAACACACAAACACACAAACACAGCCTTAGTTTACAATGGATCAAGGTAGTGGCAATAACACCATTCGGTTTTATGACTGTGATTAATATTCAGGGAGTCAGCAAACACACTGTGATTGTGGCTAACATTCACTATAAAGCTTCTCTAAGTTAGACTTACTGACTGCATGACCTCATGTTAACCTGTCAGATGACTGACATGAGGAATGGTTTTTCACAATCTGTCCCCTCAATTTCTGTGAGCCCTGAGATGGGTTACACCTCCTATTCCATGCATGGAGCAGATCCAAAAGAGAACAGATCCAAAAGTCTTTGGAGCGTCATCTGCCGACTGACTAGGCTGATGAACTAACAGACTTTTGGAGAGTCAGAGTGGAGTGGTGTCAGGAAGCAGGAAGCAGGAGCAGAGTCAGCTGTCAGCGGCACAAGCTGCTCAATGTCTCTTATCATGAGGTGCACGAGGCAGAACGATGACATTTCTGCCAAAATGAAAGCCTTCAGGAGTTATAGGCCATGGGAGAGATATGAAAATGTATTGGTTCCCCTCTTCTTCAAAAGTTCTCATACACATTGCTGATGGGGTTTATAACAGCCTTGAACAATTTTTTTTGTTCTAAAGAACATCAAATGGCCCTCTTCATTTTGGCTTGATTCATAAGAACTTAATTAGAAATGCAGAAGGCAATGATTCATACTTTACAGAAATGTTTTCTTTTTTCAAACCCAAAATTTGTTATTTTCATCACAGTGTGGCCTCATAAATTTCATCAGTAATGTGATCAGTGCATATAAAATACCAGTTAGCATCTGACCTGACGCTAGTCTCATGTTAGTCGAGTCTAAAGGTTCAGGCACAAAGCAATAATTCTTCAACCAGATGAGTGTTGTGGCATCATAACCCAACACTATTTGCCCTTCCCAGGACATGGACAAATCTTAGGAAAAAAAAGGTGTTCGATGAACCCGAGCGTACAGAATGACAGTCAGTGAGTAAAAAAATCAGGAGTGAAGGGGCACAGGAACTCAAGCCAAATCAAACTTCCAAATGAGACAGGGAGCAGGGCTACCTGCAGGACTATCCGGGTGAATTTGCCACAAACCCCCAAAGACAGGCAGAGATCTGCTAATTAGCAATTAACTGCCTCCAATCACAGCACCAAGACCAAGATCCCCCCGTCTTTATGTTGAGGTTTGCCCATCAGGAAATCACATCTCAGATTGCCCTCCACTGCCAGGCAGATAAGACATACTAATGTCAACGCCCTGGAGACAGCACAATGAGCTTGAATTTAATTGCCTCACTTACTTGGAAGAATAGGGTGGGACACTGGTGCTCTCTGACCAGCTGACTGTGTATGCGTGTGTGTGTGAGTTTGTGTGTTCTCTTGTTAAACCTTCCCCCTCTTGAGCCAGGAGTCCTTTCCAGATGTAGTGACTAGTTGCCACATAACCTAATGTTCTAACACTCCACCTGTGTTGACAATGTAATTAAGTATTTATAGGTGAAGAGGACAAATCAGTCAGACCTTTGTCCTGTTTGCTCAAGTTTATGGACAGATAGTAGAACAGAGGAACAAGCAGGCAGTATTAGAAACACATAATACAAACATACATGCAAACATACATAGACACGTACATACACACATGTGTACACACACACACACACACACACACATACAGTGCCCAGCACACCCTTTGAAAAGTAACATTTTAAACAATATGTCCATGAAAACAAAACATATTTCTAAATATTTTGCAGACTAAGTTTAATGTCACAACTGCATAACATACAACACAAACATTTGCTTAATAATATGACTTAGATTACATATTTTTCAGTTTTACTCAAATTAGGGGGGAGCAAAAATGAGTACACCCCCAACAAAACTACTGCATCTAGTATTTTGTATGGCCTCCATGATTTTTAATGACGGCACGGAAGACGGTAGTCTTCTGGGCATGGAATGAACAAGTTGGCAACATTTTGCAACATCAGTCTTTTTCTATTCTTCAGTAATGACTTATTTTTGAGATTGGATGTTGGATGGAGAATGATGCTCCACTTGTCTCTTCAGAATTCCCCATAGGTGTTCGATTGGGTTCAGATCAGGTCACATGCTTGGCCACTGAATCACTCTCACCCTGTTCCTCTTCAGAAAGCCAACAGTGGCCTTAGATGTGTGTTTAGGATCATTGTCATGTTGGAAAAGTGCACCACGACCAAGTGCATGGAATGATGGTAGCCTTTTCTTTTTCAGTATAGAGCAATACATCTCTGAATTCATGATGCCATCAATGAAATGCAGCTCCCCAACAGCAGCAGCACTCATGCAGCCCCACATAAGGACACTGCCACCACCATGCTTCACTGTAAGCACCATGCTTTTTTTCTTTGTATTCCTCACCTTTGCGACGCCATACAGTTTTGAAGCAATCAGTTCCAAAAACAATCATTTTGGTCTCATCACTCCACAATGCAGAGTCCCAGTAGCCTTCATCTTTGTCAAGCATGGGCCCTGGCAAACTCTAGGCGGGCTTTTTTGTGCCTGGGCTTTAGGAGGCTTCTTTCGTGGACTGCATCCATGCATGCCATTCCTCTGCAGTGTACGGCGTATTGTGTCGCAGGAAACAGTCACCCCTGTTTGGCTTTCTACTTCTTTAGCTAACTGTAGTGAATTTGTTGTCGCAGTTCCATTTTTCTTAAATCTTTGTACCACCTTTGCTACAGTATTCTGACAAATAAGTAAAGCTTGGCTGATCTACTTGTAGCCTTTACCTTTCTGGTGTAAAGAAATAATTTTCTTTCTCAGGTCTTGTGCCATTTCTCTTCCATGAGGTGCCATAGCCGACAGCAGGAAATGGGGAGGTGTTTTCTTAGAGTAACACCCTTATATAGTCAACTATCTGCTGGACTAATTGAATAATTAGACTCACCTGTGGTTGAATTCTTGGTGAATCAGACATTTGCAGTCTAAAATCTTGCTTTGCCCTGAGACTTTCAGTGGGGTGTATTTATTTGTGCTCCCCCCTAATTTGAGTAAAACTGAAAAATATGTAATCTTATGTAAAATATGTAAAGTTAAAATATGTAAAGTTATATTATTACGCAAACCTTTGTGTTGTATGTTATGCAGATGTGATATTAAAGTTAGTCTGCAAAAAATTTTGAAATATTTTTTTGTTTTCATGGACATATTGTTTAGAATGTTACTTTTCAAAGGGGGTGTACTCATTTATGCTGAGCACTGTACGTACATACGTACATACATACATACATACACACACACACATGTACATACATACATACATACATACATACACACATACATACATACACACACACACACATACATACATACATACATACATACACACATACACACATACATACACACATACATACATACATACATACAGACAGACAGACACACATACATACATACATATGTGTGCATGCCATATAGGGCAGACCAACATACAGAACACATGGGATACTTAAGGGAAAACTGTATTAAATTGTTGATTTATTTGTATTAAGTGTGAACATTGAATTACATAGTCAAGGGGGAATCACAGTTACAAATATTATTGTCAGTATGACATACAAAAAAGACCCTGTATCACATTTCACAGGTCTGGTTTCATGATAATCCTGTTACCTATACTTTCAGGCAGTCTGTTGCAGCAGGCAGAATTCAACAACGCCTACAGGCAAGCAACTATGGCCAGTGAGAAGAATATATTCATGACCCTGGGGGACAGGACACATTCACAGTTCCACACACACACCCAAAACACACACACAAGCACATACATGCGCACACACAAAACACACACACACACACAAAACACACACACGTGCACATACACGTGCACACACACACACAACATGTCTAATTACGAAGGTGAACCAAAAATGCTCTTAAATAAAGAGTGATTCAGTCTGGTATCGGCAACTTCACAATCCGAATGTTAACAATAGTTTAAACAGATGGCCCTGCAAATACCAGAAGCAAAATAAATAATGAGAAATAATTATATTTATATCAATACCAAATGTTTTACAGGAAGAGCAGTAAGGACTGTTGACTGAAAAATAGCTACGCTAATCTGACTTCACTGAGTGCATTATTCAGCTTCTGTAGTTAATACAGACCATGCTGTTTTTGGATGAATCAAAAATAAATAATTGTCATTACCTGCTCAATACATGACACAGAGCTTCGTAAATGACACACACACAAATGACTACACAATGATACATACAGGTGGAACATGATTAACAACATGAGCCAGCTGAGAGCAGAAAGGGAAAACATCTAGAAACACGTAGCACGTCAATGCTACTCTTAGGAGTTTCTTTCAAAGTGCTTAGTGAAGAAAAGGAAGAAAATATGGATGCTACTCTGTCAGGCCTTAAAAGAGAAATCTGGTGTGATTCATGGTATCCCTATTATTTGAGGTCACTGAGCTATCTGTGGGAAAAAGACAGAGAAGATTTGATTCAACATACAGTAGGCCAAATAGCAAACTGGCAGCTATCATTAACAGAAGGGGGCATAGGAAAATGAAACTGAAAGTAAGTTTCTGCGCCCCGTTCAGTTAGTTTTAGCTGCAGGTTCACAATTTGGTCTATGCTGTATGTTGTATGTACCAAATAATGGACCAGCATCAGCTAACGTTAACTGAATGAGGCATAGGACAATGAAACTTAAAGGAAGTTACTGTGCCCCATTCAGTTAGTGTTAGCTGCACTATTTGGTCTATGTCATACCAAATTTTTGCATTCTCTTGACAGCATTTGGTGACCTGGAACAACAGGGCTATGTTTTGATTCACTTCAGATTTCTCCTTTTATAGATTCAAACTATAGCAGTACTGTGCCACTTTGTAGTACTGTGCCATTTCTCAAAAGTTCACACTGGAGAAACACCTCACTGTAAACTGTGGCCACACTGATAGTGGCATTGAAATGACATTCGTAACAACAATCATTACTGTCCACACATCAGACATAACATTACTTGACAGTTCTTATGTTGCAAAGCCGTAGTTACATTCAAACTGTGGATCTACTTCCAACGAAAGCATATTTTGCAGCGCACAGTCTTTTACAGTCTAGATAGATTCTAATCCTATTTACAGACAGATTCTAATACTGTTCTAAAACAGATTTTTTTTTGGTCGGAATCATTACTCTGTTGCTGGTCATTCTATGTGTGGGCTCACAACCACCTGTTCAGACTGTCATTGTGTTGTAAATGGTAAACAATGTGATCAGGCCATGAAGAATTCTAGACAATTAGCACATTTCATCAAAGGAAATGGAATGGAGAGAGGATAATTTAATTGGCTGTTGAGCTCATCCATCAACAACATGTCATAGGTTCTACCTTCAATGGTCCAGTGGTCAGACATCAGTAAACCAGCAACCTCCCACATGTTCTCTGTTAGCACTCACAGATGTCCCTGTATCTGACTCTCCCAGAAACATAATAACGGAATGTCCACTTTGGACATCCAATGCGTCTCCTTAGTCTCTGGGAGTCTTCAATTACCCTTATTATTCTCAGCCTCTCGTTAGTGTGATTCTTGATTTACCCTCAGCTTTGAATTTGAAGCATCCATCCTTTCAAAAAAATCCCTTTACCAGCATTCACCTCCTCATCCACCCCCTCTTCCTGATTCTCTCTCTCTGCAGGGTTGACCCAAGTGCTCTGCATGCTCACTCCTGATCCAGTCGAACTCTCAGGGACCATTGGAGGTACCCAGTTCTGCCTGTAGGTTGACTGGGTCCCGCTTGCAATGGGAAGTGGGCAGAAATGTGGTTGGATAGGAAGGTAGGAGGTTGGCCCCTGTGGAGATGGGGGGAGCACCTGGTTTGAGATGTAGGTGTTTGTTGCGCACGTCTCCGATACCTCCTGAGCTTGGTACACAATAAGGGTGGAGAGTTGAGGCCTCAGCACCTGAAACTCTTTGGCCTCAGGCTGGTCTGCAAGTAAGGCTTTCCGCTCAGAGGTCTCCTCCTCTGGGTCACAGTCCCCATTTAAGCCTGAGGGCTGGTACAAGAAGGGCAACTTAAGCTTGCCTTCAGGGGAGATCTGCAGCCTCAGAGTCCCTGACTCTGGCCTATCGGGGCCTCCACTGGCTGCCTCACATATCTGATGCAAGTCTGTGTCTGGTGCCAGGGGTTGGTCACTCATCAAGAAGTTGCCACCTCCTGCGGAGCCAACGACAGGGGAGTTCTCGTCCTTACTGCTGTTGTGCACCATCACCAGGCAGTAGTTAGGTGAGGACAGAGCACTGTTGTCAGACTCTTCCACAGCCTGCTGGGTGGTGTATGTCTGGCAGTGCCAAGGCTCTGCAAGATTGTCTTGTGGGGTGTAGCCAGTGGACTGTTTCTTTTTGTCTGTGAACCCCAGCTTCTCGTTGACCATGGTGGCTTTCTCAGGTTGGAGCTCAATGCTGGAAATATAATTTTTCTCGTCTGAAGCAAGAGGTGTGCAGGCATTCATGGTTACATTCTGGGTTCAAGGAAGGAAAATAGACATGAAAAAAAAATGTTACTCAGATTTGCTTATTGGAAATCTAGTCTCAACTTCATGTCTCTAAATGACATTGCAGCACATTTCCTTCATTCAAACAACAAATGAAGGCCATAGAGAACTCTTTCTATGTTTACTGAAAGGATAGAAACTAATCATCTTTGACATCTGCATGAGATGAACACACAAACAAGCTTTGATCAAAGAAGAGGAATCGTAAATATAACTGTAGATGTACTTGGTAAAATTACATTGCTGTGCTCCAGTGACAACACGGGATTGCTCTTCAAGAGATTCAAAAACATCTCTTCGCCCCATGTTCAGATAACAACCCACCTTATTTGTCAGTCCCTCTAATAGTTACAAAAAATAACTTGAAATAAAGAAAAAAAAGAGGAACCACCACATCAACAATATTTATGTTTGTACTTCTGTAATAGGATCCATTAGGGGAATTGCTTTCATTTCCCCTAAATGTACCCCTGTTGTGAATTTGCATGCTATAGCCATAACAAGAAATGAGGGGAAGAGCTATTTTTCCCGTCTGTTCCCTGTTGAGGGAATTCCCCACTCCTCCTCACCAGTGATTCAGGATTGGCGACCTTTTTCACCATCAGGAGACGCCAAAGTAGCACTGGGATCAAGACGAGCAGGAGCAGTACAATCCCAACAGGCAGGAGGAGCAGGAATGGGGCCTCCGCAACGTCCCCTGAGGAGAATGAAAACACAAATGGAACACAAATTATCAGATAAAATTCTCAAACCAGGATTCCCAAAAAGAATTCCCAGATGGAATCCCCACACCAATTCATTAACAATTCTTGCTAAGGGAGCTATACATGTTACCCTTTATACTGTATGGGCCTTTAAGTGATTTGTCCTCTGCATACTATTACTGAGCAAGCTGGGACATGTTTATGTTGACAGGGAGGTACTGGCTGCCTAGCATGAGAAGAATTCTGCCTGGCAGGGGTGGAGTAGTGAAACCTCTCAGGTATGATGTCATCATTGTGAAATACCAGGACGACGTTTCCTGATTGTTTACGGTAAGACTGCGTTCTTTCTTATGGATGAGGTAACTGTAGGAAACCCTGGAAGTCTCCAAGGAGTATGTCAGACTGCGCAACTGCCTTTGGTGCATATATTACAACAATGCTGTTCAACATTTTATTGCCTTTATCTGCAAGGACATTTCACAGGGAAAATAACTCGATGTTGTTTCCTGTCCTTTTCGACAGGATGATCAAGACTATTGTGTCATACCAGAACTTCATTCAGTGTAGACGTGCAGTATCAGATGTTTAGAAAGACATGCAGGATTGATGATGCAAGGTTACTGTCAATGTTTGTATCACAATAGCAGTGACATTAAATGGTCAATGTGGATAAAGCAGTGGGATTTTGGAATGTTAAAAGTTAAATTTGGTGCATAAACTCTATTGAGAGGTGGGTAAACTGTGTTTACTTGTGTTTAGCTTCTGCTTCTGCATGTATTGTAGCCTACCTGGTAACGTCTTGCAAAATGTGGAGGCTTTGCTCGGTTCCCGTCTTTTCAAGTGACCACTGTTGTAGGTCACAGAGCCACAGTACTCTGTGCCACTTTGCAAATTGCTGATGGTAAACACTGCAGATGTGCTCTTATATTCTTTAGTTATGGTCTCTCCTGAGATGTTTTGTGTAAGAATTAAAGTGTAAAATGGTGGATAGATCAAAATCTCCTCCAGGCTCCTGTTATTGGGCCCCATTGGAAGGTCCACGCTTACAGTCATGACAGAAGCATTCAGTGTCACAGATACATAAGGTGGCCCCAGCACAGCTATGGGAGACGGAGAGAATGAGTTTTATGTACAGTTATATGTTATATACAGTATGTGAAGGTATATTATATTAAAGGAGAAATCCTGTGTGAATCAGTCATTAACCCTGTTGTTCAAGGTCACTGAATGCTGTCTGTGCGAAACAGAACCATAAAATTTGATGCAAGACTGAATAAGGAACCAATAACTATTTGAATTGGGAAAAGTGAAATGAAACTGAAAGTAAGTCACTGTGCCCCATTCACTTAGTGTTAGTTGATGGTTCACTATTCGGTCTATGTTGCATAAAATGTTTTCGTTCTTTTCCCTACTGACAGCACTTGGAGACATCGAACATGGATTGATTCACAGCGGATTTCTTCTTTAAGGCAATTTTATATATGAAGGTATGCTGAACTTTTGTAAGTAAAGGATTGTGTATTGCATCATGAGCTGTAAAAACTAAAAGTAAAAATCACTGCAGTTTGGCATTACAGATGATTAGTCTATGCTATGTTAGGAAAATGAAGAAAGGCTTACAATCTGTAAAAGGACAAAATCGTATCGTTTCTCCTATCCTCTTGCCGCCAACCATCACCTGCACTGCATACTTGTCCACTTGTTTGGTCAGTGGTGTATCTTCGGTAAGGTCACAGGAAAGAGCTGTGATATTCTGACATCCTCGCTTGGGTTTGAAAGTCTCGCCGTACCTTCAAAGAGATACACACGAGTTACTTAACAATGGCTTTCCTGCACATTCAGTGTCACGTTTGAACAAATGAAGTAAACTTAAGTACAAACAAGAGACCCAAACAATACAAATTAATACACCCACTGTGTGTTACTCATCGGATCAGCAATTGTTAAGGTACTCCTTACGGTGCTTTATAAACCTGTTCTACTTAATCTATGGATGAATAAAAAACAATCCTACACCTGACGAGTGTTTGAAAGTGCTGCTGCATCACTATCTTGGAGGAGCTAAAAATAAGTCACTGCTACTACCTCAGAGACAACCAAGGAGGCCTTTGAGTAAACATTGCAGTTGGACCTGATTCCTCACTCCACATCAGATGATGAATGCCACGCTTCAGCCATCCCACGGGGCTGTGGGACAGGTAATTAGCCAAGAGGGGACAAAATGGCTGACTCGTTTATTCTCTGTGAGGAGGAGGAACGTGAGCCCCAAGCCCCCTGCAGCTAGCCACATAAGGCACACTAAAAGGCAGCTAAGGCTATTATTTATGTTCTCTGACGCAAGGACAGCCAGACTGTGCCTAGACGGATTGGGAATGAAACATGAAGACTCGCAGATAGTTGTTATTGGCTTAGTTTATTGGTAGAGTAAAAAAGTGGAGTGGATATCTTTCTTTTACAAGAAACATACATGAACTAAGCAAACATATAATAAATACAATAATAAAACAAACAAATAAACCAAACTAAACTCTATAACCTTTAATCCCTGTTTAAAGACCTACTGTGTCTCCCAATGTACGTTTCATATATCACCCCTTGGACTCTGTGTCCTCTTCCTTGTTGCCTGCAGTCTACATATGATAAAAAAAACTTCATGAAATGATTTCTGTAGACCATTTAACAGTAAAACAAAAACTAAAACCCACATGTTCCATTTCATTCCCAAACTACATCTGCCACAATTATGTCACATTAAACAGCCGTATCAAAGAGTATAGAAGAGTACAGGACTTCTTCTCTTTGGCCAAACACAATGTTTAAACAGAAACTCTGTGGGAACAGCTGTGATGCTAATAATCAGATTCCCTTGAAGCAGTTTTCCATAACAGTGCCATAAAGACCAGCTTCTCATGTCTCAAAGCTATCTTGTCCTTAAAAGGTCACTGGCTTGTAATGCATGTTGGTCTTATAGGACTAACATTGGTATCAGCTATATCTAACAAGATTTAAAACACTCAAAAAGCTGTCTTTTTTATTGTTTTTTTAGAAAATCCCTTCATCTGCAGAGCTTGTAAGCTGCATTGCATTTGCATCTCAATGCTTTCAATGTAAAAAGTGACATCAGATGGTTGATATTGATGGTGTTTATGTACAGCTGAATTAGACCTTGATTAGATTCAACCAGGTGATGTCACTTTTTACATCAATGGCAGTTTACGAGTTAAAGTATTTTCTAAACTGCCTAAACATTTTGAGTGTTTTTAAGGCCCTGTTGACATATATCTTGATATTTTTATAAACAGATATTTTTATCCGTTTATTTATTTAGTTTCATTTAGTATTAATTATTTAATTACGTATCCCATGTAATTCAGAAAATACAGCAAAATCTCCACTTTGGAGGCTGTTTTAAAATATCCATTTGAGGCCCAAACGGATAAAAAAAAATCTGTTTATACAAATATCTAGATACATGTAAACAGGGCCTAAATCACTTTATGTAGCTGACTCTTAGGTCAGTCTTACAAAGCCAAAATGTCTTTGGCTTAGCAAGGGATCCCCTTAAAGTTCCTATATAAACCTCTGGTCAGACATCAGTGATAGAGTGATTCAGCACAGTGCTGAACATAGCCATGTAATCAGAGGAAGACACGAGAGGCATGGAGGTGATGGGGTCAAGAAGGAGTGAGGAAGGAAAGTGATGAGAGAGGGGAGAGAGGAGAAATAAAGAAAGGAAGAAAGACGGAGTGAGAGTGGTGTGTATTCAGAAATACCAATTCCTCATTACAGTAGAGGGGAATGAAACGCTTCTCTGAAGGCCAGCGTGTCTCCTTCTCTTTCTCTCTCTCTCTCAATGCTTCTTCTTGCGTCTCCATTCCTCACCCACCCTTGCGGCCTCCTCAACTCCCTCCCTCCCTCACTCCTAGACTCCTCTTATAGGGCTCTTTCAAACGTCCAAAAAGACGTTCAAGCGGCCATATTGTTGACATGCCATCGCTGCTGGAGCTATTCTCTAGCCTAATTTCAATTAAAAGTTAGCTTTCAGTCTTCCCTCTTTGGAAACTACCTAATTAAAGTGTTTCAATCAGTTCTTTAAAACAGACACACCTTATGACCAGTGACCATAACATAAATCACCTTTCAAACATCACCTTCCCTAAATATTATCTGTGGTTAAATCATGAGTAGGCTAGGCTACAGGCTTCACTGTGAGGTTGCTAATCTCATGTTACCTATGGTAAAAGGATGACAATGGTGTGACTGGAAGTTTCGCCTGTTCCTAGAGAGATATTCTCTCCTGTGCGATCATCAGTCGTATTTCCCTTCATGTTTTTGGGGAGTGGGTATGAAAAGGCTGCCATAGCTCTGATAGACAATTGCATTAACTGACAGGTTCTATGTCAACAATATGGCCATGGAGAACTCTGTGACATGGATTGAATGGGCTCAATAGGACAATATTTTGCCTACGCTCTCTCTGTTTCTCACCCTGTTTGTGTGCTCTTTCCATCTCTCTCTCTCAGAACTCATTCAAACCATCTGACTCTCTCTACCACCATCTATATCCACAGCTCTCTCGATCATCAATCAGGTCTCTCAATTACCAGTCAATCATCTCTCCATCACCAATCAGCTTTTTCCATCACCAATCAGCTTTCTCCATCACCAATCATCTCTCTTTCTATCACCAATCATCTCTCACCATGACCAATTGGCTCTAACCATCACCAATCAGTTCTCTCCATCACCAATCATCTCTCTTTCTATCACCAATCATCTCTCACCATGACCAATTGGCTCTAACCATCACCAATCAGTTCTCTCCATCACCAATCATCTCTGTTTATCACCAATCAGTTCTCTCCATCACCAATCATCCCTCACCAATCACCAATCTGCTCTCATCATCACCAGTCAGCTCTCTCCATTACCAGTCATCTCTCTTCATCTACAACACCTTGTTTCCCCTAACCTCTTTTTTCTGTCTGTCCCTCTCTCTGTTTTTTGTGTCCTTCCACCATCTTCCTCCTCCTCCTTCTTCTTCTTCTTCATCTTCTTCTTCTTCTTCTTCTTCTTCTTCTGTGACATGTCTGACTGTGTGCAGCTGTGACTAATACAGCTGAATTATGTGAGGACAGGGAATAAACTTCAGGACTTCAGTGGCATTTTACATCTCACACGTCTCTGGCTAGAAAGACTGTGGGGTTGTGTGAATAACTTAAAGGAACGGGGATCAAAGTTTCGAAGGCTGTGTCCAGCATTCCTTATGAAGAGCACTCACAGAACTCGCATTCCCTCAGAGAACCGGACGAGGACATAACAGTTTGTTTTTGATGGAAAATGGCATCACAAAAGTGTCTGCTAGCAAGCAGAATCTACATACCATCACAAACAATGCAGAACTAAGGCCCATTACAAGACAGCTGAACTAACTAAACAAATGCAGTAGCCTACAGGGTTGGAAGCATTAGAAGAAAAGGCTGAATCTGGTCCTAATCAGACATACTGTACGTATACATCTCTCTCTGTTTCTCTCTCATTTTTTTTCTTCTCTATCTCTCTCACTCTCTATCACACACACACACACACACACACACACATACATACACACAAACACGGACAAAAAGACAAACCTAAAATTATACATAAAAAACACAAACTTAAATACAAACTCTCTTATTCAGCTCATTTTTGAACCCTTAAGAGCTCCTTTTGAACACATTTCTCTCAATTCTCACACATGCATGTGCAGATACAGCGCACGCTCACACACACACGTCTCTCACTTGTCACACTGTGCACATAGTGCACACCTGTGTTTATGGTAACTCATAACCATGTTATGTAACACATGTGAGAATCCCACGTGTAGTGAGCCCCTCATTTTACCTGGGACATTTTACCTGGGACATCTTACTGTAACCAAACACACCGCCACATAAGACTCGTCTGACGCAGATACTCACTCATTGTACTCGACACTGTAGACGACTGTCTGGTTGTCTGGAGGGTCAAGCGGATCCCAGTGGAGTACATTCCGGAAATTTTCAGATTGAAAGTACACATCTACAATGTTTGTTCGACCTAGGGGTAAAAAATAGAGAAGAAGTGTGTCAGACAGATTTCAGAAACTTTCACACAAACGTTGACTTTCACAAACACTCATTTTAAAACAAGTCTAATCAGTTCACCAACTGGGTTTAACTTTTATTGTAAATACCAATCGGTACTTTCCAGACTTTTAAAAATAATGTTTGAAGAGCTCTGTCTTTATGTGACAGGACACTGAAGGGAGTGGAGAAGAGAGAGATAAGACTGGGCACAGGAAACAACCTCAAATCAAATCTGGGTTCTTGTGGTTACTTGTTGCTGTCACTAGCCTCAAAGATCACCACCAACATAGAACAGTTGGCTCTGTGTGTGTGTGTGTGTATGTTGTGGTGCAGCTGGCTTTAGTGGGCCCAAAAAGGCACATACTGAGATCCAGGTTCGAGATAGACCTGCGGCTATTTTCCAATCCCATCCCACCCTCACTTCCTGTACAAAAAATATGTTGAGATGCGTTTCTTTTTTTGGCAAAGCAACAAGTCAAAGGTCATTTTTCACCCTACAAGACAGTTGGGAGCAGTCGAGGGAGCATACATTCAACCTATAACAAGTCATTTAACCATCACAGTGACAACAAAGCTGGTATATTACAATGACTTAAAATTCTAGCATAGTGTACCTTTAAAATGGTTAGTTGAAAATGTACAGATTCTATATAGGGATTTATTTGGTCCTCACATTATTCAATTAGGACAGATACAAATCATATGTTTTGGATGTTTCCATATGGGCAATTCTGTATGAGTTTTATCTCTGTATGTGTTTTACTTTCCACATAGCTATGCCTGTTTGACATACACAGTTTCACATTGCTTCCTCCTACGATCATATTTCTGAGCAGACAGACCAGGGGGGAAAAGCAAATGTGTCCTTGATCAGTAAGAGTCAGCCTTGATCTCTGACACTCTGCCGATTGTCTTCACAGTGCAGGTGACGGCAGCACCCACCGCTATAGTGCCATGCATTCTGGGTCCCCGGGGTCAAGTGTATTTTATTTATATCTCTCAGCTGCTACTGTGTGTGTGTGTGTGCACGCACGTGCGTGTGTGTATGTATTTGTGTGTCTGTGTGTGTGACATAGAAAGAAAGAGAGAGAGAAAGAAGACATGTCATTCATTTCCAGTGAAGATAGGCCTGAAAGGTAAGCCACTCCGTCTTGATGGGAGCTGATGGGAAGAATGCTTTTGTTTTATTTTTTCACTGTTCCGTGACCATGTGTATAACATAGGAACTGGACCTGCAGGTACAAAGTGCTGTACTTGATGTTCGTGTGATGTGTTGGACTTAGTGATTTATTTATTGAAAATGAAAGTAACATAAGAGATAAGGGGAGGGAGAGAGAGAGAGAGAGGGGTTGGAAGAAATGAAACTGTAGGATAGAAACGTTCCTTGAAGGCAAATGTCAGAGAAAAAAAATCCCCTTTTTACTGTGTTGGTCAAGACGTAGACAAGAGACATGTCCAAACACACACACAGAACGAAATGTTCCAACTTCTCCCAACCGTCTACCCCTACGTCCCATGCAGTATACATAAACATACACACACACACACACACACACACATCCTACCAAGTACACACGTGAATGAAAACGTGATGATCTCTGGCAAAATCAATGGAAATTAACATTAATACACCACTACAGATATGATGAATCATACAGTCGTGCAAACAAATGAAAAGGAGGAGAGTCCTCAGTTGTACTCCCAAGTATGAATACATGAATAAATGACTGAATGAAATGATTGCCCAACATTACAGGCGACTTATCGAGGAATGTGATTCTGGCACATTCCAAACCAGCTCAGCCCCGGACAAGCTAACACACAGCCATGGTCAAAAAGTCCATTTTAGTCCCACATTTAGTCCCATATGCTGCTGGGGAAAACATCAATGTCACTACTAGTTCTGTCTCATGTATTGCACTGTAGTCACACAGTTTAGTACACAGATGAAGGAACTTCACATGGTTCTTTAAAAGGAACTGGCATGGTCCCCATAGGGCCTCAGAACACTAAAAAGGACAGTTTATATTCCAGGGGAAGTTACACAACAACGAACCAGTGTCTGCACACTGGTACTGTACAGTGGCTCCTCTGGGTAAAATTTAGACCACAGAGAATACAGAGAAGTGTTAAAACACAAAGCTTCAGTTGCCTCTTCTAAGGTCTCAGGTTCCAAAGAGCACTGTGTCAAAGAGCAATGAGAACTCACCTAAGTAGCCGAAAGCCAAGATCAGAAATGCCAGTAGCCACATATCCCTCAGCTGAGCTGGAGTTTGGTGTGTGATGAAGGACCACCACACAAACAAACACACTCATATGAAAAATAATCAAATAAAATTTGAATCCCGATTGAAGACAACAGAAAGTAAATCCAGGTGTGCAAAACCACACAGGTGTGTTGAGTCGGCAGGGGGTACAGGTAACAGTGAACTCATGTCAGCTCATCTACTTTGTCTTCCTGACTTGATCCCAAGAAGTGTGATTGTGAGCAGAGACCCCTTTCTTCATCCAAGCTCTCTCTCTCACACACACACTCACGCACACTGAAAGCTCAGGTGTAGGAGGCGCAAAAGCCACCCATCCTCAGGTGTGAACTTTGGACCTGTGTTATCACCACCCCGTTTTATTGTGCTCTCTCTCTCTCTCTCTCCATCACTCACCTGCCTCCTCCCACCTTCAGGGCGTCTCCAGACGGCAACTCTCTATGGTGTGCCACAGGCCTGTTTTTCATGCTTCCTGCACATACAATCGCAATCTTCTTTCCAAGAAGGTAACAGAACAGATGGTAACTGAGAGGTCAAAAAAATATGCATTATAACAAAACACGCGCACACACACACGCTGTACAAAAACTTGCTCTACATGTTCTTCATGTTTTGTGTGTGTGTGTGGGTAGGAGTGTATGCAAGGTATTTGCATTATTTGTTAATGTCACCCGCACAGCTGAAAATGAAGCAATGTGTTGACTCACTTGACAACAGTGCTTTCATTTTCCTTTTCTATTCAGTGTTTCATTTATTAGTATTTCTTAAATTCAATTATCTATCTATCTATCTATCTATCTATCTATCTATCTCAGTCTAATTAATTTGCCAATTACAAATAATTGCAATCTGTACATTGTTTGAAGCTAAACTTCAGCAGCTGATGTATGTGTAAGTTAGCAATGTACGCTAGTAAAAAGCAGTGTAGTTATGTTTGACTGACAGCCCAGCAAACACCACTGAGTCATGCTGTCTTTGCCTTTGCCTTTGCCTTTGAAAATGAGATTGGTTTACCTTGCCTCTGAGTTTGCGTGACTTGTTTAGGGATGTTTACCCAATGGTCTGTGACAGAATGAACAATGAAGATGTGTTTTTGTGGCATGGATATCTGCCTGTCTCTTCCCCTTGCCCTGCAGAACAGTTGTAAAAACCTGACTAATCACTAGAATAAGTGAGCAAACTAACTAAACCACTTTTCATAAAACGGGTCATTGTGCTTATTTTCTCTCTATTCTAATGTGCAAATACAATCCATAGGTTTCTCTATCTCTCTCTCTCTCTGTATGTTTCTGTGTTTTTGGGTGTGTGTGCAGTTGTATTATAGTAATTTTTCAAATGATTACGTCACAGCTATAATCAATGAGATTTACAGGAATCACTGTTTGCATTGTTCCTATTGTTGGTTCAGTCAGCACTGGCACCCCTTGTGGTCAGTGTGTGCAAAAAACAACAGCTGCGTCAACATCCACATCCCCACACAGGACAGCTGTCAATTATGCTACCAGGGAAATATATATATATATCAATAACTAGGGCTATGAAATGATTTAAAATTTGAATTGCTTGCATCTTCAATTATAAATATCATCTTCTCTTTGATAGACAGAGTGTTTTACAGAATGTGATGCACTAATATTTGGAATTAGGGTTTTGATATATTCTTTCTAGAATAATGATATTTCAGACATGTATTGGGCATATGTGCACAATAGGATTTTGAGAAATAACAGACTATATTGTCACTTAACTGTAATGGCCGCAAGCTACACTTGGACAACTGCACTTGGAAGACCAAAGAGGAAGTAGCCAAGTTTGACTCCTGTCAGTTCAGTCAAGTGAAGCAGTAGACTATTTGACCTACAGTCTACTAGCCTGGCCATGCCTTCCTATGCATTTTCCGCTCAGTTATCATCTCCCTGCAGTGCTAGTGTGGATTTGATCGCATTGAGCTTGTTGTCTCAGGAGGCATTTTACCCTGTCCAATCAGCAAACAGAGGGAGGGGTTGTGAATGCAGAGCTGGAATGCTCTGGAATCTATCTATCAGTCAGGAGCTGATCCAATCTTTTAAAACTTGAACACCTCCAGAAAACGATCAAATTTCACTGCTAAATGTCCAGACCCTCTGTACGAAACAAAAGTGTAGAACGTGTAGTTTGGTGTTAATATCAGGCTAACAGTCTACAGGTGGAGGTAAGGAAATGTGCGCACTCAGAATCGTAGCCCATCAGCCATCAACCACGGGACCTGTGTTCACGTTTAACAGAAAAGTGGAAGTAAACTCGCACCGCATTGCTTGTTTATATAACCTAACTGGTCTTGTTGCGGATTCATTTGACAAGTTGTAGAGCTACATTTTACTACAAACTTAATGTTATAACTAGTTTGATTTGGCATGCTTGTCAGCCTCGAAAATCTGTGTTGTCCCTTAAGATGAGCCTAGTTCAGGGTTAAACGGCAACATTTGTTTATCGCAATGAAGTAAGATTGCTTTAACGCACTGTTATCGCGTTACCTTTCAGCAACCCTACCAAAAGCAGATCCATGACTTTGCCTTGAATTGCCTCCAACAGGTGCTGTGCGCTGTAAAGTCTGCTCTGACCTGAAACTAATGTCCCTATAAATTATGGGATGGTAATTTCCTGTGGACAGAAGCGAATCGCTAATTGTCTCATCGTAGCAACAGCCTTGACGGACTCGGGCTGGACTTGGACACTCAAGCTAATTATTGTGGCCAAGGATGGTGTTTGCATTTGGAGCCTTGTTAACAACAATGTTGTCCTCTCAGAGACGAAGGTCAGGAGAGGTAAGCCTTTATGAAATGAAAATTAATGTTGTTTACAGGGTTGCTTCCCCACAGGGGGAGAATGTTGGGTCCTTTATAGAACTGAAATAAAGAAGAAGAAGAAGGAGGAGGAGGAGGAGGAGAGGAAAACATTTCCTTCAGAAGAGAAATAGGGGGTCCTGCTAATGGCAAACTCTCAGGCTCATTACACCCAGCCCTATCCAACTTGGGAAATGTCATTAGAGCCACTTCCACAAAAAACCCAAGTCAAGGGACACATATTTCATGTGCTACCTGCCTTCATTCTCACATGCCCTCCTGCAGAGCTGAAGCACTGGAGTCTAGTTATAAACCTATGTGTAGGCATACCTCCATCCAGAGGCCTAGCAGCCTCTCTGTGTGCCACTGTATTCCTTTGGGAAGGACGAGAGAGGCTGAGGCTCCCGAGGTGAGAGGCTGAGCTTTGAAGTCAGCTTCATTTGGCTCAGAGGTGACTGCAGAGGACACAGGTAGTCCAATTTGACCTGAGGCTGTTTTGAGGGTAATTTTACTACCTCTCTCTGTCTTTCTGTCTCTCCCTCTCTCTTTCTTCCTCTCTCTCTCTCGCTCTCTCTACATTCATGCTCATATGACACATGATCTGTGATGCGTGAATCACCTAGACTGGCCTAACTCATTTGCTTTCTCTGCCCACACACACCACAATCATCTCTGCTGAGAGTCATCCCTGCCTTTCACTGGTTGACATCCCTGTCACCAACTCCATCCTCAGAGGTCTGAGACCAACCTCACAGTAGGCTCATGCCAGGACCGATTCTCCTCTTGGAGGCCTGTGACTGACCTCTTCTTACGGCACTTGCCAGAACGAACTCCACCCAATGTTACTGCCATGACTGATCTCACTCCCTGACTTTAACATGGCTGCTACAACACCTATGCCACTTATGGTTTCACTACTATATAATGTTGTGTGACAGTATTTTGGAATTATTATGATACTCAGCCAAAACCATGGATAAATTGCAGTCTATCACTTATGGTAACTACTGACTGTACTTTTCCTGCATGATCCCTGGCAGTTGGGTTGGCCCCTTAAGTTGTGGATCATTTCTGGATCAGAAGGTTTCTTCAGTTGAATAACTACCACAAGGGAGCTTTTCCTTGCCCCTATTGCTGTTTGGTGTTCCTTGTTAAATTACACACATAGACCTTCTAAGCATGTAGGTTGTCTGGGCAGCAGCAGCAGCATCATGATCATTCAGCAGACAACTGCTCTTTTCCCCACTGGAGAAACTAACTGTGTCCTTTGGTCCTTTGATGCTTTTGCTCTAGTCTGTTTCCTCCATCAACCTCTAACTGTTGCAAAGAGGTTTTTGCTTTTGAATCAGGACATATTCTAGTTAGTCTTGGCTGAATTGTGTGTGTGTGTGTGTGTGTGATTATGTGTGCGTGTACGTGTGTGTGGTTTTCACTGTGATTCAGACTGACATGAGAGAGTTGAAGGCTTTGATCTTTCTAGCTCCAGGATCCTTGCCACACCAGTCTGACTTTAATTTGGCTAAAAAGTGCTTTTAAAGGGAGAGTCCAATAAGTAGACTTTATGCTTAAAGACTGCATTAGACAAAGCAGTTCACCTCAGAAATGGCCTCCTCAAGCTGTTTGGCAAGATCACAAAGATAGTCTGTGTATTGTATAAGTGATAGTCTGTGTATTGTATAAGTGATAGTCTGTGTATTGTATGAGTGATAGTCTGTGTATTGTATGAGTGATAGTCTGTGTATTGTATAAGAGAGAGTCTGTGTATTGTATGATAATCACAGACAGCAGAGAAGAGACTAAGATGAATTTTACTCAGAAAACTAGTGATGTTATCCAAAGTGTTTAACGGTAAAGGAGAAATGATTGCATGCATTTGTATCCATATATGGGCTCCCTTGATCTTTCTCGCTCAGATAAGGGCAAACAGATAAGATGCTAACCAGCTAAAACTTGCAACTTGCGCTGCTTGCAGCCAGGTGGCGCTCTCAGGCCCAATTGGACCCTGTTTAAATCAAGGCTGGTCTGACAAACCTCCAGTGGATCAGAGCCAGATGTTGACCTGATCCAGCCCACGGTCGTCTGCTCTCTGGGGATGACTGAATGCAGCTTTTGGCAGTGGACATTGAGCCTCTTCAGTATAAAAAAAATATACTCACACACACACACACACACTCACACATGCACGCACACACACACAGAGAGGGAGAGAGAGAGGTCCCAGGGGGATTTCCAGAAGTTATATTCTCTTCCTGTGGCTCATCCTAAAAAGGATTCTCCAGTACCACTCTAGGCTCTGTGATAGTCCTCCCTCTCACACAGAGAGGATTAACACTAGTCTCTATAGTGTAACTTGTCCAATGTTAGAGAGCACTTGAGATTCATGTGCACTTTAACTGATTGTACTGGCACTGAGATCTGGCATTGTCCTGCTTCCCATTGATGGTTTGTCACCTGGATTTGCTTATTCTGAAAACATGGCACATTAACTACTGCTGATGGTGGCATCAATCACAGAGGTACACAAATGCTACAGGAAGACGGCTTCAGGGACCAGTAAGATATTCAGTCTGTTTAGTCAGCTTCAGGGACCAGTGAGATATTCAGTCTGTTTAGTCAGCTTCAGGGACCAGTGAGAGGTCATTATTCAGTCCTTTGTGCTTCATCCAGGCTTGATACACAAGTTGGCATCTCTAACTGTGTTCTGAATGGATGTACACACACACACACACACACACACACACACACACAAACTCCATATCTCCAAACCAATCACATTTCCCCTGCTGCCAACCTCACTGATCTGATCTGTGCGTGGTCCTCCAGAGACGCTGAATGGAGATAAATGTAAGATGTCTGCGCCTCTATGCATCTGATGCAATAAAAAGCAAAGATATGAGGCAAGAAAAAAGATGGAAATGCTTCAGTATCATATTTGATCGGAGAGACAACACAGGGAACTGCTGACACCAGACGAAGTAAATGAAATATTCTCGCCAGGGCCATAGCTGCTTTACCTGGGTGCTCATCTATCACAAATGATATTGTCATGGGAATGGAAGGTTACAGGCAGATAATATTCTGAAATGCAAATGCAAATGAGCTGTGAATTGTGAATGAACTGTGTGCTTGTGATTGAACTGGAAAATCAAAGTGCTACCGATAGCAGTCATCATGAACATAATTTTCTGGGAAACACACATTCTGAACAAATAAATAATAATTGCCCTGTATGGGGGCATGCATAAATTGCTATCCGTCAAATCATGTCATATGTTTATGCCATATTTTCAGATGATTTCATTAAAACTTTGGCACCAACTTGGTATCCATTGCAGAGTCAGGAATGGAAGACCTTCATTAACCAGCTAGGCGACTGTTAGGTAAGGTAGCTCTCCCAGAGGAGTCTGGGTCATACTGACCACTAATAGCTGACTAATTACATGATGATTCACTGTCCAGTGGTCAGATATCATTAGAAGTGGCCTTTTAGAAATAGGTTCAGATTTATCTATTAAGCAGATATAAGCATCACCTTGGAATTCAATCACTGCAGATCATTAGGCTGCCATAAAGGGCAATCTCATTAAACGTGTTCAGTTCTGCACTGTGAGTAGATATCAGCATGGACGTATGGACACAGGACTTAAACTGTGCAGAAAATTAAACAGGCGTTTTCTGGATGACAGATGATACCCCAAAGTAGATCATGCCTTTGTTGAAAACATTCAGACACTGCTAATAAGGCACCCCATTGGATGTGGGTGTTGTATGCATATGTTGACAATATAGTGAGATTTACATTTATGCATTTAGCAGACGCTTTTATCCAAAGCGACATACATTTTTTGTTAGTTGTCAATTGTTCAGGGCCAGTCTCCCCTAGAGCAACTTAGGGTTAAGTGCCTTGTTCAGGGGCACAAGCTGGGATTCAAACCTTTTCAGGCTACTTGCACGCTAGCCTTAACCACTACGCCACCGCCGCTCAATTCTTAATGTCACTTGCTTCACTCCATTTCTAAACAAACCAGCTTGCCTTGATTCTTCACAGACATTCCACCCATTATTTGGAAAGGCTGTTCTTGACGCAGTGCAAACAACCAGAAATCGACTATAAAACAAGTACCAGTCAATATGTAGTTAATACTGACTACCTGTTTGCTAACCATAATCACAATTTTGTGCCAACCTTATCCCCAATTCCAAAGATGTGAGCAGTCCTCCCTGCCAGAATAGCGTATAAAAAAACATAAACAAACAAGCTATGACTGAAATATAGTTGTGTTTTCCCCCCACGAATAGATCTAAACCGACACTCAGAGACTTGATCTGAGCACTTAACCTGAATGATTTCAGGATATGAATAATTCAAGAGTACCTTACTTTTCTCAGCAGTGTCTGGCATTAGTATGGGTCTAACAAGACAAACAATCTACACACCGAGGCTTCATCCTGCCCCTGTGTGTTGGGGCTGCATTAGCCAGAGTTATACTGACTGAATTTATTCTGTGACCTCGGGGACCTCACACTTTGTCTGACAGCAAATTCAATGACTTCCTTGACTTAGTGCTCTCTGTGACTAGTCGCATCAGTGACTACTACATGGAAGAAAGACAAGCTTTGCCTGACAGTAACCAGGATGGCTTTGTCACCTTTGATGGTGTTGATGTTGATGATGTTGCTGTTGAGCTATGAGATTGGTGGCATGGAGGTCCCCAGTGCTCCCCCCCCAGTAGTGACAGAGGTCCCCAGTGCCCCCCGGTAGTGACAGAGGTCCCCAGGCTCCAGCGTGGTTGAAATGCCAGTGCTGAGGCCTGAGCTGGCCTCACTGCTCACTGCCCACTGCCCATTCATTGAGCTTTGACAACAATGCATCATCCTTTCCCCGGGAGGCGAAAGACAAAAAGCTGATTTTTTTTCTTGTCTTTCTTTCCAAAATGTGAAAGACGAGCCCAATCCCCCTCCCAGTGCGTGTGAAGACAGGGTGTCCCAGACACGTCTTTTACTAGCAGAGCCATCCCAGAGATACCCTGGTGGGTAGCAAAGCTTCAAACCCTGTCAAACCAGCAGGCTGTTCTACGGAGGCATAGTTGCAAGGCTAGACACACATCTTACAGCCCCATTCATCCTCCTCACAGCCTAACTCAGCCTCGCCTTGGGAAATAAACACATATTTTTTTTCAAATGGGAAGAGAAATGAAGATTCAATTTGCCATTATAACAGGATTGTTTTCTGTGATGATTTGAAACACAAGGTTTTTTTCCCCACAATGCAGCATATGGACTGTATGAGTGAACAAAGCCAGGTCATCAATCAGCATTACCATTCTAGGTCATCCAGTTACGGCCCTCCAGGCCTCTCAGGGCTGAGTGTGGTGTGCAACTGAAGATGCATGGCACTTACTTTAGAGCCATAATGGACCGTTCTGCCTATGAACCTTTCAATTATGTCACTTCCTTTGTATTGATATTTTTTGGTATACAGCTTGCTGAGCAAATGATGCACTATGTATTATGTATCATCTAATTGTCCAACCACACTGTAACAGATTTCAAAGATAACTGCTTACAAAACAGAGAATTTCCTATCAATTTCTTTTGATTTTATACACAGAGTGCAAAAGATGCTTGTTTATTCTCCGGCCTTGAGTTACTTTGTCAGAAGAGCTGTAAAACACTAACATGAAACACTGTAAGGTCGCAAGCCATCTCATGCCACTAATGAACCTGATTACCTCTGCTCCCATTCTACAATAACAACATACATTTCAGTGCTCTGGTGCATTACTTCTGCCAAGTTACCACTTCCCACTTCTGGAATAAAAGAGAAGTGAAATCCCTTTTCAGTTCCCTGTAGAGCCTGAGATCACACCACAAGAAATAAATACATATACAATAAGACCCTTTTGCATGGCTTATCTCGTAAATTTGCTCACTTGGTGCATCCAGAATAATGCAGTTCAGAGAGATTTCTTTGCCCTTCAAATACATGACTGCAGCACAAAGGCCGTTTAGCAAGGGGCAGTGCTTAAACTGGTCATGCCCGCTGTGAAGATCATACAACAAAAGAATGGGAGCAGTTACATGCCAGAGCCGGCAAATGACCCAGCTCACTTCTACAGTGCCAGTTGCCTGCGCAACACATTTTCTGAAGAGGAACAGGTAGGTAGATGACCGGGTTACAAAGTCATAAATAGGTGCAACCGTTTGAACAGTATTCCAAGCCAACCACAGAACCCGCTTCATGAATTCTGACTGAGTGATCATGACAGATCAACAACAACATTGGCCAACATCAGTAGGAATGTACCAGTACCACAGGCAAAACTGCCCAGCAACATTTCTCAAAGAGTTGCCATGTGTATCATCTTTACTCAATGGTGATAGAAAATTCAGTATGGTTGACATCAAAGCAATACTAGGCGGTGGGATGTCTTTGAATGAACTGACAGAATGAATTATTTCATCACTTCGTGGCTGAGCTGCAGTTGTTCCTAAACTCTTCCATTTTGTTATGATAGAGCTGACAGTTGACTGTGGAATATTTAGGAACAAGGAAATTTCATGACTGGATTTGTTGGACAGGTGGCATCCTATGACAGTTCCACGCTGGAATTCACTGAGCTCCTGGGAAGGGCCCATTCTTTTACAAATGTTTGTAAAAACAGTCTGCATGCCTAAGTGCTTGATTTTATACACCTGTGGCCAGGCCAAGTGATTAGGACACCTGATTCTGATCATTTGGATGGGTGAGCGAATACTTTTGGTAATGTAGTGTATTTCAAAATGAGACAAAAAGGTCATTCGTACCTCATGGGAACATGGTGTAATGAACTTTCAGTGCATTTTGGTCAATAGTAATTGCCCCAATTATTGATTGAGCTGATGACATTTACTGTAAGAAATAGAAATCTTTTGAGGAATCTAATAGGCACACCCATGCTGATCTGCTGCTAAATGCTTTGTTTGTGAACACAAACAGCATGGTGCGAAAGAAAGGTTCACACAGGTAGGCGAACCACAAGGCGAACCCGTGGCCCTGTGATTGTGTTAGTATGCTTCACGCTCTTCCAATGCTTACAATTTATCTGCATTCGATAATGAGACAACAAAAGGGCCAGATGGTTCGCCAAACACATTTAACCTGGAGCACAATCCATCACGCACAGAGAAACACACCCCACTCATAAGGTGCCATTGCCTTCACCCCACAGTCAGGAATACTGATGGTGACACTGCAGAAAAAAACACTGTTGAGGGCCTTTTGCATTTAGACTTGGAAGATGCACCTACATAAAATAATAGTTCTGGCAGTTCTGGTAGCATAGATGTAGAACGAGGGTTTGAGTGAGATGTTTAGGCACAGTTTTATAATGTACATGCCAGTTCAGAAAAATGGACATGGTTTTGAGACTGTGGAAATGTTTTGAAATGTATCAAATATATTGAGAGACACAGTATGTGCCATGCCATGCTTCTGCTAGGTTTACAGCAGAGGAACAGCAGGCTATACTTGGAGTTGTAACAGGATTTGACAAGAACCAGTGAAGAGTGACTTTTTTTCATTCCTCTCTCCTTGTGTTCCTGATTTGCCTCACCAGATTTTCTCTGTCTTCTTTCGTGCTCTCTAAGAGGCTTGATTAATTCATGAACACAAAGCCAAGAACCAAAATACAAATGGAGAGAGAGGGGAGGAGAGAAAAGAAAGATAGAGTGTGATGAAAGAGAGTGAGAGAAAAGGAGAGATGAGAGTGAGAGCAGAGACAGAAGGAGGGATGCTGAGCGAGGGATAGAACGAGAGATAGAAAGAGAGATGGCTATGGGCTTTGGCAGCTGACTCGGGGCAATGTAAGAGCATCCAACCAAAGCCTCTAATCTTGGAGGAAAGCTTCTGACTGCCCTCATCCTCCGCTCACCAGTCACCCCTATCTAAACTCCACTCAGTCTGAACCAAAGCCACTAGCTCTGCCCCAGCCTAGATCTGTATAGCCAGCTTTCCAGCTTTACCAAAGAGAACATTCAAGTCGGTACTGTTGATTAACGACCTAGGGCAGTGGGTGCCACACTTTTGACTGCGGTGTACCACCTGAACCACGGACAGTTATAAAAATAAATGTTTCTGCATAACTACTGCATGAATAAAATGTGAACATACACACACACACACACACACACAAATGGACACACACACACACACACGCACACACACACACACACACACAAACACAAACACACATGTGTACTGTTGATAGTTTGAGTGCAAGATCTTTTTTCTGTGTACTTTATCTTCATACTGGTGAGAGCTGAGAACCCATTCACAGATTCATTATGTGAAGCCCCCAGGCTGATCCAAATATCTCCAGGGGAGCTCATCACCCAGTTTGATAACCACTGACCTAGAGTGTACATTAATGATGATTAATAATATTTGGAAATGTCTTTTGCTGTTTTTTACAGTCATTATTCATTGTTGTATAGTTATTTTTATTGATTTTTCATCATGCCATTGATTTTTTTTATTGATTTTTCATTATGCCATACAAAGCTAAATTGCTCCCAGTGATTGTGGCAGTAAGGCTGTGTGTTGTCAGACAGACCATGAAATACTGATCAATGGCACCTCATTACGAAGGAGCAGCATCGGTAAACCTTTGTACATCCCCATACACATGCATATGGACTTGCTTGCATCTCATTTCAACCTGTATCAGTATACACAAGCCTGCTGCATAATGGCACTTCAAACAGGCTGGCACCAACAGTGTCCATGAGCCGTGAGTCAAATGAGCTCTCAGAGCTGAGGTTTCTCACTTGCTCATTAAAATAATGCACAGTAATCCTGCAAGCAGGGGGAGCGTGGGTGGGGAGGGGAGGGATCTATTTACATTTACAGTAATTTCCTGAATATAAGCTGCACCTTGTATAAACCTCAGGTCAGTGTTTTATACAAACTAAAAAAACAAAACCACACAATCAGATCAGATGAAGTAGATGAATGAAAAGAAATGCAGTCCTGTATACAGCCCTCACCCATATATTAAGCTCATAGATGAAGACATTTTGTCAAATCAATGCATTAACCTGGGTTAATAATCGTGAAATTACGGTAATCAGCTTCATAAACGTTTTGTTTGTTTTCCCTCCACCGCTGCAGGCTCCACAGGCGAGGGGACTCTGGAGATGGACGTCTGGCATGAGTCAATTCCCTCCAAATGCTTTGAGTCCTCTAGTGGACCCCAGTCAAATTGGGCGGAATCCAATTTAAGGAGTGGGAGACACACACTTGAGATGCCTCAGTTTGCCTTTGATCAAAGAGAACTGTAGACCCTCGGGTAAGTGCAATATTCCAGAGAAGAGTGGAAAAATATATATATAGAGAGAGAGAGAGAGAGAGACAGACAGTCAGAGAGAGAGAGCGACAAGCTATGCCAGAGAGAGTGTGTGAGAGAGAGATGTATGTAGGAATAGAAACATGGAAGGAAATGATGAAGGGAGAGAGAGGTGGGGGGGGGGGGCAGTCGAGAGACTGCAATAGAGAAGCATAATGAGGGACAGACACACAATAGAAGCGGTGAGCTACTGTGTGCATGTGTGGGCCTGACGGAGATGTGGCAGAAGCCAAACAGAGGTCAGATGAGACTTAGAACTAAGTCTAAAAAAAAAAACTCATTTCGTATGAATGATGAAAATGAACCAGTTTCAAAAAATATAAATTCCCCAATCTGCAGTATTCTGTTCCCTCTTAAGGAGAGGAGCTTCTGTGGCGAAATCAGAGCCCCTGACTAAGATGCTATCTGCTAAAGCTCACCTCAGTCGTGTCTGGACGGAACAAGGCAGGGGATTCCAAACTCTAATTGGTGCCACTAGGTCATCTACTTCAGCGTGTTTAAATTTGCATGCTAATGCAAGTGAGACCATCTTGGAGAAGATTAGATTTTGCTTCCCAGGGGGAAAAAAATGTCAACAACAAATAAGTCGTAAATATGATGACTACATGAACAGAGTTATGCGAGTTCGTAGTTAAATGCAAGGCAAACATTTCCAATTAACTTTTTTGAGCTGTTGAATTTTGATGATTTTGTGCAAACATTCCATTTAAACATTAATGATTTGATGAATGAGGCCCTACGCTGTATGTTTAAAGAGAAATGCTCCCTCAGACTGTTTGACAGTGCTCACAAAGCTCTGGCACAAATTCAAGACAAACAGAAAAATATTTGGCAAATATTCATATAAATTAGCAAATTTGAACGCGCCTTTGGATTTTTCATGTATCCAACATTCAACTTTGGCTAATCCAAAACCACACTGTCTCTCTCAGTTCTCTCAATAGGCTCCCCACACATGCAGACACTCCTAACTAAACTGCATTGCAATGGTCTGCATTGGTAACCAATATAAATATTGCGTAAGTTTGAGTTAATGTTCCATCTGGCTTATGAGTACCTATTGGTCCACGAAGCTGTAAAAGTCTGGCTTGGAAATATCCAGGGCTTTGAGCTATCCCCCAACCTTGACTTAGATCTAATGTGGCCCCCAACCTTGACTTAGATCTAATGTGTCCTTTTTGCCGGTCGCTGAGAGTGATATTGAGAAGCACACACGCTCCTGCCTGCTCCAAGTCTGTGGAAACCTAGTTGTGTCAAACCCATGTTCTGTAGCCTGTCGTCACGTCATCCCTGGTGATGTTTACACAGAGATGAGAGGTGAGGTCCTGCCACCTGACTTCAGCAAATGCATTATGCATTTGTCTGTCATCTTGGGACACGGAGCAGCCAAGCCTGGCTCAGCAGCTGATGAAGGCTGGACCAGCAGATCAGCACTGCACTGTGATCATTAGAGTGTTATGTTTGTTTGTTCCTTTGTTTTTGTACAACTCAGCACAGCGCAGGGACTCGCTGTTGTAGTCATGCTTTTTTTGGCATTCGAATACTGGACCATGTTTGAACAGTAATCTCCCTCATTATACCAGAAATAGAGAACAAATATCTGACAGGTGGCTATAGAATTACTGCAGACAGCATCTGCATGTGTGTGTGTGTGTGTGTGTGTGTGTAATCATTTGATTTGCAGCAGGTTTGCATCCAACTGTCAAATGAAATCTAAACAACCAATTAAAGGAATGAGGAAAGACAGAAATTCATGATGAACCCTCAGTTTGATTTCATATCTATTTTGCATATTTACACACCAAATCTGTTTCCAGGCAGTTTGTCAAATGCAAACCTTTCTTCCTCTCTGCTTAGTCGGTGGTATGTCTTGGCACATCATGATTTATTTCATCCTTTTCCTTCTTCATTTAGCCACAAAAAGTGAATAATTGGGGCACTGGCATTACTTTAGATCCATATTTTAACAAGGTCTTAATGTGTGTGTTGTTGTTGATGATGAATGATGGCGGGGGGGGGGGGGCGGAGAAGGTGGAGAATGATGATGATGATGGTGTTCATGCCAGTAACAACATTTATGATTATTTTCTTCCCTGTGAATCTTAATAAGGCAACATTTCTGAATGATAACAACTCAACATACAATTGCTGATGTTGTATATAATACTTAATAAGATGGAAATATATGTTATATATATATATTTCCATCTTATTAATTATTACGGGCTGATTAAAAAGGCCTGGGTCATTAAATCAGTAGCTGAAGTCTTGCCTCATTTAGCCCCAGTAAATCAAAGGTCTCCATGCGCTGCAGAAACGTCAGGCCCAGGGGACGGCAGACTCCGGCCCTGAGCTGAGGCTTAATCTGCGCTAATATTCTTGAGATTTCAGGAGATTCTGATTGGCCCATGATTCCTCAGTTGGTCCCCTGTCAAGTTCACAAAATGTTTAAAACTCCTGTGACACTAAAGGGCTTTTGGTTGCTTGTTTGCAGCCAATAAAGTGCAGTCTGAATGGTTGCCAAAGGGTGAGGCTGATACTTCTGGCAATTAATACATGTTTTTTAATTTCTTTCTAAAGTTTGCACAATATGTAAATTTTGTCAGATTTATGGAATAAATAATAATAAATAGTAAATAAATAATGTGATGGATCATAAACGCAACAATAAACTTTGAACTCTGGGTGGTATGAGACTCTGTGCAGAGTTGAAATAAGTCCTACTGTCACATTGTTCCAGTCTGAATGTACCCTGATGGGTAATGTTCCTCCTTGGAGTGCAGCGCTCTGTCAAGGTGTCGGTGCGTCTGAAAGTCAAAATTGCTTTTGCCTGTAACACATCAGCAGTACTCGCCCCATTATGAGTGTCATCAAGACAAAGCTGAATCATCTCTCATTTATGTCCATCTGACATCTCCTCTTCCTCCACCAGACAGAGAATTCAGAAAATTCTCACTCTCTTTCTCTCTCTCTTTCTCTGTAATATCTAGTCCCAAAACTAGCTCATTGAGATTCTAGTACACCAAACTATAGACTCTAGTCACACACACACACACACACACACACACACAAGCATTTTCTTAACAGCCCATACAGACACTCTGATCATGACACCAGTAAAGATAAGGATGTTCCTGAGGACCTGCTGGACTGTATTTTAACAATGGGCACTGTGGCTTCACTGACTGTTGTCTAGATTTCATGGCAGGTCCATGATCAAAGCCTCCAGCAGGGGGGGAAGTAGAGTTGAAACTGTGGTTGACTTCACCCACAGGTCCCAGATGTCATTAACTTTCCATTAGCCAGGTAAAAGGAGCTTCTTTGACATGCAGTGCTTTTGAACTCAAATGGAAGGTGTCTATCTCAAAAGCATCCTGAGTCAAAGCTGCTGGCCATCAACAGTGAAACTTCAAAGAGGAGTCAGTAATTGGCAGATATCTTCATTCTGTAGAAATGAAATGAATGATAAACCTGAGGAAAACCTCCACAGTGCACATTTAAATCCAATTCACATGTCGAAATGCCCTCTGGCCAATGTAACTAAAATAGGAGAAAATGTTGTTTTGATCTATTGACTTAAAGCACTGTAGGGTCACCATAGCCACGTGTGTAAAATCACAATGCTCCCTAAGGTCCTGCTCAAATATCCAATAAAGCAGACAAGAAGACATCAATAAAGACTTCGATGCCTTCAGTGCCTTTCCTGTCAAAAACTGTACCCACAACCCCCCCATCCCCACCCCTTTCTGGCCCAGGGCCCATTCTTTAATACCACTGTCAAAGAGGATCAGCTCTGTAAAGCAACAACAACAGACGCCAGTCTCTTGGGTTGGTTTCAGGTCCAGGGATGCTTTCTCGCATGCCTAATGGTCCACAGAGTAAACGACCAATAAGACGCTTCAATCATGATCATGATCTTATAATTTCTTTGCTTGTTCCAACATAGTCATTTATGACCTTGCAATAATAATGTTTTTTAATGATGCTTAATTACATAATCATACAGAATGTCAATGAGAAATCACTCCTCACCGAGGCAGCATTGCATTAGTAATTGAGCTTATTGGAAAATATTTTGGGGGTTTTTTGTCTTTCCTCTGACAGGGCAGTAGAGTGGGACAGGAAATGAATGGGAGGGAGGGGTGGGGAGAGATTGGGAACGGACTTGGACTCGGATCCGGGTCTCCGGGCCCATGGTATGACATCTCAGCCCCCTGAGCCACGGTGCCCCCGAGACAAGTTTTTATGTAGTTGTTGTTATCTGACCATATGGCTCATTGTTTACATAGCATACAGCAGACCATGCAAGCAGTTGTGAATTTAATTAGTATATTTAATTATCTCTCTGTGCCATTGTGTCTGCTTTTACAGACATTCCCATTCTAAGGAGGAACAGAGAAGAGTTTTTCATGTATTTTTATGATAGAAATATAATGCATGCTATGTGTAAATATATCTGACCTTTTGTAGAAATAAACAAGTTTTGTTGTTGTTTTCTTTTAAAATAGTCAAAGTTTTTTTTTTCTCAGTAGTATACTGTAGTTTGGTTCTTAAAAGTTCACTTTGTTTCTAACTTGCTGTTCTGTGATAATTTTATCATGGGGAGCACAACACATTTTTCAAAATTTCATAGCCATAGACCCATTCTGTCTCATTACAAAACACATGCATTATCTAGGTTTATTACTCTCACCTTGCCCATGAAAATCACAACCATGCTTATCTAGACAGGAGACAGCTGCTTTCAGGCCCAGAACTCTCTGCTCTGTTACCATATTTAATGAAGAAAAAGCACCTTCAGAAACTGTGCTCTCTCCCTCTCTTTTCTTTTCTTTCTGTTTGTCTCTGCATGTGGGTGTGTGTCTGTGTGTGGGCCTGTTCATGTGTGTGTGAGAGAGGAGCTAAGAGAGAAAAGACAGAGGGACAGAGAGAGTCTGCATGACTGAATCTCCAAAGTGTGGAGATCTCTCGCCCATGTCAGGGAGAGAGAGTGGCCATGGGCAGTGGTATGTGACGAGCAATAACAGACCAGCCCTTGCAAGCAGGACAGGCAGGGTGTGTACGGAATGAGAATGACTCTGGAGAGATAGATGGAGGAAGTGGATGAGGGAAGAAGTGAGTGAGAGAAGAGGAGGAAAGATGGAAGTGCTAGAATATCTGGTCTGACCTTTAGGAAACACATTTTTTGTCATGTTTTTGAGGTTGGGGCAGACAGCAGACAACCATTCATAAAATATGCCAGACACAGCCCACACACACACACACACACACACACAAACATGATCAAATTGCGACTCAAGCACACAAACATGCATGTGAGCAGACACTTTTTGGCCAAACAAAACACACAAAAACACAAAAGCACATTGTTAAAGGCACTTGGCTCACGACAGACTCAGCATGAGGGAGATCACGCCTTAGCATTACATTTTCAATAGTATTAATATAAATGTCAAGAGAAAGAGAAGGAGGGAGATCCCGAAATGGGCAGCGGGTCAGATCAGGGCTCCCAACAAGCTCTCCAATCAGAGCAGAGCTCCCAACAAGCTCTCCAATCAGAGTAGAGCTCCTAACAAGCTCTCCAGTCCGAGCAGCTAAGAGAATGAGTGACAGAGAGACTGACTCCATGCCATGGCCAGACATCACCCCCATACTCCCTGAAAGACACACACAACACAGAGAACAGACAAGAGGCGGAGCCCTCAAGGCAGAGATCCACTGGGTCATAACAACATGGACAGAGTTACACACACACACACACACACATTGAACAGAGAAACAGACATGCAAGCACATCATTCTATGATGTTCCCTCTAATCTCCCATTACAGTGGCATTGGCCCAGTGTGAGGGATAGTAAGTGTTCTGTGCAATCCCAATGGGACAAGACCTAACAATGCCCTCCAGCCTTTAAGCTCTGGCAACATTCACTCATGCACACACACACACACACACACACACACACACACACACACACACACACACACACAGAGACACACACAGAGTGCACAACCAACTGCAACTGTTGTTTGGGTACTGGATGGGGAGTGGAACAGAGACAGTGACAAGCATGGTGGAACCTGAGTCTCCTAAAAGACACAACACACACACACACACACAGAGAGAGAGAGAGAGAGAAAGAGAGCATGCAAAGCAATCTATTGCTGTAAACACACACACACAAAAACACCTGTCCAGTAGGTGAACTGCTGCCCTCTGCTGCACAGTGCCCCGATGGCTGATGTCATAGGGAGGGGAGTAGGAGGAGCAGCTCCAGGTGAAGAGCAGGAGGGCTGTGAGGACACGCGAGTGGAGGAGAGGAGCACTGGAGAGAAGACACCTGCCTAGGAGACCCTCATCTGCACTACGTTCTAAACATCCCATCTCTGCTCCTCCATTTCTCCACCAATTCACACCATATTCTCTCTGGCTGATCAGCACTAAAAAACGTTTCTCTTTCCAAAGGTTTCTCATTTAATTAAACGATAGCTGCCAGGTCACTCTTCGGTCTATGTATTTTCTCAATCTTTTTCCTACCGACAACACTCGGTGACCCCGAACTACTGGGCTATGGATTGATTCACACCAATGGATTACTACCTTAAGGACTTAACTCATTGTCCAGGGAAACAAAATGATCATTATAATAATTTACAAAACTGTGCCCTGAATGTAGAATATTTCTTTATATTTTAAAAAGTGAAATCTAAAACAACGTCTCCATGAAGGGAATAAAAAACAAAATCAGTGAAGAGTAAGCAATAAATCCTGCTGCTCTGTGTCACTGTTCCCGAAATAGCTACCCCTCAGTCAGTGGCCTGCTCCACTCCCTGTTGCCTCCCTCTCCCTGTTGACCAGACATCCTCTTTGGTCGAAGAGCCAGACGTTCACACCCGAGGACAAGCCGCTACAGTCACTCTTGATCACACTAAAGGGATTTAAGTGGAGCTGTTCACAAATCCCTGCAGCGTTTTTATGGTTTCCACTGAGGCAGGGTGCCAAGCTAGCTAGCTTAGCAGAGAGCCGGCCACCTAAAGAATGCTTAATGAGAGCCAATCAGAAGCCTGGGGACTGGAGAGTGACTGGCAGGGGGGCAGAATGGTTTCATAGTTTGCAAGAAATGGAAAATCCTTCACATGAAGCAGCTAGCTGACAAGAGCGGCAAGAGACATCATCACTTTGAGGTTTAAAAAAGGAGAATGTTACAGCTTATGCTGCGGTTTTGTTGACTTTGCGCTAGATGAAAGAAACAAAACAAACAATCACCTGACAAACTGACTAATTTTCTCAGTCACTTGAAAGTCTTATTATGTACATCTTGAGCTCGCAATGCATGGCACCTCTAGGGATAACATCACTCCAGTCTGATTTGGAGGTGCCTGAGACAGGAAGGAGTCTGATTGCTCTGAGAGATGACAGCTCAGCACAACACAACACAAGATTTAGGAAGTCACTCTGTGATATGACATGCAGTCCCATAATGTTATTCACAGCAGACATTTGAACCCAATATTCTATACACCAGGGGTTCTCAAACTTTATTAGGCTGGGGACCCCCTCATGGAGCAGATTTTTTTTCAAGGACCCCTCATAATCACAACAAAAATGTAACCATATAAGATTATTGCCATTTGTTCTTTCAGATGCTTTTGAACTCTTATTCTAAAAACATATTTTGCTCATACCACAACAGTTTTAAATGGGCATATTATTATTGCATTTGGCAAAACTTAACAGTGCAGGAGCAGTTAAAAAAAAAAAAAATCTAGGCCTACGTTCTTGAAGGCTACCAGGCAAGACTGATTTTTTATCTCTGGAGGTTCCCCTACAGTCGGTGATTTTTGAAAAAAACAGTAACATTATACACTCTTATCAATCCATGTGAATTTACTTGCAATCCAAAACATAGGAACCAGCGATGATAATTTTCATGCGTTATTTTGACTGACAAGCTGATAATAAAAGCGTAATAAATAAGTTTTGTTTCTTCTGACCTGGTGTTTCAGATCCTTCAAGTGAAGTAACCATAGAATCTTTGCTAGAGGCAGCCAAGAGAGCCTCCATCCCATAATGAGCCATTTAGTCATCAAAGCGACTACGAAGCTGATAAATTAACCTAAAAACATTACCTGGTGTACTGTTTGTTTCACATAACTAATAACTAATATTCATTTTGCTTGCAGTGCCTAGGAAAGTGTTTTGACAAACTGATGTAATGCATCATGTAGGCTAATTTATCAATTTAACAAATAACGTTATGCTGGTAGGAGTAATGCACACAATGCGCTATACTGATCTCTGGTATTTTTCTTTCCATAAGACAAGTTTATACTTTGTAGCAAACTTTTTTACAGACTCTCTGGCAATGTGTTGTGGACCCTTGGGGGTCTCCAGACCCAAGTTGGAGAACCAATGCTATATACAAACCTGAGGTCAGGCAAAAAAGAAAAAGAAAAGAAAAAAGAAATTAAATGACTGAACAAAAAATGAACAAAAAAATGAATTTGAACTTTGAATTTTTACACTACTTTAGTTCTTTTAAAAGATATCCGGCTGGATTGAAAATCCACACTTCTATATCAGTGTAATACAGAGTGAGCAGGAACAGATGGCCTCCTGGGTTCATGGTAGCAGAGCTTCACAACACACTCAAAGACTAACACACTCTGCTGAGCTGAATGAGGGTTACATAAAACACTGCTGAAGGACTGGGTGGATGAAGCACGCCCCCAGCATTATGATGATGTGGGATCATCATAACCTGACAAAAAGACCCCTGATTAACAGACCACGAGTGAAAGCCTGGACTGGTCTGAGAGTGGAGCACTTACAGCAGTCAGACCCCTGGACAGGCCTGTGCTCTTATGGACCCACTGACACAAGAGCACTTTGCAGCTTCTACAGTGGTTGGGTTGGGGGGATAGCAAAGGAACAAAAATAAAGTTAGATATTTTATTCTTTTTGAAATTGTGTGACTAATGCGGAGTGTGCTGCTTTGGTGAGTGAATTATTAGCAAGCTTTGGCTTGAGCTTTGACACCTGCACATTTGTGTGTTTGTGAGGCTGCATGAGTGCATGTGGGTATGTGTGTGTATATGTGTGTTTGTATTTGTATGTGTGTGTGTGTGTGTGTGTGCATAAGTGTGTGTGTGTGCATGTGTGTGTGTGTGTGTGTGTCTGTCAGGATGTAAGTTTCTCACTGAAACAATCCCCCTTCACGACCCTGAATAGCTCCCATGGGCAACATGTGAATGCCGATCCACCTGAGGTGCCACTCTGAACAGGCTGCTTAAAAAGAGAGGGGGAGGTATGAAGACAAGAAGGAATGTGCTACTTGCCTCAGGGAGACAAAGTTTAAAGGGAAAAAAGAAAAGTGAAGACAGGAAAAAAGAGACAGAGAATGAGAATATGTTAAATGCCTAAGAGACAGAAAGTGGGAAATGGGAGAAATGAATAAAAAGGAGGACATGCATGAATATAATAACTGGGTAGATCATCCCAGAATGTTCATCCCCAAGCTCCCCCCTCCCCCTCTAGGGGAGAATGGTACAGCCCACCCAAACATGGCCTCGAAGGACAGGAGCGATAACATGGCTCATCAAGCTAGCAGGCCCCAGCTGCACCTCAGCACCATGTTGGGGGCAGAGCCATGTTTCACTGTGTACGCACAGGCTGTGCGCTGTGTGCTAATGACCTCCCTAATGTGCTGCAGCTGATTTAAACCCAGTCCAAGCCTTAACTCCTACCCACTTATCAATACTTCATTACCCAGCTCTGAACTCACATCAGCAACAGCATATTTTCAAATTAGTATGCATTCTAACCCTGTTAATGGCATGGACATACAGAGCATGTTTTCTTTTAGTAAACTGGTAGCATTTACATGTGTGCAGGCACAGTAGGTCCCCTTTGAATCAGATTATTTCCATATGGATTTGGACCCGAACAGAATAGTCACTTAAGAATAAATTGGATGTTTGGGTTGTTGTGTCATTCTTCTGGCATTTAAACAACAGCACTGCCAAATTATTGTATGCAGACCAACTGGCTCAGTTGGTCGTAGTTTACGTCCAGACACATTGGCATGTGTTGGCATGTTGTTGCAAGACTTGCCAAATTGAGGCAATTTGAATATCATTGTGGTGAGACATGTTAATTCCTTTGAACATTAGTCTTGACATTAGTCTAGTACATCCCATTGACATATGTTTGAATACTCAGCACCGGACTCAAATAGCATTTCACCTGTGCGCTGGTTCATCGTTGTGCTGTGAGAGTGTGTGGTATGTATGAGGCGGAGTGGCTATAATGGTCAGTGGAGCTCATCACTTCACTATCAAACCACCGAACAGTGCCAGAGACAGAGCTTGTGCATGAAACACACAAACACATAAAAAAAAGGTTGTTGCATTTAAAGATTATTACTCTATTGTCCTTTTCCAGTGACGAGTAGGCTACTCCTTAGAGCCTCTTCTCAGATAGATGAGCTGGGCCATCTTAGCGCTGATCTTTACATTAAGATTCTCTAACTTCAGATTAACTAACTTCAGAGAGCTACGTACGTCAGCAGATTCTGGAAAAGACATGGAGCAGTTCTACTCTGGAGTCCACTTCTGTGAGAGATGCCTCTAGGGGTGTTCATAAATGTTTCTGTTTAAGCTAACTTCTATGTTAAAGCAAGGAACCTGTGTTGGCTTTAAATATTAAAGAGTATCTATTGATGCTCAGTGAACTTATGACTACTGATAAGTGGCCATTTGAGGTGTGTGTGTGTGTGGAGGGGGGGGGGGGGGGTCTACTCGCGATCATCACAGTAGAGTACATTTCCTGAGTACATCCCCACTCATCAGGCTCTGCAGATGGTAAAATGGATTTGGCCTCCTGCTTTACCTACACCCTACCAGGGTGCTGCTGTCTGATGAGAAAATGACTGCAGCACGTTCCATATTCCACTGCCTCTGGTTTTCCATAGTATTAATTAAATAATTAGCACATATGGCAGGTAAACATTGTTACATTATCAAACACATTAGAGTTTAGAGTTTCAGGCACCATTGTTTTATTTACTGAACAGTTTTAGGGAGACAAAATTTGAAGTGCAGTATCGTGTAGTAAATGTTCTGTATCCTATGATATGTCATATAAGGCCTCATACTGTATATGGATTTGAAGTCTGTCTTATCCCAGTTCTGCCATGCGTGGCTGTGACTGGGAGCGCTGATAACTCAATCTGACTGAGTTAATTACCACCTCAGAGGGAGGTGGGGGGGTGGCTGCCGGTGCCAGATCTCTACCGAGGAGCTCTGCAGCAGGGGCCCGACTCCTGGGCCACCTGTGGAGTGTATGTTTGTGCATGTGTGTGTGTGTGTGTGCGTGTGTGTGTATGATGGGTAGGTGGTATACAAATAAAGCCTGATGGGGAGAGAAGAGGCGGGATGAAGCTTGTCACTTGGTGAGCTGTTTAGAGTGGAGGGAAGGATAATTGTCAGTCTCAAAGAAAGAGATAAAGGTAGGCACACACACACACACACACACACACACACACACACACACACACACACACACACACTCACTAAACGGACATATACATGAACAAAGTACAGACACAAGCCATACACACACACACACACACACACACACACACACACACACACTACACACCAACAAAGCGCTGAGCCCACTGATGTGTTTTGTAGAGTAGGAGTCACAGAGAGATGTCCTCTGGGCTCAGGAAATGGAGACTGAATGAGCAGAAAGACTGGCTAATTACCTCCCCTAAGCTCCACTGGGGCACAGCGCCGCTTTTAAAACCGCCTCTCATTCACCTCCTTCCTTGGTTTTCGCTTGGCCTCCAGGGAACAGGGGCTTTTTAGGGCCAAAAAGGAAACACATCACTTTGAATTAAAACTACAATGCAGATCCTCCAATTCCAGCATCTCTCGCTCTTTCTCTCTCTCCAGAATAGACCAGCAACATGCACCATTTTAGACCCTCATGATAGACACAGTGTTAAAAAATTAATTGCTTGTAAATTTTAATGCTATTTGTCATTTTAAATGTTAATTGCCTTCTTCCCATCTGAATCACTCAATGGCCTTGCACTCCACACTACTGTGTGTTATTCTCCACCACTCACACACACCTTTCCCCTAAACCACACACTGAAACCCAGGACCAGCTCACTCACTTGACAAACAGTATAAATCTCAAGATGATTGGCCTCCCAAACATCCGATTAAATTCAAATATTGGAAAGCTGGCATCGGGCAGTGTGGCTAACGCTAAAGTTAACAACCCAGAAGCAGATGGGTTTAATCAGATTAAGGGCTTTTGGAGCCCCCCCTTCTGTGTGCCATTTGATTGAGCATTTTCTTTTTTTTTTCTTCCCCCTTATTAGGAGGCAGGAGAGGTGGTGGCATTTAGATTTGGAGTGCGTCTCGCTTCATGAGATTGCCACCACTTTGAATCCAAGGCAGTTTTAATATCCTCTGAACAAATACGCCACCTGATCACACACACACACACACACACACACACACACACAACAGGCGCATACAGGCAGACAGACACATGCACACACAAACACACCATACACACACACACACACACATCCCAAAAAACATAGGCAGGGAGAAAGATTATTGGACCAATCAAAATGGTTTCAAAGGTTATCATGCATATGTAAATGTGGCTTCTAGCAAAAAGCCCCAAAATAATCATAATAACCATCATCATTTTAGACAACGTGCATTTCAGCATGGCAAAGTAGACAAAATGAAAGTGTCTGGACACTCTCAAAAGGCATGTGTTTACTTGTTTGAACTTATAAAATCTCTGTTCTGCCTTCGATTTCTGTTCACTAATTGTTTGCTAGAAAATCGAGTTGGGAAAACTGAGGCCTTAGGAGAGTACCCTGGTGTAGTAGTAGGACAATACTGAGCAGAAGAGCAGCAGCAGAGCCAGTCTGAGGGCCTTTGAACACCAACACGGCCAGCCAAAGTTTCAGTGCCCTCTGTTAGAAGTAATCAGAGGCAGGGCATAACCATGAGGCACAGATAAACCCTGCATGCCAATCAGCCATGACGGGTCATGTTGATGCACACTGACGCATTCATGAACAAAACCAACAAAGTGATGGAGGCACACATTTTGCCTTAGCACAGGGGAAGAGCCACCACACTAAGGAGTGTGACTCAGCAGAAGAAAGGTGTGTGCGTGTGTGTGTGTGCAGCTGCAGGAGAGCGGTTTGATGGCGTGTGTTCGACCAGAGTGTGCGCCTGCCTGTAACTCCTCCTCATTTATGCAATAATATATCACTGAGAATCAATAGTTCATGCTTCGAGGCTATTTCAGTGGTTAGTGTGTGTGTTTATGTGTGTAAATATATATGTGTATGTGTGTCTTTGTGAGAGAGAGAGAGAGAGAGAGAGAGAGAGAGTGTGAGAGTAGTATGTGTGTGTGGGTGTGTACGAGAGAGGGGCCGTGTTTGTGTACTGCAGTTTAATGGATGTTACCAAGCGCTAAAGGCTCATTTGAGTTCACAGCAGGAAAGAAACCAATCGCCTGGCACCCACATACTGCTGACTCAGCCCCAGGGTCGTGAGGCATAGGCACAAAAGAGACTGTGGAGGCAAGGGCAGGGATGAAGGGCTGAAGGCATGGGTGGAAGTGGGAAGTGGGAAGTGGGTGCGGGCGGGGGTGGGGGCGTACGTAGCGTGATGAGGCACAGGGCGTGGGGGAGGTTAGCGACACTGATAACGTTCCAGGACGATTAATTCCCCAGATGGCCGTGTGTTCCGCTGCGGTTGGCCCAGGGACAGCGCGACATGGTGGGGTGAGATCCCCCACCTGGCTCCCCTGCTTTGCCAAGGTGGGGAATCTCATTGCCAAGCCACTGATCGCATGGAGGTTAGTCGTCAGCGGAGCACTGCTGAATGACGACCTCCTTCCGCAGAACATTTATGATGTCCTCTTTCCGGACTCTCGCTGTCATGGGTGACAAGAGCCTGCACCTCCCGAGGCTAAAATCAGTCAGCTTGACTCTCCAAAAGAAACGCAATAACTTTGCGTTCGTTTGTGCACATTTGTCACAGCGCTCATAAATGTGCTTGTTGGGCGAGCGTCCAATGCATGTTCAAACATTTCTCAGCATGTCAAAACCCACTTGACAAGCAACTTCGTTGTCACATTTTGCCCGCAGTGGCTGACATGGTGTGACAGTGACTGGTGTGTGTGTGTGTGTCAAGGGCCCCATCTGCTGAAATGCTCCCAGTCAGCTCCCAGGACCAGGGACAGGAGGTCTAACAGAGAAACTGGCGAGACAGTTTCCACAGGGTGGTAGTGGAGGGGGGTGTTCGCCTGTCATGCCCCCCTCCACCAAGAGGAACTGCAGTGGGTGTCAGGAGCAGGTGGCACACAGACCAGTGATTAGCCCGTTGCCAGGAAAAGAGACACAGGCAGAGAGGAAAGATATGAATTTGGTCTCGCCAGAGGCTGGGATTGGGCCAAAGTGAAATTAGTTTTGTAATTCACCACAAGCTAGTCAGGGAAGATCAATCTCTCATGTGATTAAGCTGTAAAGCTCTTTGGAGATCGTTGTTGATGTAATTACATTGTAGAATGTGTTGTAATTACAAATGGCTTTAATGAAAGATTACTTACAGCAAATGAAATAGTTTAATAGGATGGTGGTAGTGGTAGGGCCAGAAATGGTACTACATTTATCATGCCCTGAATATGTCACATCTTATACAGCCACAGGTTTATAGTTTAGGCTATATTTTGACATGAGTGTCGCAGCTGAAACTTCACCGACTGACAGTTGCTTGACATGGCCTCGATACCCAGCCCTGCTGCAAGTCCATGTTGCTCTGGACAGAGG
This sequence comes from Tenualosa thibaudeaui, assembly GCA_027481765.1. Taxonomy (NCBI): domain Eukaryota; kingdom Metazoa; phylum Chordata; class Actinopteri; order Clupeiformes; family Clupeidae; genus Tenualosa; species Tenualosa thibaudeaui. The sequence goes on along the minus strand of JAIFZK010000019.1, from coordinate 2,165,965 downwards.
CTCCTGCATCTGCACAATAATAACATCACATTTAACAAATATGCCCAACAAAACATTATTTTGTTGGATCCTTTCCCAGGCTCCTGCTAACATCTATAAAACAAAGTGAAGGGAGAACAGCAAAAACATCTATTTTTGTCCCCTAATCTCTAACCCTTCATCTTCATCAGTGCAGACATATAGAAAGCTAGTTAAATGTTTAGCTGTGGTCCATTTCTCACACTTACAGTACTATTTGATTTACTTACCCTCCAGTATGGCATTAGGTGCCCAGTTTAATGTCAGACTACAAAAGTGAACAGCAGCACTTTTGTCTCAATCAATATTCACCATTTTGTTCCTCTGTACTCCTAACTACTCACATCACTGTTTTCTACAGCTATTGGAAAGGCACATTATGGTAAAGGCTTGAGAGTGAGTATAATGCAGTCATCCTCTGTATTCTCAAACCACACAGGTTTCTCCTCTCCGTTCTGTAGTGCAGGGCTTTGGTGACATAGCAGCATCCACCAGTCGGCAGCCTGTTCCAATACCCTTGAAATGAAATTGGTGTCATTTCACCACATTTACGAGCACCTTTCAGAGGAGGCTTGGCGGGATGAACCCATGAGGAAGTTGTGGGAGATGGGGGATATGAAAGAACCAAGTGGCTTATGTGCACCGTGGGCTGATAAAGACAGAAATATGATATTTGGCTTCGTCTCAGCTCACAGTGTGAGAGGATGGCAGAGCAGGAGGGTAGGAGCAGATGGGGAAGATCAAGAGGTTTATGAGTGTCACAGGGAGAGGAACAGAGAACAGACAGAGGCCTCTGTGCAGATGGCTGGATGGGGCCATAGGATCAACTGGTGTGATGGTGAGGATTCTCAGGACCCTATAGAACATTCTAGATAAGGCTTGTCTGAAGAATCCCCCCCCCCATTTATGTTCTCAGAGCTCTGGGTGGTGATGATGCTGATGTACAGACTGATGAGTGCTTGAAGCCAAGTGGTTATTGTGAGGGAAGCCAAGTCGAGCTCAACTGAATTTTGACGTGAATCGATTCTCAACTCAAGCAGAGCGGAAATTATTCATACCCGGAAAAGTGGCTGGCAATCAACCACAAGCTGTCAAAAATGAAGCAACTGCTATGTAGCTAGGGAGAGTTAAAAAATAAATAAATAAAAATTAACATCATGAACATAATGCATTCAGGTTTTAAACATTAAGCTTTTCTTTCAAATGAATACAATGCAATTTCACAGCTTTTTAATACAACCAAAGTTAATTCCTAAAGCAAAAACAAGAAATATCCCCCAGGATATCCCACTGTTGTCTTTGTCTCCCAGTCAACACAAGAGGGTAAGTAGCATCTTCCATCTTGTCCATTAGTCCTGATGGGACGAGAGCACCCCACTGCCAGCGATCTGACTAACCCCCTGCAGAACACTCATCACAAAGGCAGCTGGGAAATGGAGTTCAATCACAAAGACAGCAGGGGACATCACAGCTTGTCACAGCTGAAGGCTGGTCACCAGGAGAGAGCAAAAGATACTTTGAGTGGAAAATGAAAGGACCGATATTGCAAAAAAGAGAGAAAAAGTAGCTATATATATGTATGTGTGTGTGTGTGTGTGTGTGTGTGTGTGTGTGTGTGTGTGTGTGTGTGAATAATACAGACAGAATAAATAACAAAATCTTTTAAAGGGGTGGTGTTTTTTTCTGGGGGGTTATTTTTGTGAAAAACATTCATGTGTAAGGCCTAATTCACACAGCAGTGCATTTGTAGTCCATAGCCAGTGCTGTGCGTTCACAGTACATGAGCACTGATGGTGTGAGCCACACAGAACACACATGCTGTGTGCATGGTCTAATCTGTTACGGTAACATGCATCCTAAATGAAAAACGGACCAAAATCATGTTTGCACTGTGAACGCACTGTGTTCCCATGTGAATGAGGCCTAAATGTTGAAGCACTCTGAAAAATGTGCATGTTATGGCCATCAGAATGATGACAGGAATGAGGAAGGTCCTGCATGTGGGAAAATAACAACAGATACTTGCCAGACACTTGAAACTCATTTCTCTTAATATTGCCTTGCGAAGGCGAGACTAACGAAAACACTGCATCTGCAAAATAGGTTCTCATACACACAGATTCAGATCTGTCATAGTTAAGATCAACTTTGTAGCACTGAATTTGATTACTGGAAGAAACAGACAAGTCTTCAGAGAGAGGGAGGTGTGTGTGTGTGTGTGTGTATTCAGCTTTGCACATTCTGCCACATCAGAAAGCAGAATGCCCAGTGGCAGATAAGACTAATCATTTAATGAGCATGAGTGCATTGGCCCACTGCTAATTTCTGCCCTCTTTGATCTCAGTCACATGCAGCTGTAGAAAGTGTGTGTGTGTGTGTGTGTGTGTGTGTGTGTGTGTGTGTGTGTGAGAGAGAGAGAGAGAGAGAGAGAGAGAGAGAGAGAAAGAGAAAGAGAAAGAGATAGAGAGAGTTCAATAAAAAGGAAGCATTGGGTTTGCATTTCATTCTGTCCTTCCAAGGGACAATAAAATTGTCAACTTCACAGAAAAATCGTTATTTAGGCCCAATATAGGAGTTGATTATTTCTGGTCTGTAACTTTGGAACAAGACAACTAACCATCTCATTTTCTCATAGTGACTACACGTCTGCAAAGTTTCAGTGTTTTTCTTGGTCATGTCTACCCATGTTTGAAGAGCCATATCTCAGAAACCAAACAAGATATCAAGCTGAAATTTTCATGGAGGGCAATTTCAGACATGGAGGAATGTATGGAGAGAAAAAAAATCAAGAATAAAATGAAGACCATGGTGTCAGGCCTGTTTCAATTGATATGAAATTGCCCCAATGCAAACAGAACATATTAAGCCAATGTCAGTGTCAGGTCTGCATCGGACCTGGTCACGGCCACGCCCCCTCACACAACGCCACAGACTCGTGCTCGATTTCCTTCACCTGAGTTTTAATTAGTATCACCTGGTCTCCACCTTATTTAAGTCTCCCCTCTACATCACCTGTTGTCTGGTCTCGTTTATATTCCCTCAGACTCCCGATATGTCAGTTGTGTTTCCTCCGTCTCCCACGTATTCCTATGTGTTTCGCTCTGTAAGTCTAGAATCCCCGATTGGTTTTGTGCCTCTTGTTCATTCTGATTATCATAGCCTGTTCCTAGTGTTCGCTTCCTTTCCCCGGTGTATTTCTAGTCTTCTGTTAATCTTAGTACATTGTATTTTCAGTAACGGACGTGACTTTCGTTCTACTTGTTTGTTTGTACATTTAGTGATTTTCTGTTTCCCCCTCCACTTTAGAAGTGGACGTGACTTTTGTTTGTTCTTTGATTTTGTCCATTAAAACCTCCTCGGTTAAATCTATCTCTGCCTCCATCCGTCTGTGTCTGACAGTCAGAGAGACATCTGTCCTTTCTGGGATGCACCTCATGGGAGTGTGTTACATAACTGGCACATGTTCCTGCCCGCAAAGTCTTGAACACCACAAACCTTGTACATGGTCTACCCTTGGTTGCTCAGTGACTGGTGAATCTCAGATTAAACACACATGTGTGTTCTGACTGTCAATTCATCTCCTCTCCCACTGTTGCAAACCATTGAACTCATTCTCTGCCAGTGGTTGCTCAAAGAGTGTTTAAAATAAAATTTCTGCTTCACTGTATGTGTGTAATCTGTATTTATTCCAATGAATAGCATCATCATTTAGAATCATACAAAAACATTATTTGCAGATAACACATTTGCACTTAACATATGCATCCAGATCTCCTTAGCCGTAAAGTATTTCAGTGTAAAGTCCTTGGTCCTGAAAAACCAAGACAAAATAATGTACATTACACTAAAACTATGCGACTATGCCATTGAATAAAATATGTAAATGAGAAGATCTTGTTCACTGTTCAACATGAAAAGTCCCTGGTAAGTAGGACTCTGACGTGAAGTGAACTAATGAATGTGCCTGGTAATTAACGTAATTAATGCAGTTGTAATTATTTAATGCTTCACCCCTCAGCTGGAGTTGACATGACAAACATCTCTGAGACAACCAGCGTTTACTCAATATATCAATGGGGCAGTCAATCAATCAATTACGAAAATCTGCAGTGCAGGGTGTCAATCAGCCAATATCTCTGTTCTTTGTAGCTCCTGAGTGCTGTCAGTAGGTATAAGAATGGTAGCATTCGGTACAACGTAAGACAAATTAGCAGCTAACGCTAACAGATGGTGGCATAAGAAAAGGAAGCTTCCTTACCCTCATCAGTTGGTGTTGGATGCCGTTTCACTATTTGGTCTAGGTTGCACCAAATTCCGGCACCGTCATACCTACTGACAGCACTCTGCACCGTCATACCTACTGACAGCACTCTGCAACGGTGACTTCACAGCTTGGGGGCTGTGTGAGGTTGGTGCTCATAAATTAAAACAGAAAAATGTAAGAAAAAGAGAAGATTTACATCTACACACATATTTAATGCCACTTCTGCAATATTATCTTGACAGGGAAACACACTTCGGTGGTTCTTTAGATATTTCAGGCATGCCCATTCCAATATTAGTCCAATTCAATGTGCTGATATGTTTATATATCGTGTGTATATAATATGTCAGCACTATTTGAGGTGATGATGTTCTCTTTAGGGTATTTAATTAGATGTGCTTGTCTTTTGACTTAACATATTACATAATGAGCATAAAGGTCTCCATTGTATGCTATATGTTGTGAAGATGCCTACAATATAATCAATTGTTATTTGTCATTATGCAGAAGTAGCTCTTCTCAGTCTTACTGAGCTGGGTTTCTTCAGCAAGTAAAAGTTTATGCACTTACCTTTTGCTCAAACATGATTTTGAAATGAAGAACTTAATACATTCATCACGACTAAGTCAAACTCAAGCTAATTAGATTCCTACTATTCAAAAGGAAAGAGCAGACCCCTACTTTAGCTGCAAGTAGAGCCTATTTTCCAAGATCAGACAGGACTGGCTTAAGCAGAATTAGCCTCTGACACACACAATGACATATTTGAGGTGGTTGATTTGCAAAAAAAAGCACAGTAGACAGAGTAGACAGCACAGGTTGAGAAAGGGCAAAAAGTAAAGTTGAAAACTCACTGATATGAGAAGAGGAAAGGAGGAAATGCAATCACACACGCAGGGCCAAAAATCTCCTGCTGTGCCCATCGCTGTGTCATCCTCACGCCATTCTCCGTCGTCTCTGACTTCCGCACAGCTGACTTCACCAGGCTGGCTCCCGCTCTAGTGCCCATGATTAATGGCTCGCCATTACTGCACCCGTGTGTGTGTGTGTGTGTGAGGAGAGGTGCTATCCATCACACACACTCCAACAAACAGTGACCAATATGAACATCAACAACCCCCAGTGTTTCACTGGCAGCACCAATGTCTGTGTGTCATGTTGTCATGATTTTAAATGAGTGGACTTGTTTAATGCATACCCTAACTCCGTTTGGGGATTTCTGCTGGAAAACGCTGGAAAAGTCCTGAATGAATCGCTTTTTATTCCCCAGACATAAATATTCACTCTTCAGGTGTATTAGGGAAACACTGGCAAGTTCATTATGCCTGAATGTGTTTTTGGTGGGAGCTTGGCTCATAATTAGTGTGGGGAGATTAAAAGCTATGCAATTAGGTTTCGCTGAAAGAGAAGCATTTATTAGCTAGGGAGTTAATGCTGTAAGGGCATGAATATCTATACAAACAAAGTATATATTTTATGGATGATCATCCTGATAAACTGAGGGGGAGATTTATGGAGGAAACATAATTGGCATGTTTTTCAGTTCACACGAAACACATACTGTGCCTTTCATATTCCCTTTGCAATTCATGTTCACTTCATCAGGTAAGCAGCATGCCTTCAACATTAGTTTGTGGTGCCCACAACCATACCCCCAGTTGAATGGAGTCAACTCATGACAAGGAAGTCGAGGCCAAGGAAGTCAAAGGTTTAGAGACCATGAAGTAAAATAGTGTATGATACAGAAACAACAACTAATGTAAAGCACAGCTGATACTCTGAACGGTTGAATGGTTCTGTGCTGTTCTTAGATTGTTTTGCAATCTGATTCACACTTGCTTATAAAAGTTGGACATTTTCAACCCTAAAGAAGGGAAGTGTGCAATCCCATAGTGGCCAATCAATGTAAAAAAATGTCTTATAATTGTCTGCATTAGGTTTATCTGTCTTAGGTCCTCTCCACTTGGCTCCCTTTAGTGTTTACATTTCTACTCCTCCATATCCTTGCCTATTTGTTTTGGTTGTATGTTTGCCTATTTGTTTTGGTTGTATGTTTGCCTATTTGTTTTGGTTGTATGTTTGCCTATTTGTTTTGGTTGTATGTTTGCCTATTTGTTTTGGTTGTATGTTTGCTGATTTGTTTTGGTTGTATGTTTGCTCTTTTGTTTTGGTTGTATGTTTGCTTTATTGTTTTGGTTGTATGTTTGCTTTATTGTTTTGGTTGTATGTTTGCCTATTTGTTTTGGTTGTACGTTTGCTTAATTGTTTTGGTTGTATGTTTGCCTATTTGTTTTGGATGTATGTTTGCCTATTTGTTTTGGATGTATGTTTGCCTATTTGTTTTGGTTGTATGTTTGCTTAATTGTTTTGGTTGTATGTTTGCTTCATTGTTTTGGATGTATGTTTGCTTATTTGTTTTGGTTGTATGTTTGCCTATTTGTTTTGGTTGTATGTTTGCTCTTTTGTTTTGGATGTATGTTTGCCTATTTGTTTTGGTTGTATGTTTGCTCTTTTGTTTTGGTTGTCTGTTTTTTGTGTTTGTCAAGTTTGCTTGTTCCCCGTTGTGCCCAGCTGAAAGCTCTATGTTTGCTTTTTGTCTCCTTTTGGATTTTTTCTCTGACTGTGCTCACTACTTCTCTCTGTCTGGAATCATGGACCATGTTGTGAATAATTTTCTGTTTCATAGCACATCTGTTTTCTGTTACTAATGCCTCCTGTGTTGAGTTTTTGGATGCTGCCTCTGAATTCCCTGACATACCTCTACTAATAAATACCAACAACAGGATAGTTCTCTGCAACAGAGCAACCTATGTGAGGATTTCATTCGTGTTCTCAACAAGGCACCTAGTTATCAACTAGGCACCTTCATCAGTTTTGCTGAACACAAAGGCATGAGGGCCACAGGTCCAAAAGCTCTATTCCTCTATGTACCTCTATTCATGTGTAGTCTGTTCATGCACATGATTCCATGGTCTGTGGCAAAAAAAATAAAACACTGATGCCTTACGTGTATCAGCTCAGCTTGTTATGCATGTAATCTTGAACTATATGCGCTTAGGAGCTGTGGATTTATGCCTTTAGCATGCTTTGTGATCTCCAGAAATTGTGTTTTTCAGAAATAGCCTATGGGTGGGAAACAGCCAATTCAGCAAAACCACTGTTCGATTTCCACACAGTTAAAATTGCATTTTTTCATAAAGGCGATCAGAGAGGTACTCTCTGCTACTGAGCTACTGAAAAAAAGAGGTCACAAAAGCTTGGAGAGGTTTAGGCATATTTGATTTTCAGAAGTAAACGGACCCAACACAAAATGACAATTCTGCAGGTAAAAAAAAAAAAATGATGAAAAATGATGTTGAAATTCTTGTGTTTTTGTCTTATGAGGTCTTATGAGGTTTTGTGTTAGGAAAAAATTTCCTTATCTATTGTGCACCTTTTTACTTTAGTGTTAGGAAATTGGTCTTATCTGTTGTGCATTTTTCTTCACTGCGGGATAGCGGGAAATATACTTTTGATTCCTCTGTATGTCTGGTACATGTGGAGAAATTGACAATAAAGCTGACTTTGACTGGACTTTAAAAAGACTAGTCATTAGCAATGGAGACAACATAGCATTTACATTTACATTACATTAACATATTTAGCAGACACTTTTATCCAAAGCAACTTACATTTGCATGTGTCCTCTTGAGTAGTATGTCCATGAATCCATGAAACACAGCTTAACTTTCCCTAGATACTCATTGTTCTTTTCTTTGCATCAGTTCCTTTCTGCAGACACACATGAGGCCTATTACTGCCTGATGTCAGTCAACCATACAGCTTTTGGCTACGGGAGTGTTGGTTTGGTTGCATGTCACAGAAAAACAAAAAATATATGAATTGTATTTATGTTGTTAAGATGTTAAGATGCAAATAACATCAGCATGCATGGATCTCTTCCAAAAGAGCATTAAAAACATATGCTTACACACAGAGATGTAGATACACACAGACAAATATACTTCACACACACGCACACACACATCTCCAGCTGAGAAAGACCGGCAGCCTACACTCCAGAGCTCTGTATCAAATATCTGATTGGTTTTTAACATCACATCCCTACTGCTTGACGAGTGCACTGGCACATAGTCACATCCCATGTGGTCCATAATGTGATATTCACAGTACAGTCATCCACTTTCCCCATGTTGACAATCTGTGATTCCCTCCGAAACTGTCACCACACCAGCTGAAGAGCTGAAGTCATCACCACCTCCACATTTTCCACTTAAGCCTCTACTACCCCCACCTCTCTCAATTAGGTTCCCACACCAGTCACTGGGAAGAGCATCTTCTGGAAGGAGCGGCTAATTATCTATAATTATGATCCAGTGCTGAGACCTTCATTGTTTCCTCAGCTTCTTACTTTCCTTTCTCTCTCATCTCCAAACTTCTTGAAAGACATAAGAAATTGGCTGTTATTTACTGGGACTTGCACTGATCTACTGTGAGCTGAATAAGAACTCAGTAGAAGGTCAGCGTCCATCACCTCTGTCAGCACCATTCCAACATTAAGTATCAGAGTGGCTTTCACTCACCCATTTACTAATGGCTTGTCTGCCCACACTTTGAAGCCTGAGTGTAAAAGCTTCAGCTGTACAATAAATGCATTGTAAAGACACATACTGCAACAACATGCCTTGGCACAGTAATACTAAGTCCTTCTCGAAGCAGCAGAAAGGTGGTAATTATAACAATACAGGAGGGGGATCACTTAGATGACTACAAGGTCACAACACTCAAGTTATGAATTGGCCTCTTGCAAATGTAAAGTGATGCTCAGGGCTGGAAGAACAATAGTTTTTCAATTTGTTGAATAAACAAGAACCCCTATAGAGATGTCAAGAGTCTCTCGGTAAAACATGTCAATAGAAGTGAGGTGGGCAGTTGATATCACAGACTGTAGCCTAGACTTTACATCATTTGTTTTTGAGATTGAGTAGCTCTTCAAGACAAGTTCTAACCATCAATGAAGGGGATAACTTAATGGCAGTGTTTTCTTATGCACTAAATAAAGAAAAACTTCTGTTGACTTCTAATGTTGACATCACTAGCAGGGCTTCCATTCAACATGGTAATGGTCATATTGGGAACACCTCAAATTCACGTACAGGCATCTGATTTGCATACAAATACAATTCACGGGGGGATTGGATTAACTCTCGATGTGCATAATTCCCTGAAAACAGTTTATGAAATATTGACATTGGTTTTGATCCCGATTTGATCCCATTACTGGTCAGAACTCTTCCCTTTTTAATTGGAAAACACACACATTTATGCACTTTGATCCAAACCAACTTAACATCATCAGGGCCAGTCTCCCCTTGAGCAACTTAGGGTTAAGTGCCTTGCTCATGGACACAATGGTGGCAGATGGGATTTGGACCCACAATTTACAGGATTTTCCAATCTCCCGCCGCCGCCACCACACACACACACACACACACACACACACACACACAAACACACTGAATTGAAAACAACCATTGTGGACTATTGTTGGCTCTTCGTCTGCGTTTTTGTAAACATTGGTTTTACAAGTGGGCTTAGCAGCTACACAACAGCACTGGGGAGACGGTTACTTTCTGCAGTCTCAAACACATTAGGCTCGGGAAATATCTAAGAGAAAAACACGACGTGTCACAAAGTTCCAGCTGAGCTCATATTTGTTTAATTGAGTCTGCCTAATGACTTCCTGTAGTTGCCAAAGCAAGTAAAAGCAGCCATGGCCATGCTGTGGATGTACAGAGGAGGATATTCTTCTTCTTTATCTTCCTCTGCCTCTTCTCTAGGAGGCCTCCTTCCAGCTCTGGTGATAAATAATGGCGTAATGATATTTTTAGGGGTGAATGATTAACCATTGGAAATGAGCCCATAATGAAGCACAGCTGCAGAAAGTTTCATGATTCTACTACCTCTCATTGCCAGTTTATTTGTTTGTGTTTTAAAGTCTATCAAAGGGACTAACTGCTCTATCCTTGTGCTAAAAACTAACATTTCATTTGGAGATGTGATTTTGCAGATAAATGTTATAACAGAATGGGATGATGATAAACACAAGGAGAGTTGTTTACATAGAAAGAGATCAAACTCAATTTTTGTTGACTGTTCACATTACATTCCAACATTCTTTTGATTTATTGCACTCTCAACAGTGTTTATACAGAGGTTGTTTATAAGCCATTTCTCAGTGTCTACTGATTCATTCAGAGCAACAAAATATGCGTGTGTATGGAGAGGTATTTGTATTTGTGTGTGTGTGTGTGCACGAGTTCCATTTAATAATTCTGCCACCTTAACATCACCGTTTCCTCTGTGTTCTGTAAGGCACTCTTCATGTGAAGTCAAGCAACTACCATCGCAAGTCATCTGACAACGGGCAATCATATTGTTACACTTCCATGACTAGGGCAAGTATTTGCATATAAATGTGAGCTATATGTTAGATATTAGCATCTTTAGCATCTGGCCTGAGCATGTCCTGTCATTATAGGCAACAAGCAAAGCAAGGTATGCAAATTGAATCTGTGCAGCACAGCGATATGTGCCATTGCTGTTCTAAAGTGTCAACCTCCTGTTATTACTGTTCTCTGAGGGGCCTGAGGAAACCCACAGTACCAATTATTCAATGATGAATTAGAAAAGAGGGTGTGAAACACAACTGATCAACACAACATTTTTGCAACCGTTATTTGTAACCTAACTTCTGGCATTAACCCAGCCCCCAACAAACACACACACACACACACACACACAAACACAAACACAAACACAAACACACATCTTCTCTTATTTGGTAGACCTGTGTCAAGAACATTACCAAAGACACTACCCATCCCTCCCATGGACTATTCACCTTACTACCATCTGGCAGAAGGTTCCGCAGTATCACTGCCTGCACCTTCAGAATGGGGAAGAGCTTCTTCCCACAGGCAGTCAGACTGCTGAACAACCTGTAGTGCAATTAACTCAGGATGCGCGTTACAGCACAGTGCACCTTTATGCCCCCACACTTTCTTGCTGCTGTCACTTATATTTATGTAGAACAGTCTTCTGTTTACAAACCATACCACTAGCCTTGCTGCTATTATTTATATTTATGTAGAACAGTCTTCTGTTTACAAATCACACCACTAGCCACAGTGCTCTGCTAAAAGCCATGCCCTGTCTAGCGTGTTTGTTTTTAGGTCACCTGTAACTTTGACCTGCCTTGTTACAACTGTGTCGTACTGTATGTACATATGTGTACAAGAGTGTGCACGCGTGCATGTGTAGTTGTGTGTGTGAGTGCGTGTGTGAGTGAATCTGTGTAGTCTCGCAATAGTGTATGTAGGCACTATTACGTATCTGTCTTGTTCCTGGTGAAACGTTGTCTCGTCTCACTGTGTACTGTGTATATGGCTGAAACGACAATAAAAACCTACTTGACTTGACTTGTAAGTATGACCCTGAAATGAGTAGCCATTGAAGCGACACCCACAAGCACTGCAGTGCTTTTGCTATGCATATGTTGTTGCTTTGTTTCTCTTGTATTCTCCCTGTTGTTCACACTAATGGTCAGTTTTAGCATTTCTAAACTGTACGAAACCGCCCGTAGTGCAATGACAATATAATACTTGAGTCTAATTGGAGCCCCCTGGTTATGGCACCCAGCTGGCCTTCCTATGATAAATGATTCTAATTAAAATGATTATGATCAATACATTAGGTTTTCAATCAGCACAAGAAGTTCCAGTGTGTTTGTCAGTTATATTCATCACTTTCTTGAACAATAAAAATGTAGCCAATTTTATTTCATTTTGAAATGAAGACTGTCACAACTGGTTCTCTACTTATTTTCTTGGAATTGCATTAAGCCCCAGGTGTGTTACAAATCTACACAGTTCATAGCTACATTTTCACATCACAGTTTGCAAATGAAGACAATACAACATGTGTAGTGTTGTTGAAATGGTATGCAGATGACTTAGACGAATAGAGAGTAGTGACAGCACAATACACATAATGCTGCCTCCTGGAAATCTCAAAATGGCTGCTGCATCTCTGACAAACCTGGAACTACTGTCTGGTACCAGCCTAAGGCCACAACTAATGCAAATGAGCTGAGGTAAAATAAATAAATAAATACATAAATAAATAAAAGAGAAAAACAACACAGGAGACAGAAAATCCACTGCAGTGATTTGACTTTAACATTCAGTTGAAGTGTGTGTTGAGTGTTTTTTTCCAACTCTATCGCAATTAAGTAAGGAAAATGACTATGGCACTGAAAAAAAGAAACAGCTTTTTGTATTAATCTACATAATGTATTTATCATGGTTCTAATGAAAAATGAATTTCCCCATAGGAATGCTGCACTCCTTGGTCTGCAGAGCAGCACCAAGCATGTCTGAGTTGTTCTGATGTTGTAATTAATCACACACATCCATTTCAAATTAACAAGCACAACTGTCATTAATCTGCGAAAGATAATGAGCTGACAGGCGTAGGAAAAGATACAGCACATCAGAGAACAGAAAATGGGGACATAAATTGAGTTCTGTGATTTATATGGCAACTAATGCTATGACGACCACAACCGCTGTTTCTCCTTCTTTAGTCAACTGAGTCAAATCTCTGAAGTACACAGCTGTATACAAAACTAGTTAAACAGATATGTGTAGACCAGGACACAGATTATGAGTATGACGGGAGACAGGGGAATGTTTGCCATTTTCTCCATTTACCTTCTCTATCAATGAACACCCCAAATTTTATAGGGGTTTGGGTACCACTTTAGTCTAGGAAACTGTGCTCAATAAAGTCTGCATTAAGCATCATTACACATGTATTATTTACTCAACAGTTTCTTATTTTTACTGAATAGGTCATTTATTCTCTAATAATAATACATTACTTGTGGAGTAATATGGAATTGTTCAACAAAGACTAATAAATACCACATAAATACATACCTAATAATACATATGTATTTGTACTTAATACAGACCTATTAAACGCTAATGCGTTATATATTAACGGCTAACATGTGTTCCCTATACTAAAGTGTTAAAGTAAAGTGTAAACTAGAGTTCCCATTAACTACGGCAACGAGCAAGGAACAGACCTGACTGGCTTATCACTGACTGGGCGAGAGAGGTGTCACTCAAACAGTCCTGATGAACTGCCCACTGGAGCATATGAGAAACCCACCAGTGAGGTGGACACCTGGCTGGAAGTCCCTGAAGCAGAGGCCAAGTGTTAATAACAGAAATATCTAGGTAATGAAACTGCCCTGTTGTGGCGTCAGAGGTGAAATGGAGACCTAGCAGGTCTGGCACTGGGCCCAGGGAGGTGTGTGTGTTTGGGGGGGGGTCTGCTGAACCTCTCACCTCCACCAGACATGAAGGCCTGTCCCTATCCTGGCCTGCAGGCTGGTTGTTATGAGCTTAGGAAAGACTTTAATTGGGACAAAAAAACAGCTATGTCCCATGCATCCAAAGAGGAGTGGAGCTGAAGTCTCGGATAATGGCAACATACCTGAGCCCACTTCTGGGCACCAGTCCGAGCAAAGGTCCCTGCCTCAGCTTAGACATGGGGATGGGAACTGCTTGGAAACCCCGGGGGAAACAGAGACGGTGTGCGATGGTGGTGAAGATGATAGTTGATGAAGTGGAAAACCAGTGCCCTCCACATTGACAGGCTATGCTCAAGCCTTGTACACACATAGCTGGGTATTTACTGAAAGCCATATACATTTGTATTTAAAACTAATTGCATCCACACAAAAGCTCAAAAAGATCTGGATAAGGCACATCAAACAAATAAATAGCCAGCCAGAGATCTGAAAACCAAAGAGGGATCGTCAGGTCACAGTGGAAAAAGTCTGTTTTCCTTGTCTATGCGTAGTGGAGTTTTCAGATATAATTTTCAAAAATAGCTGGTTTCAATGACTGAAACCACCGCTTATGCGTGGATGATGAGCACAATAGCATAAATTATAATAAATTCCAGAGTACATGTGTACAGAGCCTCAGTGAGTTGTGCCAAAGTCCTTTAAGGTAAACAACTACAACTACTACTACTACTACTACTACAACAACAACTAAAACTACTACTACTACTACTACTACTACTACTACTACTACTACTACTACTACTACTACTACTACTACTACTACGGTAGACTGCATAGCACTTTTCTGCTCCTACGAGCACTCAGAACGCTTTACAACGTCTGCTTCACATTCACCCATTCACACACATTTATTCACACACATCAGTGGCAGAGGCTGCCATGGAAGGTGCCAACCTGTCATCGGGAGCAATGTGGGGTTCAGTGCCTTGCTCAAGGACACTTTAATGGGGCCAGACGGAGCAGGGCTCAGAACCTGCAACCCTCCGGTTGCTGAAAAGCACCTTTACCACCTGATGCCATCATCACCCTTTAAGGCAAGGCCCTTCACTCAGTTGCCCTTCACTCAGTGGCCATCTTGGTGATGTCTTTTGGCACCTATTTTGAAGTAACAGCCTCAGAATTGACAGTGTACAGTAAATATCTTATCCTTGATCACTCAAATAATGCAAAAAAGTTATTTAAAACACTAATTTGCTTACTGCTGCTGTGCCAATATTCGCCATATGGCTAATACCATGGCAACGGAGAGGGAGAGGGAGAGAGAGAGAGAGAAAAAGACTGGCTGTCAATCATGCCAACTCCAACAGTGTGATTGACTACTTTTATTACAGAGTCGTCCAATACTTCCTGTTTCTTAACTCAACCATCTTTACTTGACAAACTGCGGTAATACATTTGTCTGGAGGATTTTTAAAGTGACCTCTTAAGTCTACTTGTGCCTTTTCCTGCAGCAATATGGAGAGATGAAGTTCCTTACACAGTGATGAGAGAGAGCTCAAGTTCCTGCTGCAGACTAGAGATGACTGGGTAAATATGCTGCACACACACACAATGAGCTGGTTCGTAAATATACACAAAGCCTGGGTAGGGAATGGCAGGCACATACACAAACACATTCAAAATACATTTGCATACATACACAAGATTCATGCGCAAACATAAACATAGCTAAACACACACACACACACACACACACAGCATACACACAATGAGTAAATATAAACTGTGTCAGAATAAGCCTGGCTAAGGAATGAAGCACACACACACACACACACACACACACACACACACACACACACAGACATACTCATGTCCACAAATAGGCTATTGAGCATTTTGAAAAGCCTGAGTCTAAAAAAAAACACAATCATGCCACTTCATACCTTCTTTTTGTGATTCCCCTTTACAACTTTCCTAACCCCTCCAGGACCCCATCGATCCAGTTGAGGGGCATACAGCACTTAAGGACCTTAAAATGGCACCACCTTTTCACACCTCATAGCCTCCAGTCACAAACATGTTTTCACTAAGGCTGACCCAGTGGCAATTCTCATGTGAATTTCTGTTTGTTTGGTAGCCACGGCAGCAAGTGATTTTAAATCAGAGACAGAAAAATAACAGAGACGTCTAGCCTGGATGTGACAGTACAAGCTAATGTAAGCATGACAGCTTTTTCTGTGTGACAGCGTTTGTATGTGTGCGTGTATAGAGAGAGAGAGAGAGAGAGAGAGAGATTTGAAAGGTAATAAAACAGAGGAAAAGCATCACACCACCCACAGAGATAAAGGTAAAACATCCTCCAATGACAGACAGCCTCAAAGCTCTCAGCCTCTGCAAAACACATAGCTGACAGCCTCCTTCCACCCCTCCCCTCTTCCCCCATAGCCCTCCCCATGATTACTCTTTAAATTAGCACAAAAGCCAATCTCAAATGGTCTTATTTTTACATCTTAATCTTAAAAACACATCTTCCAATCTGTTTAGGCCGTACTCTGTGAGTGCGACGTGCATGATATTAGAGACCTGATAGTGCTTGAGAATGATTAGGCGCTGTGGCGCTGGCTTGCTGACAGGGCCTGAAGGCTGGTGAGTCAGGAGAATAGATGTCTGCACTGAGCTGATGGTGAGGCTGGCAGCTCCACAGCTTACGAGGTGTCTAGTTATCCATCACAGATGTCTTTATTCCTAAGGAGATGGGGGACTCATAACAGAAGTTCCTCCAAGCCCCCCCCCCCCTCCTCTGTCATCATCAGCACCAAAATCACCACCACCACCTCAATCATAATCATTACCACTAAAACCACCACGAGCAGCAGCATAATCACCATCACCTCCATCATAATCATTACCACCAAAATTACCACTATCACCACCACTACCTACATCATAATCACCATCACCATAATCATCAACACCACCACCACCATCATAGTCATTGCCACCAATAATGTGCATAAATGTAAATACATAAATGTAAGAAATAGGTTTCAGCCTCGCCATGACTGCCAACTATCTTCATTTTAGCCATCAAGCAAAGCGTGTTTTTGGCGAAAAGCAAGAGAGAATAATTTTCTGGACGGTTTTTTAAACGCTCTGTTGCTGACGCATTTACCCATGCTGTGAGGTCAACCTCTACATCTGATGTGGGTGCTTCACAGACATTTCTGAATAGAGACTGAGCTAATCAGCCTGCTGGCGTACATTTCTGTACACAGATGAAAGAAAAGATCATTTCTGAATTAAAGAAGTTTTTATTTGAGAAACAAGGTTCTCAGACACTCGTTCCAACCTGGGGTTCACGGCGGACACCCACAACCTAGCACAATCAAACTGATTGGCCTACCGTTTTGTGTCGTCAGTCCAGGTCGGGTCCGGTCACGTTGGGGAAAGGGGCCTTCTAGTCACAGCGGAGCCGGTTGTTCCGAGCTATCAGAAATAGCAGTTCTATTTGGTCCGTAAAAACTCCCAGAAGCGTAGCTTATTTTAAAACTTTAGCTGCAGGGATAAGACACTGCCTGTAACTAGAGCGTGCTACGTCTGTTGCTTTTCCGAGAATCTTCCCGCACCTGATTCAAACAGGAAGCATTTTTATCAATTAGCCAATCGCTACTCTGGTTGGGAATTCAGGGGAACGTTCGAGTGTGTGCGTCACCTTGCGTGTTTTGGGTGTATGAATGTTCGAATGGATTTTGTGTGTGCAGAGATGCAAGAGCGTCACAATACAAACACGCGCGCGCGCGCACGCACGCATACACACACACACACACACACACACACAAAAGACCAGACGAGTCCTAGTTGCTGTAAGATTTCCTTTCTCATAGGATTAGATACGGACAGGTTGTCTTTGCCTCAGAAGAAAATAACAGAATAAAGATGGATGCTATTCATCTCAGAATCATCACTTGTTCTACCTCTTCTTCTTCTTTTTTTTCTGCCGGTAACCCAGTGAGAAAATAATCACACTGACCAAATGACCAAAAGCTGAAAAGAGGGACAGAATGAAAGCAGTTCCATCTTAATTTTGTTCTGGGGACAAACAGAGGAGTAAAGAAGGGAAAAAGAAAAAGGGGCCTTTAATTATGCATTCATCCTGTTTTGGTCTGCTGGCCTGGCTGCCATGCTAACAGGTGTGGCTTGACTGGTAAATATGTTTGGTTTGAACCATGGAAAACATCAAGGAAAATGTACGAAATGGTCAATCTCCCTCTAACATCCATGTCAATAGACATACCCATGGTAAAAAGCACAGCATAAACACAGACACATACCCAAATACCAAGCCACTTGCCAGGCACTCACAAGCGTGTGTGTGAATGTGTGTGACGTGTTTGTTTATGTGTGTGTTCTTGGACAGGCAGGCTGCACCCATCGCATGGTGCAGAGCTGAGATAATGAGCACCTACAGGTCTACTAACCCTCTCCTGCTTGTGCTTTCTAGGACCCTCTTCCTCTCCCTCTCCCACTTCCTCTCCCTCCTCCTCTCTCACTCCCTCTCCCTCTCCGTCTCTCACTCCCTCTCCGTCTCTCACTCCCTCTCCCTCCTCCTCTCTCACTCCCTCTCCCTCTCCGTCTCTCACTCCCTCTCCGTCTCTCACTCCCTCTCCCTCCTCCTCTCCCTCCTCCTCTCTCACTCCCTCTTCCTCTCTCACTCCCTCTCCCTCTCCATCTCTCACTCCCTCTCCGTCTCTCACTCCCTCTCCCTCTTCCTCTCTCACTCCCTCTCCCCCTCTCTCTCTCCCTCTCTCAATCCCTCTTCCTCTCTCACTCCCTCTCCCTCTCCGTCTCTCACTCCCTCTCCGTCTCTCACTCCCTCTCCCTCTTCCTCTCTCACTCCCTCTCCCCCTCTCTCTCTCCCTCTCTCAATCCCTCTTCCTCTCTTACTCCCTCTCTCAATCTCTCTCTCACTCCCTCTCTCTCTTCTTCTCCCACTCCCACTCCCTCTCTCCCTCTCCCACTCCCAAGCCAGAGTCAACCAAAAGACCTGCAGTTTGGATGAAGGAGAGGGGGGGATTAACAACCTTGTTTGTGTTCTGTTATCTTTCCCAAAGGCTCTCATACAGCCAATACTAGCCCACTCCCCACACCCCTCTCTCCCTTCCCTCCTTCTATATAACACTCCCCTACCCAAACAAGTATTCACAAACACCACCACTGTCCACTGGCAGCCCACTACATAGCACACTGGCTCGCTCACACTGGCTGGGCTGGAAGTCTGCCTGATATGTGCAAACATTTGTGCCTGTTTATCTGTGTTTCGGGGCAACCAGGGAATCTCTGGGGATGTTCATGTGCAATCCCAATCTCTGGCAGCCCACCTTAGAGCATCAGTTAGATTTGGCACACAGTACCCCGACAGGCTCTTTGGATGCAAAATAAAAAGAATACTTTTCAAAAACTTTGGGCTGATGTAGTAGTGTTTGGGAAATTCAGAAATGATGCTTGGATGCCATGATACTAACAAGTTTGGGTGGACACTGCTAACAATGTCAACATTATAATGTGAACAGAAATGTTCTCTTCAAATATGCATATTTTGCTGGCGTAATACAGACACAGCTTCAGTGGAGTGCCACTTTTGCATACCTCTGTGGACACAGTATGTGTGGTCGCTTTTCTTTCAGGCACTTGAAGTCTCCCTCTTAATTTGTCTCATTTGTAGGAAAGGAAAGCCTGGATCCCCATGCTGCTAATTACTGTTACTCTCCCTATCCCAGGAGCTGTCTCATCAATTAAATCTCTAATGAACTTCATTTGAGCAAACAATGGAACAAATTTAATTTCACTCTCTAAGAACCTTTCTCCTCCTTTGTCCTTCTGGAAGTTATGGGGCAATGTTCCTTTTTGTAGCTGGGAGAACAAAAAAGTGTGACGAGAAAATGCCATTGGATAATTTAACAAATGCAAAAGATCATTTCTGAAAAAAGATGAAAGATTGGAAACCTAGATATTTCTCCATCATGTATTTTATAGCTAACTACATTTGATAGCCCGCCCCTTTCAACATATTAGCTGTGAACAGATTGAAATTGAATTATTTAAACTCAGATTTACATTCATCAACTGGCTTGTCTTTTCTGTGGATCCAAACTGTTGTATGTTTTGTATGTCTGTGGGGTACTTCTCTTGTAAATGTTCTCCTGTGGTTTACTGCAATCCCAATACCACTCTCACATATATTCACATATACACTTGCATTTCAGGGGTTGAACACAGACACAATTTTAAACAGCAATGGGCACTTGCTGGAATAGCATTACAGCGCCTCACTCCATCAAATCAGCTATGGTGTTCTTGAAATGCAAAGCAGAAGAAACTAGTAGGGCTTCTTAATAATTATAGACAGATCTACATTTATTCATATTTGTATCATTTTTAAGGAAGAAAAAAACGGGCTTAAATAATTAGTAACTCTGTGGGCCCCTGTTTAAGACTTCTGCTCTAGATGGTGGCTGACCTCAGGGCAGCCTGGTGTATGATCAGTCTTGGAGCTGGATGCTCTCTGTGAATGCTGAGTCTGGTGAGAATCTTGTGAGAGACTCCTGGGGACATCCACCACCAACCTCCCGCCTCTAAAATGAATCTCCTTCATCAGCAACCCCCATGTCCCCTATTCCCCCACAACCCCCTCCAACTTCCACATTTCCCCATTTCCTGTCCTGCAGCTATGCAGCAGCAAGCTCACCGTGCCCTTCACCTTCTGCTGAACCTGTGGCGATGTGCTCTGTGCACAAATTAGAAGTGAAGGAGAAAGGGATGGCAGAGTCCCCAGTGACCTGATCATTCACATCCATTAAAATTTCATGTTGCTCAAGTCTCATGTTGCTTGGATGGTTGGTTGGTTGGGTGGACATAACCATGAAGGTTTTTTTTAATGGAAGGTGCTTTACGCTGATGGGGGAACATCAGTGGAGGCACGCAGGAACATCAATAAGCATAGAACTAAGGCGCAGGGGTATTCCTCTTGTAGGAGAGAACGTGGCTAGAGTGCTCCTCAAGGAACAACTAGGTCACACGGTAGCTAATGTACATGTACGTGACACCAGGAAGCTGAATGGTGAAGGAAGTGAAGCAAAGAACCACACATGATACTTTTGCAGTTGTTTTAAATGTACAAATTTGCACAGGTCTTTTACCAGTATTTGAAAATACTCAACAACGAAAGACAGATAAAATCATCAATAAGAATTAAGAACAGTAATTAATAGTAGCAGGAATTATAATAAAATGCTTATTTCACCTCTTTTTTACGGAAACACCTGAGGGAATGAAATTAAAAAGAAACAATGTATATATTTAAAGAATAAGAATGACATCATTATGCAAAAAATAGAGAGAATTCCCCAACCCCCCCCCGCGCCCACAAAAGATGGAAAGAAAAGCAAAACACATTTATTAATACCAGGAATCACTCACATTCATTGGCTTTCTCTGTACAGCACATTCTCCCATAGCTCTGTGTTTAACGATAGGGGACAAAGAAAGGTGCCTTGGGCCTTGTGTCCAGACTCACTTTTTGACCAGACTATAACTCCTTTTATGTCAAAGACACAGAATGGTGCAAGGTCTTGGCAAGGATTTCTTGGTCTAGGTACATATGTATACTCTCTGTTCACTGTATGTAAGCCTATGTGTAAAGAATGTGTGTGTGTGAATGTGAATGTGTGTGTGTGAATGTGAATGTGTGTGTATGAATGTGAATGTGTGTGTGTATGTGTATGTGTGTGTGTGTGTGTGTGTGTGTGCGTGCGTCTGGCAGAATAAATGTTACAGTCAGTGTTACACACAAGCTGACAATGCGGTGATCCTGAGACTCAGTGCTCAGCATGTAGCAGATATGAGCTCGTCATAACACAACACCATTAGCCGAAACAAACAAACAAACACAAAACAAACTGCACATGAAGGACGTGGTCGACCATCTCCAAATGTTCCTCCTCACACTTCTTCTTTGTCTGAAAAGCCAGAGTTAGCAATACCTCAAAAATTCATTTTACACATTACATTACTTGAATCTACACATTTCTGAGGGAAATATAAATCAATTCTACTTCTTTTTTTTTCAAAAAAGAGAGAAAAAAAATTGGTCCACTTATTTTTAAAAAAGAACTGAAATGAAACAGACAGGATTGAAAAGAAGTAATTTTTTCCCTCACTGACTTTGAGATTAGATTCACACACAGACCCATGATTTGATTCAGGTGTAGCACAGCAAAGCTAATACTAGACTGGGAAAAGTTCATCTGACACAAAGTCAATCAGTGTGTTTACTGTTGGTACATGTCTGACCGAAAAACTGTATATGGTAGGCTGTAATCTGTGTGAATCGTTCCCCATAGGAAAGAATCCATTCAGTAGAGCAAATAATACTTTGGTCAGAGAGTAGCCTAAACATGGCATAAAGATCAGAAAATCTCATGTAATGAAAAGAGGAAAAAAGTTTAAAAGTAAAAGTGAAGAGAAAAAAATGAAAATGAAAAGCGCAGTGGTTCTCTCTCTTTCAGTTTGACCCAATGGCACAGCAATCATCATACAAATCTGTGGGTTATTATGCTTCTTCTTCTTTGTTTTTTCCTCACAGAGGAAAGAAGGAAAGAAAAAAAGGTGCTCTTCTCATGAAAGTCCTGTCTGATTGTCCGCAGAAAAAAAGGAATTGGCACCGGTGCCCCCTGTTGGCCTCTACAGGGACATCCGGGCCCAAGGTTCTACAATCATGGCATCCACACCCAGATCCTTTGCTAGGGAGAAGCCCTGTGTACTGGTATGCTTGTGTGTGTATAACTGGACTTTTTCTTGACATGTCCTTACTCATGGACGTTTGTACTGTGTGTGAGTGTGTGAGTGTGTGTGTGTGTGTGTATTCAGCGTTGTTGAGTGTTAATTGTCTGTATCCAGGTGCTATTTGGGACAGAGATCAGGTGGCTACTCGGCTGTGGATTTGTCTGCATCTTGAGTCTCGGTCTCTGACTGAAGGCAGCCTTTACGGATGACAGGGAGGGGATGAGCCTCCGTGTTGAAGACCCAGTCGTCCAGTGACAGCAGGTCATCATCCGAGAACAACAGGTACAGATACCTGACAGAAACAAGCAAAGAAAGAAAGACTGTGCTAAAAGATACCATAACCAGCAATGAACTGGTGTCCTATCCTGGGTGAGCCTATAGCTCTCATCCACCTAGAAGGACAGAAATATAAGCACCAACCCTATTAGCCTCAATGGCTAAGACAGGTTACTGCCATGTTGGTTCCCCCTACAAAAGTTCTTAAATACTGAACCTTTATGCAGGGTAACAGACAAAATGTATTACATCATTCAAGGACTGGCATGAAACAAGTGCAACTGTGAGTGACTGAGGGCTCAGAGGAACAAACATTTCTGTTAGCACAGTTAGCACAACACTTTTGAGGCCAATATATCATCAGAACAGTCAATTTTCGTATCTTAACAGCTCAGTCCACACCTGAATTCAAGAGCAGTTCCTGAGAATGTTAAACCTTGCATGGGGACAACACATTAATCCCCCAATGCTAAGGGAAGGTACTCCACCATTCATGTTGTGTGAGAGAGAGGAAAGATCTACTCACTTGAGAGTCTCGGAGAGGAAGAAGCTCTGCTGCATGTTGTCATGGCTGACCACGGAAGAGTAGACATCTCTGATGCCGGAGAATCCTCCCTCGGTGCGACAGTGCTTCTCCAGCGCCTGTTTTGGAGACGGATCACTTGTGTTAGCTCAAAGCATACCTGACAAGACCAAGCTAAACCAACTCAGTCTACACACTAAGAAAACAGATCCTTTATATACATGAACAATTTATGACAGCTGGAGGTTGTGGCTCAGCAAATTCATGAACCTTTCGATCAGCTGAAACTGTATCAAGGGCTACTCTAAAGATGAAAAAGAAATTCAGAATATGGACTGGTCTTTTATGTACGTAACATGTATGTAACACCAAAGTAATCATGCAATCCCCCAAAAATTACACTGAAATGATAAAGTTTTGCCGTGGCATTTCAGCAACAGTTTGGCCTAGTGACACTTAATGTGCCAGCTCCTCAAATCTACACAGCAACCACGCATTTCTTAAAGCTTAGATTAGCTGATGCATGGTAATTTCTGAAAAGGACAGCAACCAGCCTATTAGCCCAGAAAAATGACAAGTAACTGCACTGCCATTAGATATGGCCTTGGTTAAAAAAAAAAGAAATAACATGGGATAAACTCAGTTTGTTTATCTCACGCTGTGCTCTTGGTAATTATATGACACACTAAGTAGTCCAGCAGAGCAAACTGTGACCCAGAAAGTTAATTTAATAGGAGTCCAAACCACCCATCGCATTTTGAAAAAATGTTATATCTTCTGAAAGCATAAGAGGACCTCTGGGAATCAAGCCAGGCGACTGAGCCCCCCTGACTAAGTTTAATCAAATGAATTTGCAACTAATGCAATCTCCAAACAAGTTAGAGGTTCTCCATGTAAAAAAAAAAAACATGGCCTTTTACATGGCTAATTTCATGTGTGAGAATTATTGGTAAAAAAAACTGAAATTACTTTACTACTTAAAATCACTTCATTTAGGAAACAAAATTTAATTTAACTTAATTGACTGTATAACATAATCTGACACCAGTGCAAAACTACCAATAATGCAAACCCAACTGGTAGCAATTTTCAATGGAGACAACAGACATAATTAAGAACTAAATTGTTCCTCATTATGCTTACATTTTTACCTAAATGTTGATCTTACATTGAATTTTTCTTGCCAAGTACTTTTGGTTTTTAATATAGTATCTGGAAAAGCATCTGCCAATAACCCACCTATAACCATAAAAACGGTCTAACTTGTCCATATACACATGCATCTAACCTACAGCCTATTTCGTGGTCCCATTTTGGCCTCATATTGACCATAAACTGTCCAGTTATGCACATTTGGGAGAGAAGAACCGGATGCTCCATTGATATTTTCCAGCTAAGTGAGCCCATATTAAAATGCATGTCTTGTTTTTTTTAATTTCTATATACCACCAAAGCATAAAGGTGAAAACAGGGCCTTGCATCTTCATATCTACCCATTGAGTTTCACATGCATGACACAATTATCTGTTTTATGGGTGACATAACGAGTTTCCACCCCCATTCATTTAGAAAGAAAACAATTATGAAGGGCTAACAGGCTGAATTCCGACATGCAGAATGAATGAATAATGAGCTGTGAATAACCAACACTTCAGCAGCAGTAGGAGCAATAACTGTAGCCTACTGTAGCTCTGCTGCTGGTGGTCTGTGCCGCTTGCCTACTGACATGTGCACTGTCACACCACACTGTCAAGACTACTTATTGAACCCGGCCAGATAAAAAAAAAATCTAATTTGCAATTTAGTACACTTTTTGTAGGCAAGCAGGCCTAGATCGGCATTATGCATTGGAGACTCAGATCATCATAATGTAATCCTACAGGACTGTGCTAAAGAGGAGACTCAGATCATCATAATGTAACTCCATAAGACTGTGCTGAAGAGGAGACTTAGATCATCATAATGTAACCCTACAGGACTGTGCTGAAGAGGAGACTCAGATCATCATAATGTAACTCCACAGGACTGCTGAAGAGGTCTTTCCATAAACATGTTGGTGCAAAATGCATGTATTTCAGCAAGATGGAAAAAAGAAACTTCTGGAGCTGCCGTTATTCTTACAACAGCCTACTTCCAAAACAGACCTAACCATCTTTAAAAATAGTTTGAATATGATTCTGTACATGTTTGCAAGTAGGAGTAAATGCAAGTATAGGACAAGGTAGATGAGGTTCTCATGGATAGATCCTGCTGTAGATGGTCACTGGTTTAGTTATGTTAGTTAGACCACTGTTGTCATTCAAGCAGTTCTATGTTAATGATGTTAATGAGGGGGCAGAATGCGCACAATTTCACGATCATCTGTGAATTATAAAGGGCAAAGTCACGTACATTTGTTTTCTCTGGATCACACGTTCAATAATTTCAGAAAAGTTCCAAGATGAAATGAAGGGTGGTTTCTACGCAGGTTTATATAAACGAGGCCCGAGTTCCATTATATGATCAGCATGTATCCTAGTTGGGTATTGAAGCATAAATTTCGGCGAAGGTCACAGACTGCTCTGCAGCTTTCCACTTACCTCCACGGCCTCCCAGCCCCACTGACGGTATTTGGGGTCATGGGTCAGACGCCACATGTACATATAGCTCTCGATGACCTCTGGCCGCAGGATGTAATATCTCTCGTTTAGACGTGTTGCCGTGGCTTCCGCCCCTGCGTCGAACCGGAATGCCTCTGGTCCCAGCTTGGTAGCTGATGTTGGAAGTAAACAACAACGACAACAACAAACATCAATATCTAACTACGATTACTGTCCACTTATCAGGCCCTAATTAACATCATGATATCATGAGAATCTTGCCACATATTTTACTTATTCAAAAGATGAATTCTTCAAGGTGATTCTGTTACTATCACTCAACAAAAAGCCCAGATATGTTTTTGTCTGAGCATTGGCTAGGAAGGCAAGGCATTGAGTAACAAGAAAAAATAAATTCTTGTCTAAAGCAAACCCCTTGCAGACATTATACAGATAACACTCAGAAATGTGGCATGTATGGAACTAACAGCAAAGCAGAAAGAAAAAGAAAGAATGCATAAAACCATTTGGTGAAAGATGCACAAAAGCATTTCGAAGAGCACCCTGCATGGGAAAATGACAAAATGACTCAGTATCTAATAGCAAAAAACACACAATCTTTAGCAAGGACATCAGACACAAATAACTCATTCACTCATTCAACTCATTCCTTCTATTCTCTTCCTATGTCTTCATTGTAAAATGAATTTTAAAAACATAATACATGAACTATTTTATTTAAAAGGGCCTCCATGCAGAGTGAGGGAAACATACCTGTGCTCAAAGCCCTTCCAAACAACACGACCAAACAAAACTCCCCTGCAGACTGATAAGCCTGACTCTATAGCAAATGGTGATTTTCTCAAGAGATGCTTGCTTTTATTCCATTGCTTGACTGCCCTTCAGCTAATGGTTATAAAAACATGGCGCACGACGCCGGAGGAAAAAGTTACTCACAACTTACAACAGTCTTGTCTCTGTCTCACAGAAATAAATAAGTACATTCTGATCTGCTGCTAAACCCCCACGTAAAGGAAAAAAGACAAGCAGAACAATATTTTAAGATATATAAATTGGACTAGATCTTACCCAATGCTGATTTGTTTCTCTATGCAGAGTCAATAGTGACCATACAGAGTCAATTGGGTCAGTTTTATTATAGGTCCACATCAATGAAGGGTCAAGGCATGTGCACAAGCATGAAATGGCCTTGCGAAAGACGGACCACTGCCGGAACAAAATGGACAACAGACCTAGACATTCCTCAACGTTGGTACAGCCATCTCGATTGAGTTATTTCAACTGTATCACAATGAATAGCGTGTTAGGCCTTTCACCCATCCCAGCAAGCTTTGAGTGATTGTCCTGATATCAAAGCATGGACTGAGTGGATGAGAACACACACCAGCACCAGACTGAGTGTAGACTGACTGGAGAGTTATATAAACTGTCTGCCTTTGTCAGACACTCCAGGAAAAGCTTAACCACCTCCCTTGAGTGCATCGAGCCTGGCTAGTAATGGAAACCATCCCCACATCGGGAGCCTAATGTTGTGTTATGGCTAGAACCATGGAGATAGAAAGCTCTTTAATAAAACTGCCTGGCCCACTAATGGCATAGAGATAGAGGCTCATTCATCAAGAGGACTTCATCAATCTACTTTGGGGAAAGTGAATCTGAGCAACCGCAAGCCAGGCAACATTCATCATAAGAAAACCTCCTCTCACTTGAGAGTTTGTACACCAGGATAATGACATCTGTGTTTACAATTAAGGGCTGGAGGTTTAAAAAATACAGTAAATTCACTATGATGATACTACTCCACACTTGCATGTTAAGGTTACATAACAGTATAACATCATAACATAACAGTTATATATTATATAAAAAACAGTCATGAGAGTAGATGACATCTAAAATACCTCTGCAGAAGCTTTTCACTGTTGTTTTTGTGCTATGTCGTTTGGTCATAGAGAAATATTATGTAACATTCTCCATGTTGCATTCCAATGCACCTGAAAGAGAAAAACCCTCCAGCTCTTGACCCCTGCCATTGGGGTTTTGCTTATTTGATTTGTCTGTCTGAAAGCCACTTTCTCTGTTTCTCGCATGCCACAGCACAGAATGCAAAACACTCTCCTGTGCCCTGACAAAAGAGGGCTGGGAAGGCTGGGGGCTGATTGTTCACACTTTTACCGTGACTGAAGTGGTGGCAGGAAAGATGAGAAGACAATAAAGCAGAACCTGAAATCTCTGTAGAGCAACACAAGTTTCTGTTGCTCTGCATTGCCTTTTACATCTGTTTTCCCACTAATGCTTAAGTGCAACCGACAGAAGAGATTAACTACAGCTGGTGTTAGAAAGACAAGAAAAACAAGAGTATTGCAGAATCTGAGAGAGAGAGAGGGAGAGAGAGAAATAGAGAGAGAGAGAGAGAGAGAGAGAGAGAGAAGGTCATTCAAAATGGAAAGCTTTGATGAAAGCTTTGACTCAGTATTGAATATTCATTGACATATCTGTTGCCTGAAACCCAACCAAAGCCATCAGTTGGTTTCAATCAGGTTCAACACTGAGAGCTCCGTAAGTCTGCCACTTTCAGCTAAGGCCATGTCATGTTGACCCCAAGTCCCACTCAAAATCAGAACCCCTGCCTGAAGAAAAACAGCCACCACATAGCTCTGCTGTGGCCCAGGCCACTTCCAGAATTCTCTATGACGTTTAGCTGGCAGGACAGTACATTATGAGTCAACAGAATAGACTGGTTTTCCAAAAGGCACCTCTCTCAGTAAGAAAGAAGTGCTGCTGTATAGGCTTCGACCTGCGCCTTCGACCTGTAGATTTTCTGGAATAAGAAATGGTATTTTTTTCACAGTAGACTGCTTGTATTGATTAAGTCCCTTGAAAACACAAAGTCTGTGACCTCTTATTCATCTTTCAGTGCAGGCTGACTATTTCAACTATTTCAGATCTTATAAACAAAGCACACAGTCACCCCGCCTCGTCCCCCTCACCTGAGCGAGTATAAGACTCATGACAGGTGTGGGTGATCTCAGCTGCTAAGTCCAAATAGTGTTGCTTCTTCTCCAGGGCACCGTCATCTGCCCCGATGCCCACCATTCCTCCAGAGAAGCAGGCTAGGTGGCCCATTTTGTGGTCCAGGATCCCCCCTCTCCACTCAGCCAAGTAGGTCAGACCGCCAGGGGATTTCTGCACCAGGTTGGTCTCTATAGCCTGTGGAGAAGACATCGAGAAAGGCCTGAAAGTGCTGTTAAAGACTGCCCCTGTGCCCTAGGACTAGACTGCGATTTGTGCTTACGTGATTATGTGAACCTTAATGGAAGGAACAGCTGCCAAGTTGTTGAGTATGTGAGTGTGTGTGTGTGTGTGTGTGTGTGTGTGTGTGTCACATTACTTATCCTGCACAGGCTGTTCAGACAAGATACAAAGTGAGCTCTTGTCTTGGTTGAGAGATGCGGAGATGGGAAGCATAGTATTACTGGATTTGGCAAGGCACATGCACAAAAGTTTTGAACAAAACTCAGTCATCAGCAGTGCATATGCTCAGATTTACTCTCTGAGGCACTAGCCTCTTTCTCAGTTTCTCTCTCTCTCTCTCTCTCTTCATCTCTCTCAATCTCTTTTGTGTGTCTACATTAATATCTCAAATGATTTATGCATTGTAAAGCACATGGTCTGCACTTTCTAGGGAGCTGAAGTCAAGGCTCATTGCAATCCCATTCGAAATACAGAGTGTGAGAGTTATAAATCTGGGCAAAACAAAGGACAGGGAAAGAGGGGGAGAGAAGGAGAGAGAGATGGAAAGAGAGAGATGGAGAGCCAAATCTATATATCTGTCTTTGTCTCCTCCTTCTCTCCTGGGCCCCGTGTCTCCTGCCAGTGGTTCTGTTCTGCTTCTCCTGATCCTGAGCTTGTGAGCTCAGACTTTCTTTTAAGGGTTGAAAATGAACTAGGCCATCTCACAAGATCAATGGCGCATGACTCATTGTTTTCACTCGTTCGTCTCCCGCCCCCCAAGCCCCCCCCCCCCCTTCTCACTTTCACTCACGTCGGCTTTTCTCATTTTCCATTCGCCTTCCCGAGCCTTGTTTCCCATGTCATGATCAGTGAAGAAATATCCCTCAGAACACACAAACTCTGATCTGCTTTTCAGCCCCAAAGACACCAACTCAAAGATCTGCGTTTGATGGTGCCGTATCCACAGCTTAAACGAATCCACCTGAGTCTCTTCCATTAGCGGCTATCAGTCAGCCATAGCAGAGGTAATTTGGGACTCACAATACTCTAGCCCGACATGGCAAAGGAACAAGCAATCTGTTCTAATTAGCTTTGGATGATGTTAGCTATGGTGTGTACTTAATGAAGCTATAGGGGCCTATAAGTCTTCTCACAGACAAATTAGTTCAATAAAAGGTTACCCTACACATATTTCAGCAGATGCTTGGTGCAAACATTGAGGGGGGGGCAAAAAACATCTGCTGAATTATTTCTGATCCATTTGGAGGAGACTGCAGATTCTTGGAACAACAGAGGTCTATTTCTGGCAGTTGTATGAATATCATAGTAGCATCTTTGGCTGAGTCTGAGCAACATTACAGACTTGTTTTTAGTTTTTTTTTCTCCACCCTGCAGGCTCTCGGCGGCCTCAATTACTTCCCCTCCCACACACACAAACAGCAACCATTGTGGTAAATTAACAATAGAGACAGCAATCTGTTGGGGGGTGGCATGGCATGACAACTGCTTGATTGACAAAAAGCTATCCCACAATCCTGCACCTCCATTTGAGCATTGTCATGGTTGGCTGGCCTAAGATGCGGCTGAGGCTCAGGGTAGAGAATAGCAAGAGAATGGACAGTAGCTGGAAAGGCATGATGGTCCGTACCTCCAGAGCGCTGTAGTACATCCGCTTAGCCTCCTCATCTGTCTTGTCTGACATGAGATATGATTTGATCAGGTACTCGTAGAAACTATCCCCCAAGCCTCCGATGGAAACGTGGTCTAGGACACACAGAAGAGGAGAGGAGAGAGAAATAGATTTCACATTCTACTGCAGTCTTTGGCATATACAATGTTTCCAAGAGGATACAATAGTTCAGAGAAAAAGCAGAATTATTCTACACAAAGAAACACACACACACAATCTCACTCTCTCTCTCTCACTCTCTCTCTGTGCAGGGACTGTGCAGTAAACCATCAATGTGCATTCAGATGGGTATATTAAAGTAGTGGATTAACAGCTATAGTCTACAGCACGTACAATACAATAATCTACTGGGTTTCTTAATCTTAACATTTGATGTTGGCGTTAATGCAAAAAAGTATACAGACTTGCATTAACACTTGTAAATCAATACA
This sequence comes from Tenualosa thibaudeaui, assembly GCA_027481765.1. NCBI lineage: Eukaryota > Metazoa > Chordata > Actinopteri > Clupeiformes > Clupeidae > Tenualosa > Tenualosa thibaudeaui. The sequence continues at coordinate 2,134,703 of JAIFZK010000019.1, read as the reverse complement.
AACACATGCATTCCATGCCAGCGCACAACAAACACACACACACAGACACACACACAAGGAAAGCATATTTATAAAGTGCATTTCATACACATGGGTATTTCAATGTATAACACACACACACATCCAACCAACCCAGCAAAGAGATTGCGGCATTAATCTTGTTCATGTGTATGATGTAACACCACTAGAATTATGAATGCCCAAGCTTGTTCGTTTTGAGTTTGGTTTGTCCTTCACTTCTCTCTCTCTCTCTCTCTCTTTCTCTGTCTCTCTCTCTCTTATTCTCCTTATCTCTGCCTACATTATCTATTCAGCCACAATAACAATTAACATGGCAAGCACTCGGATTGCCCCTCCAGGCACTACACAACCACCTCTTTCTGTGTTTCAGGTGAATCTGAGGGATTCAATTTCCCCAGGTAATGGGATTTATTATCATTTTAATGGCCCGTGTGGCCCTGTCTGAGGCTGATACTGAGAGAGCGGCGAGAGCAAGTGCAGACCCACAGGCTCCAGGTCACGTGGGAGGAGCCAAGGGCATCGCTCACGCTCTGTAATTCTGCCGCAAATCCCCCAGGTAACGGCCAGAGGAAATGTCATGAAAATCAATTACATGATTCTAATCCTGCCGGATTCAAGAGAAGAACACAGATCTTTTGGAATGTAAAATCTATTATTGGCAATGACACCATATTGTGGCACGGATGTCATTAATGTATTGAGTGCAAATTAGGCATAATGCACATAATGTATGTGAAATAAAGGAATACAGTGTGTGTGTGTGCGTGTGTGTGTGTGCTGTATATGTGTGTGTGTGTGAGTGTGTGTGTGCTGTATATGTGTGTGTGTGCGATGTATGTGTGTGTGTGTGTGTGTGTGTGTGTGTGCGATGTATATGTGTGTGTGTGCGCGATGTATGTGTGTGTGTGTGTGTGTGTGTGCGATGTATATGTGTGAGGTTTGCTTTTGCATTTCCCAGGCATGAGTGGACAGTTTAGGGGTATTTTCTTCCTATTGTGTTCTACCTTCCTGCTCTCTTCCTATTATGACCTTAATTTATGACCAGCTGGTCCCTCTTCATCTGTTCACACAAACAACATCCCTCCTCTTCCTACAACCCATTTAAACCCTTGTGTCTACAGCAAGTAAAAAAAGCAGCAAAGGCAGCAGGACTAGTCGTATGTGTTTGTTTGTTTGTTTGTTTGGTTGTTTATTCCCAGTGCTGTTTACTGGCTGTCATAATTGATACTCACGTTGGACCCAGTTTCCACTGACAGGACTGAGGAAGTTTGGGTAAAGACCATGTGGCTTCTCAATTTTGTTCAGAACCTTCCGGATATTCATCACCTGAGGTGATCAGAGAGGACAAAAATAAATTAATATAAGTGAAACGGCTAAGTGCCAAGACAACTTGCACTGTTGCATCATTAAGCACATAATATAAGCCTGTTTGCCTATAGAAAAGGGAGCTTTGTAGTGTTATTTTATACAGTGCTATCATCTAGAATACAGAATTGCATGCAGTGCTCCAGTGTAAAACAGTACGCATTCACTTTAAACATGAAGGAGACATGACAAAACCAGAACTGCTGCACAAGGTCCTGACCTTCTCTGTGTAGACTGGGTTGTTTGAGAGTTCGGTGAGGTGTACAAACTCCAGGTGGAGGGTCCCAAACTCTGCCAGGATGCTGCTGCCGGCTGAGGCCCATCCCCAGCTCCAGCTGGTGCCACTGCAATAGGATGCAAACCATACAGCGTGAACACCCTCTCTTACATACACCATTAGGGAACACCCTCTCTTACATACACCATTAGGGAACACCCTCTCTTACATACACCATTAAGGAACACCCTCTCTCACATACACCATTAGGGAACACCCTCTCTTACATACACCATTAGGGAACACCCTCTCTTACATACACCATTAGGGAACACAGCTCTTACATACACCATTAGGGAACACAGCTCTTACATACACCATTAAGGAACACAGCTCTTACATACACCATTAGGGAACACATCTCTTACATACACCATTAGGGAACACAGCTCTTACATACACCATTAGGGAACACAGCTCTTACATACACCATTAGGGAACTAGTCATGAATAACCATTGATCATGTAGCACTGAAGTAAAAAAAAGAAGGAACAACAGATAAAGAGAGATGGGGGGAGTACATAGTTCATAGTTCATAGTTTCAAATCGTACTTCTCAGACACACAGGAACTTCACCAACCAGCAAACTACACAGTCCAGCAGGGAACGCACAGTGGAGCCAATTAGGCCAGGGACCTTTCACCAGAGACAGCAAACAGCACACACACACACACACACACACACACACACACACAAATGTGCCATGCTTCATGGACACCTCCTATCACACCACAAGCACTCCTCAGAAATCAAACAAAAGAGTGTGAACGGTTCCTCCACACCACAGGAACCACACAGGCTATGTTCTCTCTGGAAAAATAAAAACAAAGCTGATTTCTCCATTTTACACACAGGTCCCAGCAAACTTCTCTGAACACCATAAGAGTATGTAAACACAGAGTTATGAGCATCACCAAAAATATAATCTGTAATCTATAATCGTTTAAATCTGTTGTAATTAATGACAAACCTATGGCAGCCTCACAGAAATGCATGCTTATTTTACATGACTCAATTCAACAGCCATAAAATGAGATGCTGTCCACTTGTGCAGGCAAATACACCATGCTAATTATCAACAGTAAAACACATCAAGTGATCACTAATTGCAGGTATGTAGCAGTAATTTTAGAATCATAGATGACCTCCTCTCGCACTTTTCGTCATACAGGAATTTTCCACAGCAACTCTTCAACTAATTACATGTACTGTATATAGCTCACTTAACAGAGCTAGAGGCATTCACTAAACCAAGGGCATGGGCTCAGGATTCACAGAATACACAAAGGCTATTGTTAAAATTGCATACGTATGTTCATCATCTTCAGATAAAAGCCTCAGCTGAAGGAGATGATGTAATGAAACAGCACTGAACAGTCCTACATCTGTCTTCTCATTTCTTTTCTAACACAAACCCTTTCTGGACAGCAACTGCCTGTACCAGACTCAGCTTGGAAGAGGATGTGAGACCAGTGCCAGTCTGTGAGGAGAATGCACCATTCAAGCATGCCTGATATCAAGCAAGGAACCATGTCCAGACGTCTCTGGGTGTTTGTCTGATACCAAGGAGGGAACCATGTCCAGACGTCTCTGGGCGTTTGTCTTATACCTAGCGGGGCACCATCTCCAGATGTCTCTGGGTGTTTGTCTGATACCTAGCGGGGCACCATCTCCAGATGTCTCTGGGTGTTTGTCTTATACCGAGCGGGGCACCATCTCCAGATGTCTCTGGGTGTTTGTCTGATACCTAGCGGGGCACCATCTCCAGATGTCTCTGGGTGTTTGTCTGATACCGAGCGGAGCACCATCTCCAGATGTCTCTGGGTGTTTGTCTGGCCCCCTAACTCCCCAGTGCCCATCCACGGGTGCCGTCTGTGGAAGCGTGGTGATGTTTCCTTTGAGCACCAGCAACAGAAACAACAGTGCTGTCTCTCCTGCCTCAGAATGAGCAATCAATAGGGGCTAAATCCTCCTGGGACCAGTGCAGATGGACCTGGGAATCTCATCCTGGAAACGAACCTCTTTTTCAACCGCTTTTCAAAACACCAACCCATCAGAGCACCCACAGAAACATATCACAGCACTGACAAAGCACTGGCAAACTCACCCAACAGTCTACAGACAAGACTGCACTTTTGCTGTGAATAAATCTATACTTAGTCATTACATCTGGCTCATGACAGAGCCTGGTAAAGTCAAACCATCTACATTTTTGCTGATTAGCGTGCCAACAAAGAGTAGCATCTGATGTACAGAGTGCTAGTCGACAATAGCAGACAACAGCCTTTGTTGCTTGAAATGGTTCATAAGGACACTTATAAAGAAACTGCTTTGTCTAAACAAAATTTTAATTGGGAAGCGATCACTTTAATCTCTTTAATTTGAGAATGATATATTACAATCCTTACCCACGTTTAAAGACTTACAAATACAAAGAACTGAAAAAGAACTGAAAGCAACTAAATCCAATATGAAGAGACAGGTGGAAGACACTACCTGTGCATACGCTTACTAAAGCACAAAGTGACATTCACAAAGAGGAAATATCTATGCAATTCTACATGCGGGAGAGGACATGTATGTACATATCAAACACTAGATCTAAGGGAGAGAAAGTAAATCATAGATATAATTCAAGATGAGAGATGCATGCAGAGAAGTGAGGCATCTTTAAAATACCAAACACCAGAGATAATCATTGTATACCTAACATACACAATTCTAGGCAATCTCCCAGTGAGGCCAGGGAGAAGAGGATGTCGGGAGATCAGACTGAGGCGTGTGCTGATCAGGAACGAGGCTGGAAGACAGCCAGACTCTGTGATCTCCAGGCAGCTAATGGAAATTGGACTTGGATAATTAGCCTGCGCTAGTAATGCTGGGTTGCCATCCAGAGTACAGAGTAAATCAATCAGTGATGGAGGGATGTGGAATGATGGGGAGAGAGAGAGAGGGAAAGGCTGTGTACATGGAGGACAGTAATGAGTTCACTACTATTTATCTTCCTATCAACTTCTCTCTCATATCACATCACACAGACACACACACACACACACACACACACACACACACACACACACACACAAAGAAAAAAGGACATAGATCACATGGATCACAAGGGATAAGAAAAGCATTTCCCATCCTATTCCCATGTGTTTAGCAGTGTTGGTTAAAGGACGCCATAATACCACATCCCTACATCCCATAATAAAAATAGCCTCTGCTGTGCAGAGAGAACACTGAGGAAGACAGGCATCCGCATCCACACACACACACACACACACACACACAAACACACACAGACACACACATCTTGGGAAATATGAGCAGGAAATTAGATGGGGAACATTTTACTATGAAACTTACTATATATCACATATTCAGGGGAACTGGTGGAGCATTGACTTTACAAGATGATTGACTCTCTCTTCCCCTCTCTCTATCTATCCATCCGTGTGTGTGTGTGTGTGAGTGCAAGTGTGTGTTTGTGTGTGTGCATGTATGTGGAGGTGTGTGTGTGTGTGTGTACTTCTGTGAGCTCATGCATACAGTGTCGCCCTATGCATGTGTCCACTGTGTTCCAGTGCAACTAAATTATTGTTTATGTGAACAAAGGCCAGAGAACTGGGAAACACCTTCAGAATGTTCCAGAAGAGCTACATGTCCGGGATGTCTGTGTTTTTTTAATTGGTGTGCATATGTGTAATGTGCAATGTGTGTGTGTGTGTATTTAAATACATACATCCATACCTCAATGCCGTAGGTGCACATCTGTGTAAAAACTGTAGGCCTATCAATTTTATTGACACTCCCTATAGTACATGGGCATGATAAGTGGGCATGTTCAAGCTGCCATGGCAAAGTAATATACTGTGCTGTTGCCAACCCATCTGCGAAGTGTGGCTCTGGTTACTGATATAACTGGAATTAGCAGCAGAATCCGTTAATTAAATTTAGCAGCTGTCTTCCTGAACCCACTGAATAATTGGAAACAGGTGGGAGGCAGAGGTGCCAGTGAAGAGTCCTCTTTCAAAAATAGATATGAGGGGGAAAGATAAGAGAAACAGAGAGAGAGAGAGAGAGAGAGAGAGAGAGAGAGAGAGAGAGAGATAGAATGCAAGAACGAGAGATGGACAGTATTTCATTCCAGTGTCCTTGAGGATGACACTGTGCCTCAGATTTCTCACAGTGACCATGGCAGCTCTGCCGCTGTTCTCCTGCAATCACTGTGCCTAGATTAGAGTCAGCTGTGATATAATGTTCTGCTGCAATCACTGTGCCTAGATTAGACTCAGCTGTGATATAATGTTCTGCTGCAATCACTGTGCCTAGATTAGAGTCAGCTGTGATATAATGTTCTGCTGCAATCACTGTGCCTAGATTAGAGTCAGCTGTGATATAATGTTCTGCTGCAATCACTGTGCCTAGATTAGAGTCAGCTGTGATATAATGTTCTGCTGCAATCACTGTGCCTAGATTAGAGTCAGCTGTGATATAATGTTCTGCTGCAATCACTGTGCCTAGATTAGAGTCAGCTGTGATATAATGTTCTGCTGCAATCACTGTGCCTAGATTAGAGTCAGCTGTGATATAATGTTCTGCTGCAATCACTGTGCCTAGATTAGAGTCAGCTGTGATATAATGTTCTGCTGCAATCACTGTGCCTAGATTAGAGTCAGCAGTGATATAATGTTCTGCTGCAATCACTGTGCCTAGATTAGAGTCAGCTGTGATATAATGTTCTGCTGCAATCACTGTGCCTAGATTAGAGTCAGCTGTGATATAATGTTCTGCTGCAATCACTGTGCCTAGATTAGAGTCAGCTGTGATATAATGTTCTGCTGCAATCACTGTGCCTAGATTAGAGTCAGCTGTGATATAATGTTCTGCTGCAATCACTGTGCCTAGATTAGAGTCAGCTGTGATATAATGTTCTGCTGCAATCACTGTGCCTAGATTAGAGTCAGCTGTGATATAATGTTCTCCTGCAATCACTGTGCCTAGATTAGAGTCAGCTGTGATATAATGTTCTGCTGCAATCACTGTGCCTAGATTAGAGTCAGCAGTGATATAATGTTCTGCTGCAATCACTGTGCCTAGATTAGAGTCAGCAGTGATATAATGTTCTGCTGCAATCACTGTGCCTAGATTAGAGTCAGCTGTGATATAATGTTCTGCTGCAATCACTGTGCCTAGATTAGAGTCAGCTGTGATATAATGTTCTGCTGCAATCACTGTGCCTAGATTAGAGTCAGCTGTGATATAATGTTCTGCTGCAATCACTGTGCCTAGATTAGAGTCAGCTGTGATATAATGTTCTGCTGCAATCACTGTGCCTAGATTAGAGTCAGCTGTGATATAATGTTCTGCTGCAATCACTGTGCCTAGATTAGAGTCAGCTGTGATATAATGTTCTGCTGCAATCACTGTGCCTAGATTAGAGTCAGCAGTGATATAATGTTCTGCTGCAATCACTGTGCCTAGATTAGAGTCAGCTGTGATATAATGTTCTGCTGCAATCACTGTGCCTAGATTAGAGTCAGCTGTGATATAATGTTCTGCTGCAATCACTGTGCCTAGATTAGAGTCAGCTGTGATATAATGTTCTGCTGCAATCACTGTGCCTAGATTAGAGTCAGCTGTGATATAATGTTCTGCTGCAATCACTGTGCCTAGATTAGAGTCAGCTGTGATATAATGTTCTGCTGCAATCACTGTGCCTAGATTAGAGTCAGCTGTGATATAATGTTCTGCTGCAATCACTGTGCCTAGATTAGAGTCAGCTGTGATATAATGTTCTGCTGCAATCACTGTGCCTAGATTAGAGTCAGCTGTGATATAATGTTCTCCTGCAATCACTGTGCCTAGATTAGAGTCAGCTGTGATATAATGTTCTCCTGCAATCACTGTGCCTAGATTAGAGTCAGCTGTGATATAATGTTCTGCTGCAATCACTGTGCCTAGATTAGACTCAGCTGTGATATAATGTTCTCCTGCAATCACTGTGCCTAGATTAGAGTCAGCTGTGAAATATGTTCTGCTGCAATCACTGTGCCTAGATTAGAGTCAGCTGTGATATAATGTTCTCCTGCAATCACTGTGCCTAGATTAGAGTCAGATGTGATATAATGTTCTCCTGCAATCACTGTGCCTAGATTAGAGTCAGCTGTGATATATGTGCCCTGCCACACAAATCTGTTTTTACATGCTGTTTTTAGTCTATATGAGTTTGTGTTATATGCTGCTCTGTCTGCAATAGTCAATGAAATGAAACAAATGGTGTGCTATACTGTACATCTGTTACATAGGTTGTGTTATACAGCTAGGGTTGGAATAATAACTAGATCTAGTTAGGAAAGTAAAAATGCTTTTGATTATATCTACCACTGCCATCTGCCACCTGTCATGGTGAGAGAATCCCATCTTATATTGATATACTGAGCTGAAATTCAATCTAAGAGAAATAAGGCTGGACAACGGGCAGATGTAGTCTAAGCTACTCCTCTCCTCTAGGCTGGACACCCAGTGCGCTGGCGGAGAATCACAGGACTGTACGTGACACAGCAGATGTACTAATCTGACACAATTCAGCGCTGCTCAGCCAAGCCCCAGTGCCGTGTGTTTGGTTTGAGGGGGGTTGGATGGGGGTGGGGTGCTGCGTTTGAGGCTCACCTCCCCAAATTGATCACTCCTCGTGGGATACCCGTTGGGGTGTTAAAGGCAGGCAGCAGCTTCTCTCCCAGCTCCAGCGCCTTCCGCTTAAACACCTGCAACAGAGCAAACAAAGAGTGAAGAGCGGCTGTTACATGCTCTGGATGTCTGGATGTGTCATCCCAATTTAGAGAAGAAATAAATTATAATAACAAAAAACAAAACAAAAAAAAAAACAAAAAACAATATGCTTCAGTCACACACAAAGAAAAATAAACGGGACTTTGAAACATCCTGTTTTTCTTTTTGTTTTGTTATTGTTGCAGCTGAAGTGCTTTCTTCTTAAAATTGCCACACACACACACATATACACTTACACACGCACACACACATATACACTCACACACTATGCACACACACTGCACCATTTTAGGCCTGCAAAACCATGACAACTGATAAAGAGATCAGGATATGAAGGTAAAGGAAGGCAGAGAGAGAGAGAGAGAGAGAGAGAGAGAGAGAGAGAGAGAGAGAGACATGGCTACTTATTGAAGCAAAAACAAATCTGCTCCATTAACCCTGCACTCCACGTCCAGCACCCTGCTGTGAGACCAGACGACATAACTGCTGCCAGGGCCAGCCGCCACTGTCTCTGCTGACGCCCCTTCAGCATGGCATAAATAAAGCTAATTATATGGAACATCAGCGACCTGAGCACACACACTCACACACACACACACACACACACACAAACAGATTTAGAGTGCTTTCACTGAGGTAATCCACAGTAGTTCAATTAAACACAACCATTCACTCACTCTCCATCACGCCCACTGTCCTCCCCCTCTCTCTCTTTGTCTCTTTGTATTTTATAGGTGACAAAATCTATAGAGAAAGTGACAGAGAGAGAGAGAGAGAGAGAGAGATCAAACCCATTTGATCCATTACAGTAATGTGCACAGATGCCTGTGGTTGGACATAATTTGCAGCCATTTGCCAATAGTTTTTTTATTGGCTCATAACATCGCTCTTAAAGGGGTAAAAACACAAGTACTCCACAGTCCACATTCGTTGTGCATAATGAAACAGGAACCAACTGCATCTGAGGAACCAAAAATCACTCAAGAGTTGAAACAAATAATCAAAACCTCTGCTGAGAACAAGGAGATCCTTTGGCTCTGACAACCAACTGTTCTGTCATTTGATCTATTTTATATGCAGTTCCTCTAACCGATCTACAGGGGGCAGTATAAGATCCAGCAGAGAATGACAACCACTAAGATGGAAACCCCTTTTTGGGGTTTTGGAGCTGTGCTTTTTTCCTAAACTGGTGTTATGAGACATCTTTGTTATGTTAACAGACTACTTGGTTTGTCACAGTCATTTGTTTATGATCAATTATGATCAGAGATCAATAAACACAAGCACACCAAACCCATGTGACTGGACATGACCAAACCAATAAGATCATCAGATCAGGGCATGCATTTGCCGGGAAATCATACTAACATTTCCTACTGATAAAATGACCAGTTGAGCTGATAAATATTTGCCCTAATGATGTGCGTAAGAGACTCCAGCCGAGTTTCCACTCAACTTATTTGCATTTTATGTGCACAGTTGAGAAAATCTAGCTCATGAAGATGGGTGTATTTTCATCCACTGTGAGATTAAAAATGGACATTAACCCAATTTAGACTAGTATTCTGACCAGCTGTGTGATCAAAGCGTAATCAGGACAGGACAACGGCTATGGATAGTGGTGGTCTAGTGGTTAAGGAACCTGGTTTGAATCTCGGCTGCCACCATTGTGCCCTTGAGCAAGGCACTTAACCCTACGTTGCTCTAGGGGAGACTGGCCCTGATGGAACTGATAGCTGACAAATGTAAGTTGCTTTGGATAAAAGCATCTGCTAAATGCATAAAAGCAAATCACATTGGATCACATTATGTCACTCTTATCACATTAGGCCCTGTGTGCATTGAGTTCATGCACGCCCCTTAATGCAGTATCTGTGCTGTTTGCATGAAGATGGTGAAACTCACCAGCTTCCTAATGTAGGCCTACCCAGTGTCTTTCTGACGCAAGCGTTGGTCACTGACACAGCACTGTTAGCCATGCATATGGGGTGAAGGGCTGATGGAGGAGCATGCTATCTCTCAAAGCTCTTCAGAAAGAGAGGAAGAGAGAAAGAGAGAAAGAGAGAGAGAAAGGAAGTGGGAAGGGGGGTAGGGGTGGAGGAAAACCAAGGACCTTTTTAGAGGTATTTCACTTGTGTCTAGGCTTAGTGCAAAAGAGAACAAGAGCGAGAGAGAGAGCAAGAGAGAGAGAGGTGAGAGAAAGAGAGAGAGAGCAAGAGAGAGAGAGGTGAGAGAAAGAGAGAGAGCGAGAGAGAGAGTGCTGATGAAAGGAGGAATAAGGAAGAGAAGAGGCAGCTTTATCAAAAGCTGGGGGTCAAGGCTTTTCAGGGTTCTCCTGTAAAAAGACAGCCGTCTTGTTTTGTTGTGTTCCTCATGAAAGCCTTTTCTTGGAAAAGCTTAACAGCACAAAAGGCAGGTGTTTGCTGCTGTGACAAAATGAGGGGCTCAGAATGAGAGACAGAGAGAATGTGTGTGTGTGTTTGTGTGTCTGGTTTGTCATTCCGTGTGTGTGTGTGTGTGTGATGTGCGTGTGTGTTTACAGCAATAGATTGCTCTGCACACTCCCATTCTCTCTTTCTAGACACCTCTAACAATCCCCTCTCCATCCCTCCCTCCATCTCTTGTATTCTCTCTATTCATCTCCCTCAGCATGTAGTCACTCAAAAACATAGGGATTTATGATTTATTATGTTACTGTAAAAACGCATTGATGCAACCTGTGACTTAACAGCTACTGACTGTGTATGCATTTACATGCAGACCACTCACACACACACACACACACACACACACACACACACACACACACAGACAAACAGACAGACAGAAAGAAGCAGACACACACACACACACACACCTATTCAACTGATCCACTATGACAGCAGACAGCTCTGGCCCTTCACTTCCAATTTGAATTGTCAGCTGAAGGTAGGGAGCTGCGGCTAAATGACTTTTTCTTCTCTTCACCTCGCTGACTGAAGCCTGAAGGCTCACAATCAACTCAGAGAAAAAAAGAAAAAAAAAACACGTCAGGAAACACCACTGGAGAAATTCACTGCAGACGGCAAACTCTCTTCTCTCTCTGTCTGTCTCTCTCTCTCACACACATACACACACACACTTAAACACAAAAGCACACACAAACAGTTCACACACATACACACATACCTATTGAAGCATAATTGGGGTGGAATTTCAAGGGGAGAAATCTATATAACAAGTTCTACATAATAGGTTCAAATTTATTGAGGACATCTTTGCAAAGGGAGAAAAATCCACGGAGAAGCATTTGTGTAAAATATTGCCTCATTCATTCTCTACCTCTCCACCTCAAGCTGGTGTGCGGTGAGCGTTCTGATGCATAATGGTTGCCATGCATCACCCAGGAGGGTGCTACATGTTGGTGGTGGTTAGTGATATCCCCTTCTACTGTAAAGTGTTTGGGTGCCTTCTATAATGTAAGAAGTGACCTCGGGTTGGCCTTGAACTCGGGTCCATGGGTTTTATGGTATGACATGTTAGCCTAGTGAAATCATTATTACTAATTAAAAGGGCCAAATAGTGAGCGACACAAAACCTGCACTTCACTTGTGCTCTTGGCTGCTGTCGATGTGCTTTACTACAACCGTGCTAACATGTGCTTGTCTGTCTGAGCATCAGCCCCTGTGATGCTAATCAGCAGTTGAACCTGTCTGGGAGGACGAGAGAAACCATGTGGAGACATGGCGTCTGAAGACTAGCACTCAAGCAGACATAATGTCAAAGATGACTCAGCAGAATCTCTGTGACAGCGCTTATGGAAACATGACATTATGGTGACTCAGCAAAGTGCTATTGAGAGTGTTGGCGGCCTTTGTGGTGTGGTGATACAGGAGCACACTGTTTCCTGGAATAATGGAAATGTGGGAGAATATTTGACACCACTGAATAATAATTAATCTTCACACACACAAACACTGCATAACAGAGGAGAAAACTCACATACATTTCAGTTGTGTCTGCTTAAAGATTTTTGCAGCGTCTATCCTTTGTCAGGATTGTAGAGACGGACAAAGTAGAGTGAAGAGAGAGGACGAGAGAGAAAGAGAAGGGAGAAAGAGTGAAAGCGAATTTCCTTTCCATTGTGAGTGTCCACTGAAACTTTTCCCATAATATTTTTATGTTCCATTTGAGACACACATGGTCCCCAGGCTCAGAAAAATCTCCTTTATTCTTCCCTGATAAATAATCTTGATTTTGCCAGCTGTGCACATTCCAGGCAGAAAAAGACCCCATCACTCCCTCTCCCTTTACCCTCTGTCATCCCAACCCCATCATTCCCTCTCCCTTTACCTTCCGTCATCCCAACTCCAACGGCTGTGTTCCACCCACACATTCTGTCTTTTGTTTACACCTCTTTCAAGCACACACACACACACACACACACACACACACACACACACATGAAGCTTTTACAAGAGGTGGCAGCTGATGCTACAAACTCACAAAACGGCACAGCAGAGGCAAGCTGTCAGCTTTGGCAGTGCAAGCTCTCTGATTATTCTGACCCCTGGTGCTGTTTTTTAATGCTCCCCCTCCCTCTCTTTCTCTCTCTCCTTCTCTCTCTCAGTCTATATTTTTGTCTCTCTCTTGTTTCTTACCTCTTGTCTCTCCCTAGTAGTTTAGAAAGATGCCAAGTCGCCATCTATTTTGACACAACATGAAAAAAATAATCCACAGGTAAAAAGAAATCTGCTCTGTTTACATACAAAAACAAAAAAACAACAGCATTGGCTAAATGGCTTTGGCATCTGCATTACAGTAAGCTGCCTCCCTGAAAAGTTTGGACCAGATTAAATGGCCATAAGCCTTTCAATGAGGGGTGATAATTTGTTGGAGAGAACACAACCTCTTTCTCAGAGTGGGAGAAATACAGCACAGTTGTCTTCTTCCTCTGTCTCAGCCTGAAGCAGCATCCTCTCCTCCACCTTTCTGCCTGTGGTTAGGTGGGGATAAGGTAGAGATGGAACAGCAGGGCATCCTATGAGGGGATGGCATTAAAAACATAGCTCTCTACTCTGTCTATCTCAGCCTGGCAGGATGAGAGAGAGAGAGAGAGGGGAAGGGAGAGAGAGGGAGAGAGAGAGTGAGAGAGATAAAGAAAGAGAGAGCAGGAGAGAAATAGATGGAGAGAGAGGGGGGGAGAGAGAAAGAGATGCAGAGAGAGAGAGAGAGAGAGAAAGAGAGAGAGAGAGAGGTCCTCTCTGTTTTCTCCACCTCTGCCTTTGGTTGAATTAAGGGAACCTCACCTCAGTGCAGGGATTGAGAGACAGCATAGCCCTCTGACTTCTGCTTATTCAATCACACACAAATACACAGCATGCATACACATCACTCCCTCCACATAAGGTGTTTCTTCTTCATTGTTTAAAACCACCTATCACCCGCTCACTCACTTTCAACTCAATAAGATCATTGGATGTTTTGCTACATGGCAAGAACAAATGTACTATATTCACAAAGCAAAGAAAAAAATATACATGATCTATAATCTTATTACCTCAACATTCATCTCTCTCTCTCTCTCCCTCCCTCTATCTTTTGCTTGATCTTTGTTCCTCATAAACACACATACACACACACACACACATGCATATACATACCCACACAGACATCCAGCTCAACGGTCCTGTGCTATTGTACTGGCTCTCTCTATTTGCAGTGGCATTTCCAGGGCCAGGGCCCAGGTCCTCAGGAGGGAGAGAGCCTGTCTGTCTGTCTGTGTGTCTGTCTGTCTGTGTGTCTGTCTGTAAGGATCCCCAAACATCCACATGAGCTCACTGGAAAAGCACACTTTAAATCTCCTGGTTCTGCCTTTAATGTCAACTTTGCTGATTGGTTGGCAGACTTTCTAGTTGCGGAATCTGAATAGGATAAGATAGATAGATAGATAGATAGATAGATAGATAGATAGATAGATAGATAGATAGATAGAGATCCACTCAGGATGCCATCCATTCTGTGTGGTTAGACCTTGGTGTTCTATTATCAGTAGAACCTTACACACACACACACACACACACACACAATGGTGCCGTTAACGATGCTCCTCATTAAAATGAAGGCCACAGTGAGGTGCAGCCCAGCATCCAGCAACCTGGGGACTCCAAAGAAATCAATGTCTGAGTGCTTCTCATCAACAGGCCAGCTCATCTGAGCTCAGTGGAATGGCTTGGAGTGTGAGTTCAAACAGGATCAAACAGGCGTTATGGGGGATGAGAGTGCAACTGAAATTGGGTTGGTTAGAAGACAATGACCCTCAGGGAACAAAGTCAGAACAAACGAGGAGATTCTGCAAATACTGGTGCCAGGGCTGAATTACATGGGAAATCAGAGGAGCGCAGACTTTTTAGCCGTTTTCAGGTGAGAAGTTTAAATTGCTATTCAGACCAGACCAGAAGCAGGAAAGAATTCAAGTCATGGGCAAACCAGTGCAAGTGAGGCCACACCAAGGTGCAGTTCAGATTAGAGCGCAACGAGAATGCACTTCCACATCCAGACGTGAGGGGCTTACTGTCTCATTTACAAGGACATTTCATTTTCCCATTCAAACTCTTAAGGCCCTATTTGATAAGGCCCAAACCTTGCCTGGCAGAACCATACCTGATTCTATTCTGCTCAAGAACTTGTGTCAGTCTTATGCTTTGATTATAGTCCCCAGTGGCCACCACAGAGAAGAAGATGTCCGCACAGAACTCTGTGTTTATCCTGTCACTAACCCCAGTAGTCTCTTATATACTCATCGATGTACAAAATAGAACGGTTGCCTTAGCAACGCAGCATCACACATGGTGATCAATACTAAGGAAACGCCTCCACTAATACAAAGAAACTCCAAACCACCTCTCTGACATTCAGTGGTGTTACAAATCTAGAGTATTTGTTGAGAGTGACATTCAAATAAAACATTAGGACCCATCCCCCATGCAAACCTGGTATGGCAATCTAACAGTTCAATTAAAATCCAAGTTGGGGCATCTGTTCAAAACTGCACTAAAAATTGTAGGTCACCTAGGCCAGGGTTACGTGCAGTCTCTCTATGAAAAGTCAATGCTCAGGGAGGCACTGAAAATTTTAGCTGACCCCACACACACGCTGCACCAGGAATAAACGCTTTAGGACACCAAACTGCAGAATAACTAAATATTAAAAACTTTTCTGTACTAGCTGCTATAAACAATAGATATCAGGCTTTCCTGCTAATAATGTGTTATGCAGTGCACAGTTCTGACTGAGATGCATGTTGGTGTAACTATGCTGTCGTAGTTCTGTATGTGTTGCTGCTAGTTTTTATCCATGCATGAGTTGTGTACGTCTGTGATGCAATGACTCTGAAGCCCAGGACAAGTTTCTCCTTGGGGAAAATAAAGTATACTTTACATTACTATCACTACCATCACCAGAAAACACACACTGTCACAAACAAACACATAAAGATCAAATGAATCCAAGATCAAGGCACCACAGTATAACAGATGCTCTGTGATGTACACCTGAAGCAAATTTAAAAGAGTAATAAATACATAAATAATAAATAAATAAATACACGAACAAACACACAAATGAATGAACAGGCGAAATCAGACATAGCTTCCTGCAACCATGATCACTGAAAACGAGAGTCTGGCACTTCTCTCCCAGGAAGCAAGAGCCACCATTGCAGCGTTTATGAGTTACCTTTTCAGCTTCACTACAATCTCACTCTACACCATTTTGTTGTTTTGGCTTTTTTTTACTGCAGAAGATACCAGGATGTACTTTTAAAGAAACAAAATATGCATTTCATACTTCAAAATCTGTTGTTTAAACAAAACAGCTTGTTTGGCGTTTACTGTGGTGATCACAATTAACAACATACTCATGTAGACAGAGGCCACCCATCCGCTCATGGAGCCTCCTGTGCACGTCATAATCTTGCTGAGTGTCCTGTTCCACATTTCAACTGGTCAGCTTATTATTCTGTCATAGTGGCTTTATGGGAACATCTCATTACCCCAGCATGAGCTACGTGGCTGTCTACCCAAATGTGTAGATGAGCTTGACAAGTCCCACATCCTTATGTCCCAATGTCAATTTTTTGCAGGTCTTGCAGCAAACCTGTAGCTTGTGTGCACCCAGACAAAGTTAAAAACCATTTCCACATCACAAAAAACACAGCAACCAATCACAATCACTTAATCTTGCATGGTGGTTGGGGTGCATTTAAGCACAACTAATTACATTTACATTTTTAAAGACGCTTTTATCCAAAGCTACTTACACATTTTGTCAACTATCAATTACATCAGGGCCAGTCTCCCTTACAGCAACTTAGGGCTAAGTGCCTTGCTTAAGGGCACAACGGTGGCAGCCAGGATTCAAACCCACAATTTTCCAAGCTGCTTGCAGGCTAGCTAGGTTCCTTTATCACTACGCCACCACCGCCGTACGCAGTAGTGTTAATGTAGGGAGGATATCGTCCTTCAAAGTGAGTAAACAACTGCATTTAAAACCACTGTTTAGAATAGTGACTGTGTTGTATTTCCATAAATGGGCAAGACTTCGATGCACCAGTTTAAGTTTTCGTGCTAGTTATGCCCCTGTAAATGGGAAATGAATGAGTTGACTCTAGACCCATTTTCAATCTGAGATTCGAGAGGTATGGGTTTACTCAGGCTAGTAAATCAGATAAACAGTCACAGAAACAAACTGTGCTCATGCACAATTAAATGAAGTAATTGATATCTGATGCATGCCTAACATTGGACACTCGTGGGAAAACTCATTTTTTTTTACAACCATTTTACATTACTGAACTTCATTTTCACATAATTTCCATTTGCCTTTATTGGAAGCTTACTGTGACTGAACTTCTTGTGGTGTTGGATTCATTACTGTGAGGCTGTCTCTACTTTCTATGAATGCAGAATGAGGTTTAAGGTGTTCTTTCAGGGTTTCCTCTGTCTCACAGAGGCAGATTTTCACCTGGTTGTTGCCCACTATACCCAGAATCCTCTACAGCCATTAAGAAAAAGTTCAGGGGTTAAAGGTGTTGCCAGTGAACAAGCTGCCTTGACTCCTCTGTATAACACATTCTGCCTCCTTCTCCGTTAATATAAGGCATTAAGGCTTTTCCCAGAAGAAATTTGCCCATGTTAAAGAGCAAGTCATGACTAGTTGGCCTCTACTTTGTTTTGTTTGCTTGAAGGATATATTGAATTTAGGGCTCACCTCTTCCCTGCTCACAAATTGCCGTGGGCTGTAGTAGAGGTCAACCTAAAGCCTCAGGGACAATACTCAATGCCAGAACATGGGCCTCACTCTGCCAAGAGTCACAAATCACCACCCCTCACCTTGAAGTGCTTCGAAGGGTGCCTCACTCCTAGCTGCTGGGCAACAGAGAGCATGGACTATTCACTCACCTTGCTCAGGTGCTGGATTCTAGTGCCATTGTGAATGGCCACATTAATCAGAGTAAGTGATGCACAAGAGCCATTAATCACTCTGAGAATGGGTTGCTTTCACCTTCTAATGAGGCTTTAGGACACCTCCCAACTTGAGCAGCAGAGCAACAGGTAAGAATAACAGTCAAGGAACACAGAGGCTCAGTGGTCAGTCCACATTCACAATCACACTCTCAGACTCCTTGGGTTCATTATTCACTAATTTACCAAGCAGGACTCCGGTTTCAAATTCCATGTAATCTTCCTGCACGTCTCTCAGATTTGCTCAGCTTCAGTTCCCCCGCAGAGGAAAGTATCTCAGCAGCAGCAGCAGCCGCCTGATTGCTACTCGCCTCTGTCGCCTGGGGGGAGAACAGGGAGCTCAGGTGAGGCAACGATGTGTCATCGTTGCCATATAGTGTCATCTGAGTATAGAGTTGCATCATAAAAACCCACTGATTCTGAACTCTGCGTCTCCGTGCCGCTACCTTGACGTTCCGAGTACAAATTTCTATTTCCTCCATCCCTCACACTCTCTCCTGCACCCCCACATCACTTCTCCCCAGTCTTTGGCCCAAGTAGTTGACTTGAAACATCACATCTGTATTGGACTGTAAAGAAAGAATGTTCTGGAGGTGTTTTTTTTTTCTTTGGTCCATCCAACCTTCCCACCAACCCCACTCCGTCATTCTAGTCAGTTTCAGAGCTGAGTTCCACTTACTGGGTCCTCCTGTTACACAAGGAGCTTGTTTCTCTGCCGCATGTTTTCCCCTGAGCTACAGTGTGTTGTATTGTTAGAGGTGTTGTATAAATAAGAGATGGTGACTCCATTATAGCTCACTGCTATGCTTCACAGTTGATAGTCTCAGGGTGTATTCACTCACAGTGTGCTGGCTTTACACATAAAATCCTAAAGCACGCCTGTTTTTACAGGGTATTTCGCTCCCTTGTGGAAATGATCAAAACACAGATCAACACCAGGAGTCTTACAGACACAACTTTTCTCCTCACCAGCGCTTCCCCGCCCGCCGTCTCCCTTCCTCAAGAGACACTCCAAAGGTCTTTCAATAATTCAGCTGTCGGGGCAAGCGGAAGCAAGCACTCACCTGTATTTAAAAGAGGGTGTGGGGGAAGGGGGTGAGGGGTGAGGAGGGTTAGGCAGGGCGGTGGCGGGAGAGAGCCGTTTGTGAATGTCAGCTCTGCTCCTCGTTAACGGGGGCAACGACTCTCTTCCCACGGCATCCAGACACTTTCGTAACTCATAAAAGCGGTGCTTTCAACCCGGAGAGCCTCGTTAAAAACTTTTTAGCGCGGGCCGATGGCTGTCGGGCCTGTCAGTACGCATCGGGTCGGGCCCGTGAAGCGCTGACAGGATGAGCTATTGGGCCTTTGGTGCTACCTCCTTGTTTTTTTTTTTTTTATCTCTCTCACAAATGCCCGGACAAGAAGAGGATAAAAAAGATTGTTGCAAAGGCACATTAGTCTATAAACAGTATAGGACCTGGCATTGTGAAATTTACATAAAATTGGTAAACAAATGAGAAGATGGATAAGGGCTTTGATGGGTCTAAATTTACCTCATTAAACAGTAACATCGGTAGCATTTTTCTCTTGCTGCCCTACATACCACTGGCCTATTGCCTGAAACACTGTTGCTCAGCATTCTACTTCTGAAACACAGTGTGTATGTACTGCATGTCTGTGCATGTGTGTGTGTGTGTGTGTGTGTGTGTGTGTGTGTGTGTGTGCGTATAGCCAGCATTCTCTCTTCCTGTCCTACATATCAATGACGTTCTCTATGATATATCGCAATGGTACACCAGCATTACTGTGGGCCTGTTTTAATATCACACGAAGATGCCCACTTTACCAGGAGGAAGTTACCAGGAGAGGATTCAGCAAATTAAAAGTCGAAAGTGTGTCCTGAAGGAAACCAATTTCCAGTACAAGACCTCACTAACTAAACCTTTCATAAAGCCAACAAAGCTGTCCTCAAGAGAAAGAAAGAAAATCACAAGGGGATATAGTACAGACAAGTGTGTGTGTGTGTGTGTGTGTGTGTGTGTGTGTGTGTGTGTGTGTGTGTGTGTGTGTGTGTGTGTGTGTGTCTGGGGGGGTTATGATAGGTTTCAGGAGTGATGGTGTGTCTGTTTCTCCCCATGTGTGTTTGTGCAGTTGTACTTGGGGGAAATGAAGTGACAGTCAGTGGTCTTTGGATTGACACAACATGTAATCCACTTCCCCCTCCCTGCCAGCAGCCTGGAGCCTGGAGCCTGGCAGTGCCCTCCCCAGAACAACAAGGAACAGACCTCCCTCATAGGGAGACTGAATGCTTCAGATAACGCCACTAAAAACACCCTCATATCCTTCCCCAACTCGCTCTCTGTCTGCCTCCCACTCTCACTCACTCGTCTTCCTTACCCTGTCCTCTTCTTCATCACATTAAGAAGGAAGAGAAAACCCCTCAACACTCAATTACAGAGCTCATCAAAGACACCACATCCACCAGCTGTCTCCGACTTCAAGAGGCACAACAGAGAGAGATGCTCTCGCACTGATCACTCTCCCCACTCTCCCCATTGTTTGTCTCTCCATCTCAGGGTCCTTCAGAATCACAAAACCTTCACGCCTCGACCCTTCAGAATCAATGACCCTTGCACACTGCCAGAAATGAGACGCAACTGCTTTCCTTTCCTCCATCTTGCCTTTGACCGGATGGAGAACAAAGAACAAATGGAACTAAGCAGTGTGTAGCTGTGACGCGGTTCTGAGGGAGTTTTTTTTTTTTTTTAGCACGGTGTCTGGTCTGTCTGTTCTCATTAGTGGTCGTGGTTGTTCGCTGTCTGCTCTGCCACGGGATCACCCGCATGTCGTATGTCATGGGTGTGGGCAGATGGGATTTGGAGCAAAAGCATCTGTGGTGAGAAAGTAGCCTTCACACGTTACAAGATCCGCAGTGCTACAGTTGTCACATGGACCAGGGGACGGCAGCTGAGCCCTGGCTCAGAGGGGCAACAATAACGAGTGTAATCATTGCACACACACACACATTTACAGTATGAACTAATTTCTACACAAGCACAGACACACACACACACACATACACTCTCAATAATACGCAAATACAAACCCACATGTACACACAGTCACACACACATAAGCCACATAAAGGCAAGCCATGTGGAAGGCTAAAAGTACTGTGCATTGGAGCGTCCTGCCCAACAGCCACAGCTCCAGGTCATCAACCAGGCATTGCTGGATTTTTCTACTCGTGTTTGTGCACAGCAGCATATGTTGGCTCTGACATTTCCCCTCGACTCGTTGCTTAAAGGCCTGACATTTCTCTTGCTGACTCCGACCAGGGTCACCTAAGCTGATCATCTCTGGAGAAGGAAGCTGCCCGCCGCTCTGGCAGCATCTTACCACAGCCAAAGCTGTGACCTTTTCCTATGTGGCTGCCAAATTTTACACCTTTCTTTCTTTCTTTTTTTCTCTCTCTCTGTCTTTTTCTCTCCTAGGTTTGCGTATGGCCACACTAATACAGAGAGTTCAGGGGGGGACCTTGGCAGATGAACACAAAACACATTTTGCTGGACTGGACTTGATGCTGCTCTCAGGGTATTTCAGCTTTATGTTTCGCTCCTGCCGCAATGTCTGGACCCCGCGCAGAGAGATTCATTACAGACGAGGCAGGAAGCCATGGACAAAGGAAAGGGGAAAAAAGGAGAGAGGAGGAGAAGAAGAAACAGGAAGATGGATGGGAGATGCAGTAAAAACTACAGGAGAAAAAGAGAGAGAGAGGAAAAGAAAAAAGCTAATTTAAAGATTAAATTTTAAAATTATAAGCTTTCATCCACATTTTATTTCTTCCCCTCTTTTTGTTTGATCTGAGACAGATATTAAATCTGTCTGTATTACTGTAACCTTTGGCAACACTGCTTCACTGAGTCATGCCGATAAAGCTCCTTTGAGTTTGAATTTGAGAGAGAGAGCAAAAAAAGAGAGATAGACAGAGAGAGAGAGAGAGAACTTTCCCCCAGATCCTCCATGGGGTATTTGAGGCAGACAAAGGACGAGAGCCTCACCGTCTGAGTGATACGATGCCCTCGCTTATACTCATTTTCTTCTTCTGTGTAACAGCAAACAACTTTAAGATGTATGGCTGTTTAAATCATCAAAGGCCAAATCCTTTTTTCTTTACTGCCGTCATCTGCTGACAGGAGGCTGCCATTTTTCTCTCCTCTTTTGCATAGAAGCCATTTCTGTTGACAGGAGAAATAACTACTTTGGCACAGTTGCTGCCAACCTTGGTCATCAGTGAGCATTTAGACTGTGCTCAAGTGTGTTCCTCCAGAGATCTAAGCTCCACAAACAACAAATGGAAACTTGTAAAGACGTACATCTCCCTGACTTCCCACACCCACCCTGCCAACACCACCCCCACCCCACCCCACTTCCCCCCCCCCCCCCCCGAACGAAATCCTCCCCCATGACTTCTTTACCCTGTGTGTTCCTCCCAGACGCGCATTACCATATGTCAGAGGACTGCTCAACACCAGTTTAACAGGGTTTCCTGTTGCCTGGCGCTGCGTTGCTATGGTTTCAGCTAGGGATGTGAGCACTCAGTCCATCTGTTTGATCAACTGCAAGCTCTGATGGAGAGAATGAAAGACTCTTTTTCTCTCGCTGTAATTCACAATGCTGTCATTCGAAAACCCTCCAGTTTCTTCAGGTTCATTCCAAAAGCATGCCAGGAATGCCAACGGCAACAAAGCCTTCCTGAGCACATGCTTCAGGTAGCACGGCTTCACTAAGAGTGTGGCTTTATCCGGTTACAAGGCTCCAGGCTTATTGCCCCTCGTTCAAGGGCACATTGGATTTTACTGCCACCTGAGGGTCTGCGGGCAGAACTGGGCCGGGGCCAACAGACTCAGGCATGGCTTCCATCTGTCCTTCACACAAGAAGGAGTGCTGATGAACAGCTGGTCAGCAGTCAGTTCGGCTCTGGAGGCTGGGCGGATTGAAGGATTCCATTCAGGATGCAGGTGGCAATGATGTTTGGAGATGAGAATCCAGATGTCCATTATGGCCAAAGGGCAATCAAATATTGCATACAGTAAAATGTAGTGATGTACAATAGTGATTGCAGGACTGGATACAATATAACTCGTAACAACCAGATGAATGAGAAAAAAGCTCATCTGCATCAACTAGTCTTCAAACTCGTCTTCAAATGTGTTTAAAGCACTAAGTTTTAGAAATTTGACATCTGAATTTAAAAACCTCAGGGGAAATGACAGTGAAAATTCAAAGTGAATAGTCCATTTAAATTCATTCTGAGTGTCAACTGAGAATGGTATTTCATTATTCTCCCTGGATTTGTCAGAACACTGCCACTGTAAAGTATAATGGGCCTGTCAGATAATGATGCTATTGCATCAACCATCTGAACAATAAATAAAAAATGAAAAGAATAAGTGAATGAACAAAAATGCTAATCAGAGAGCTTAGGCTCTCTAAATTGTCTATATTAACGAACAAAGTAAACAAAAACAAGCACTCCACAGAAATGAAAGGGGAAAAATATGGCAATACATATTTATCCTTTTTCTCTCTCTCGTCATGTAGAGGTGTTGTTCAGGACACTCCTGCGAAACAGAACACTGTCCAGCAACTTTTGCCACCATAACGTGTATATCTCTTGTATCTCGTGTATAACACATGGCCTAAGACTGTCATCTTGCCTACACATGCCTGAGCTGAGCAACACCCTGCCCACAACTTGCTCTGTGGGTGTTTATTAAACACCTTCTCAAATCCATCTCACCATCTCACCATACCCAGGCATGGACAGAGATAAAGAGAAAGTGAGCAAAGCACACTGCTATCACAGTGGACAGAAAGGATGCCAGTACCTTAAGCTGTGTGAGTATCAATATCCTTACTGTGCCTTCGCACTAAGAGCTACTGAAGCTGTAAAATCGCTTTTGTCGCTCATAAAATTCGCTGCTAAAATACCTGTCTTCACTCACGCCGCTCTAATCGCTCATGACGTTACCATTGAGATTTCATTTACAATCGAAACGCGTCATAGCTAATTTGCATAAAGTTGAGTCGTTTTTAAACATTTTTTAAATGTCGCCCTAGTCACCCAAATGTTGTCGCTTGTCGCTTTTGTAGTGTTAGTTGCTCTAGTTGCTTGTGTCCATACAGAGTGTATTACTTCTCGTGAACACACAGTTAGGCTCACATCAGCCTGATAGAAATGTATGTATAAATATATACAGCAGACCGCACTTGTTGTTAGTTAGGCTGCTTAGCCTGAGGGTAAAGAAGCTGTTCCCTGTCAGCGAGGACATTCCCAGGAGCCAGCCACAGATTAATACTGCATAGTGAAGCTTCATCACAGGCATGGTGAATGCCTAATCACACCAATCAGAGGCTGAACTTTTCTCAGCCTATGCACTTTCCACAACCCCGAGGTAGGTAGGGGGGCTCAGTGGAGTGGCTGACCTGGAAAAGACCCCCTCCGACACACACACACACACACACAGTCTTCCCAACCCTGCCCTTGCCAAACACACCCTCTACAATGTCCCCCCCAGCGGTGGGCTGTCTGAAAGGTGTCTGTTGGGGTCAGAGATCTCTGCGTCGATACCGAGCCTGACAGCTCCACCTGATGCCTTGCCACATGCCGGTGGCCAACAAAGACCAGACTGGAGGAACATGACGCTGTGATGTTTCTCTCTCTTTTTTTTGTTTCCCTTTGCCCCCCCCCCTCCTTTTAGAGGAGCTTCCTCCTCCTGCTGTTTTTTCAGGAAAAGAGAGGGAGTGTGAACAGAGTTAATTACCTCTGCCAAGGCAACAGCCTAACTTTGAGAGGTGAAGACAATTATTTTTGGATTAAGTGAAATTAATGACATTATTAGAGATCCACATAGCCAAACGCATCACAAACACACACACACACACACACACACACACACACACACACACACACACACACACACACACACCTAGCCAAGCACATCTGGGATGTGGGGATCTAGAGCAGGTGAACCGGGCTGAAGCAATCTTCTTTATGGTCTACATCTCAATCTCTTTTTGCCAGTCCCATGGTCTTGTTCTGCACAGGGAACCATCTTCTTTACTGTCATAGCAGCAAGACAAAAACTCTTTAGCAGCTGTTTTTCTAGTGATCTATCTGTGATAGCAGCTCTAAATGAAAGAGCCTGTTGGTGATTACTGATGAGGACCGTTCCTCTGTCCTCTGTGACATCTATACAACTGTTGACGGTTTTCTGTTTAAGTCTGGCGTGTATGTGTTGCTATGTGTGTGTTCATGGGATGTGTACTGATGCACATGGGTGGGAGATGAACTATGACTTGGTGAATACAGTGTGGAGGTGTGTGTGAGGCCCTGTACTAATGGTGGTAACAAATTTCCACTGTGGACAACAAAGACTATCTATCCATCTATCTATCTATCTATCTATCTATCTATCTATCTATCTATCTATCTATCTATCTATCTATCTATCTATCTATTTATATATCTGCTTACTGTCTATATATCTCTCTTTCTATCTATCTATCTGTCTGTCTATCTATCTATCCTTTCTGAATGCAATTTATAATAAAATGCATTTACTTCCTCACTTACTTAATCAGGCTACACTGACCTCACCTGCTTCTCCTCAAACGTGGTCCAGTGAACCGGCAAAGCACTCCCAGATCATCTCTGTGCCACATCATTACCCATGAGCCTTTGCAACAGGGAGCAGAAAAGGCAGAGGCTGCCATCGCTCATAGGCCATCGGCCCACAGTGCCAGCTTGGCTTTGTCAGGGCGAGTCTTAGCACCACAGGCCTTGTCATACCACAGTGCGCTTAGGCCACTTCACATCAGCGGCAGCGTTATCCTGGAACACACTGCATCAGCTTCAGAGGTGACAGGACACGGGGAACAGTCTCCAAACAGATTTGCGCTTCATGGCAAAGATGATAGACTTTTGTGTCACACTGCAGAGCTCTGTCATGCATCAACCCTACAAAACAGGAAATTTCACACTGTCCAACTATGAGTCGCAAGACTGCTGCAATCCACATCACAGTTCCAGGGTTCTTCAGTAACACTGTCATGATTTTTGAGATGGACTTCCAACAGGTGGAAAAGAAATACAAATGGGAACTGAGACCCTACGAAGACACCTAGTTTTATTTTGGAGAACTGAGAGCGTGTGAGGCCAAACTATATGTCTGTTTGCCTCGCTCTCACACACAGTGTGTTAAATCAGGGACTGGAGACATGCTTTGCTTGTCATATGAAGATATCTGTGTCTGCATTCTTTTGCCTGTTTACCAGCCATTGCTTGAGTTCTAAAGCTAAACATAAAGAGAGATGCATATAATGAGTATGAATAGGAAGAAGTGGTTGCCAAGTCAAATGTATTCCTCCCTCTTTAATATGCATTCCTCACCACCCCCACCCACCCACCCACCCACCCACCCACAACACAACACAACACATCTTAGTTATTATGCTCTAATCTGCCCCCAATCACGGCAATTGGGACACACAGAAATAAACCTCACTTGTCCTGGTGCCTGGAATACAAAAGGAAATGAAGCAGGAAGAAGAAAAAAGAAGAGGAAAAATCCACTGAAATAGAAACGGATGTCAGACGTTGCAGGCTATTTCTGTCTGGAGCAGAGTGAAAGAAAAACGATAATGTTTTGCTTGCCAGGAGAGCAATACGCCGCAATTTGCTATGCCGTGGCACTGTTACCACGGTTTCATCAGCATCTGAAAGACGCAAGACACGAAAGCAACACAACTATAAGAAAAGGAAAAAAAAACAAAAAAAAAAAACAACAGTAAATGAACATGCCATTACTCTCCAGCACCGACATGGTGGTGAACTGCAACCAACTGGCCTCTGGTAAACATCCAATCAGCCCGAGGTAGTTACTGCAGAACAGCCACTGCCTCTTCTCCCGTCTCTGATCTCCTCTGCCTGTTGGTTGGGCTGTCCAAGAGGAGAGGGGTGATAAATACTGCACATTGGCTTATTACCCCAGAGACCTTTGGAAGAATTAACCACCTGTGGGACCAGGACAGGCTGGACCAACATGAAAGAGAGGGAATGAAAGGTAATGGTCTCTTGATTAGCTCCCTTCCTTTCTCCAGAGAGTAAAGTGGGAGATGGCGGGAATGAGAATTTGAAAAGGAGAGACAGAGAGAGAGAGAAGAACAGCGACAGTGGAACTACAGAATCACAGAGGAATCAAGCACACACTGCTCCAGCACAAATGTTTTTGAAAAGAAGAAAAAAAAATAACGCCAATATTATTTGCCAATTATGGAGTCCAATCATGCCAACATGAAAACAAGACTAGCATTCCTTCTTATCTGATTGGCTCTGATTACTAACATCCAGCTATATCCTGACTGCTCACTTACACAGGTAAACAAGCTAACCACTATAATATGAGAAGACAGGCAGGGCCAAACAGTCTAAACGCTTTAATCTCTAAAAAAACGGAAAAAAAAATATATATATCTGCACTGAGCAAAAGTCCACAGTGAGCACTGATGAGAGATGATTCTGGAAAAGCAACCAAAGCCACCATGCTAGACAAATGGAGTCCACAGTGGCAGAACTAACAGTCACAAAGGGCAGAGGCATGACTGGCCAAGCCTGGCTCTCCGTCGGATCAGCTGCACGTCCACTCCAGAGTAATCGCAGACGTCATCCCAGCTGTCTCCAAGGGGCTGATGGGAAGGCGGTGGAATGAGACCACAGACATGCACTGTAGAAGACTGGAATGTAATTATGGCCAAACAAACCATCCATTGCCCCGTCACAGACAAGCACACACACATGCAAGCACATAGACACACACAAAAGGACCGTCTTTCGACCTGCCAAAGACAAAATCCTTTAGCCAATCTACTTAGAAGCCCAGAACACTATTCAATGTGATCCCCAAGACAACATGTGAACTGATTGGATATTTAATATCCTCCACCTCTACTATGTTTCAAGCCCTTAGCAGGTGGCCTGACTGGACTTGCTCTGAGTTTCCTGCTGGACTATATTCATACTCCTCCTCACATTCATATATACATTGCTGTCATGAGCCGGCTGCCATCTTGAGCCTGTCCACTCAAGGACTCTGGAGTGAATGTTTGTTTGCTTGCCTCTGAAGCCTTGATGAATGGGGAGAAGCTAACAGCACACAGCGTGCAACATTTCAAACACAAACTGCTCTGTCACACATCAGAGAGCACAGCAGGAACGGACTTTCAGATTTGGCAACAATCTAACGTTGCTCCAGATTGTGTCAAAGTGAGATGGGAAGGCGGAGGTAGAGCCAGATATCCACATAATAGCCACATAAAAGTCCACTTGCATCATGGGCACAAGGTAATTGGGCCCACTTTGTCAGGGTGCACTGTGGGTAACCACAATGAGTGTGTCATGGTCCTCTGCTTTTCTTTTATCATTTCCATCCTCATCCCCTGATTCCTGTGTTGTCATGGATACTATGGAGCCATGCGCCCGAGGTGAAATTGGGCTTTTGGCTTTTTCTGTTCACCTGAGTCTCCAAAGCTGGCAGCACCCTACCAACCGCAGTCCCTCAACATTCAAAGCTGGCAGCACCCTACCAACTGCAGACCCTCAATATTCAAAGCTGGCAGCACCCCACCAACCGCAGTCCCTCAACATTCAAAGCTGGCAGCCACCTATGTTGCTTTGCAACTTTTAGTAAGTTTCAGAAACTATATCACATTTTTTTTTTTTAACACTACAAAAGCAATTCAATTCACTGAAACATGATGAGGACAAAAAGTTCACCTAAATGTATGATAGTTTTAGATTGTCGATGTATGACTGGTTAGACAGAAAGAGCTGAGTGAGTGAAATAAACTATGATAGAGATAAAAATGAAAGTAGGATAGATAGATGGATGGATAGATAGGTACAAGAAAGAAAAGACAGAGAGAGAGAAAGAGAAAGAGAGAGACAGAGAGATAGAGAGAGGGAGAGAGAGAAAGAGAGACAAACAGAGAGAGAGAGAGAGAAAGAGATAGAGAGTGGAAGACAGAGAGAGAGAGATAGAGAGAGGGAGACAGAGAGAGAGGGAGAAAGAGGGAGAGAGTCAGCTATTTGGTGGCTCATCCATCACCTGGTTGTTGGTGAGGGGGTCGTGATGGTGACACATCAAGGATGAGCAGGGCCAATGAGGAGCCTGGCTGCCTGTAATGGAGTGATAGATGGGCCTGCTAGCCATGTTAAACAGCAGACTCCCAGCTGGAGCCTCACGAGATGGGCAACCTGCCCAACCTTCCGCAAAGCCACTGTCTATCGAAATCGTATGAAAGCGATGTGTTTCTGTCATTGTTATGCCTTAAATTGAGCTAAATTGTTCTGATACGCTGATAAATACATTTTGATGGCAGCAGTGTGAATAGAAATATCAGAATGTTAGATGCATTCCATAACCTGCATCTGACGCTCCGTGTCCAGTGGGCGCTAGCCTTAATTAGGTGTGTGCAATTGTAATCTCAGAGATGTGGCCTTCGGTAACACTGTCCTTTGTTAATAAGTAACCTTCTAGTTTGCCTCACTGTTGGGAGGCTTTTGGCTCCAAACATTTTCTCAACAAGCAACATTATTTAGTTGCTCTGTGGAGGCCTGGATACCGTCCCAGATTTTAGGATTAGATTTCTATGCATACGAAACAACATATCTGATGTTACTTGGACTGCAATTTTCCATTCTCCTCTTCAGGGAGTGACTCTGAAAATCCCGAGTGATTGGGGCAGTGGTGGTGAAGAAAGAATTTCGAAGGTGTATTAGATTTGCGTGGGAATGAGTTTCTCAAATAAAGGAGAAAATGACTACGCTGTTTCCGACACTGAACACCAACACAGGATATCTAGGTGACAATATGAGATTTAAAATACCATGATCATTAATCCTAATTTAAGGTGTTATGGATTTAAACAACACTGTGCTGTAGGCAAGAGGCATCACACCAACTGACCTATGCTTTGACCTCTTTATTTTGTAATTTCTCTAAGGTTCAAAGTTCATTTCAACCATCACCATACTGAGGCAATGAGAACAGAAATAGTGTTTGACAAAGTGCCCCTCCTAGTCAATGCTGGGAATGAGTAGGTGGTCTGTTACTGCTGATCAGTTGACCTCTGATCAATGGCCCCCTTTCTGGACGCTCACAGACATAGAATGGTCAGTGTCAGAGGTCGTGACCCCCCCACTAGGGGGGACACAACACACAAAATGATGATCCACATGGAGGCGAGTTCATTACAGGACAGCACAGCATAAGAGATGGGCTGCAATGTCACACTGCCCTGCAGTTGCTTTGATGAGAGAGAGAGAGAGAGAGAGAGAGAGAGAGTTCAAGGTATGTATTCAGTAAGAGTCCTTCCTGCCTAAAGCGTCTGAAGGCAGGCAGTCTCAGGCTCCAACGGCAGGAAGAGATTGTCTGAGAAGACAACAATGAGAAGTCCAGAGGAGCGAGTGGTCCAAAGGCTAAGCCTGTGACCTCACTGCCCACAGTCTCTGCACCACTGTTACTTCATTGCCAAGTACTTCTAATTAACTTCAGCTCTGACCTGCTGCAAACCATTATGAGTTTCAGCTGTGTGAGTGCAGAGGGAATCAAGCAGTGTGTGTGTGTGTGTGTGTGTGTGTGTGTGTGTGTGTGTGTGTGTGTGTGTGTGTGTTTGAGTGTGTGTGCGTTCAGAGATGGAGACACACACAGAGAGAAAGGGAGTACGGGAGTACTGTGTGTGTGTGTTTTGGAGTGTGTGACTAGCCGGTTCATAGAAACAGATGCGCCCTGTGCTTGAAGTAGAGCCCTCGAGGGGAAACACACAGGGAGAAGGGGTTTGTGTGAGGGCTTAAGAACAGGATATTACTCTACTGGCCAGCCCCAGATGTACAGACAGGCTCTCTTGCTCTCCCTGACCTGGGTCTCCATGCATGACTGCCTGTTGTATGGAACATGGCTTCATGACTTCCCTACCAGTGCTAACTGTGCCTTAGCAGGCAAACTGCACACAAACTCTATGTAACAATCCAGACACCACTCTCTGTAGGCAACTTCCTACACACACACACACACACACACACACACACACAGACTTATTTCTCTGCAGGATGGAAGCCCTGAGGGAGCCATTTCCTAAGTCTCCCACTGCAGCTGGCTAGAAAATACCAGACCATTAGCTAATTGCTTTACACTAAACAAGAGGAAACAGATCAATTACTGAAACTTTGTGAGTTGCCTGGGTTACGGAACCAAGAGGAGAACATTGGAGAAAAAGAGTAGACAAGAGAAGGTGACAGGGAGAGAGAGACAGAGAGACAGGGAGAGAGAGAGAGAGACACAGAGAACAGAGGGTTTGGTTCCTAAGGGGCTAAGATTAAAAGTTGCTGAGCTTACTGTGAAAAAGAACACGGAAGCACAGTAATCCATCACTCACAGGTACAGTAGGCACAGTACAGTCCTCTGGTTATTTACCCACGGCTGTGGGCAGATGTGGAGGCCTGTGGGATAGTGTGTGTATAAAAATAGTAAAAACAGCAGATTCCCCCACAGCATCAAAGGGTACAACTCATTATTTAGCCAATGACTCTTGTTACAGGTACCACACCTCTTATGGAGTGAAAGAATTAGTTGGTGAAAATGTGATGGTAAAGCTACAATATTTACTGTTTCTGTATGAACAGTGATGGCAGGCAGTGCCTTTGATGACATGTTACAGGACAGTAACACTCCTCCCTGTGAGTGACTTTGATAATGCAGCCTCAGTATGGCAGTGCCATTTTGTTTCTGGTCGCAGTGCCCTTGATATCGCCTGTCAGTTGCATACTGTTTGCTTCAGTGTACTCCCTGTTGGCCATGGGCATCGGAGCCTGCCCTGCGCTGAGCTTTTGATAGGTTGACAGCCGTGTCGTTTTTGTTCTGCCTGGCCTTTATTTCTCACTCCCTCTTTCTCTCCCCATCTTTTCTGTTTCTCCCTAACTGGAAGATAGAGGGATGGCAGTTTAAGCAATAGGGATATGGTCAGCACGAAAAACTATTTGATGCTTGTGGGCGATGGTAGTGTAGTGGTTAAGGAACCTGTGTAACATACAAGTAGTCTGAGAAGTTGTAGGTTCAAATCCCAGCTCTTTTCAATGTGCCCTTGAGCAAGGCACTTAACCCTATGCTGCTCTAGGGGAGACTGGCCCTGAATAATTGATAGTTTATGAAATGTAAGTGGCTTTGGATAAAAGTGTCTGGTAAATGTTTCTGTGGGTACCCACAGAAGAACAAGACCAAGATAGCAAGGTGAATAATCACAAATCGTTACACACTGGACAACCATCATGGCCATTTATCTGGGCAATTGTCAATAAGATACCTTCTACACCCAAGAGGCCTCCTTATAATCACAGGTTTGCCTCTCAACCACTCGATAAGTGCGCACTTCTTCCTCTTCCTACAGGAGTGTCTGAGCTCTGAGAGTGCAGTGAAGTCTCTCTCTCTCTCTCTCTCTCTCCATCTCAACCTCTGTTTGATGTTTTAGTCATGGCTGTGAGAGAGTGCTCACAGGCACCCATCACTCCCTACAGTGACGCAAAGAGTGCTGACAGCTTCTGAACATCCAAAAAGAAGCTTCGAAAGAAATTCAACTGAACTTGCCCTCGACGCTGGTCACTTCACGGCATCTGTGGGCTACTTTCCCACTCCATAAACAAAGGGGTTTAGGCAGTAGTAGCTCAGCTGAGTGTTCGTTTGGTGTTAGAGACTATGCCCTTTCACCATCTTGGCATATGCAGGGAGTTCATAAGTCTATCTGTGATAGCTAATATTTATGCCACTGACAGGCAGTGAAAATGGGTGAAGTCGACTAAAGGACACTGCTCTCCTCTCGTCAATATTCTCCAATCATCTGTGAGAGGGGCAGAAGTACACCTGAGTAACTGAGCAAGTTGGACAAAAATAATTGGCATCACAGTCGACAAGTTTCCTTGCACTTTTGAACTCCTTTGAGCAGTTTGATTACACTGTTTCTTGTAAAAAGGTCTGGTTTCTGCTATGGGGTTCCTTCACAATGGTACAGACAAATCATCCACCAACCTCACAGCCGCTGGGCTGATGATGCTTTTCCAAGAAGCCGTTGTTTGTGGCAGATTACTCTGAGGATCAATACTGACCCGCTCCGTTAATAGCCTGGAGCTCCGACCCACAAACAAAGATATACGTTGTGCCATCAGACGACCTTTTACAGACCAGTTTAATTATGGCACTATATGTACTGAATGCACTGCAGCTTTGTAGTGGATATTAAAAACAGAGCCTGATTCTCAGTGTGATATACTCTGTGTCTCCACATGGTGTTAACGTAGAGGCTTCTCTTCATGGATACTGGAGCTTTCCTTTCTCATTTTTACAGCTGTTTACTGCTACCACTGTTTACTGTTTATGGCCTCTCCCTGGTTCTTCATCTAACCCTGCTGGAAACATGCTAACAATGCACAACATGTCCCTGAGCAGTACCAAATAGCTTTGCTGCTAGCTGGTAGCAGCCTCGTTAGCCACTGAGGCAACTGAAAAGCCAAAAGAGGACATCCAAAGCCAGTCTGCAGCAGTTAGAGAGAGAAAGAGAGAGAGCTGTTGAAGTGTGCTCATTGCCTGACCAATTAGGGCCCTTTGCTAACAACGGCAGAGTTGAGAGAGGACAAAGTTTTCTCCTCTTTCTCTGTCGGCCACAAGACCTCTGAAGACCCTCCCCGAAGGGGTCTGGTTACAGGCATAAAAGACGCCGAGCCCGACACATCGTGGACAGCCGGGGCCAGAGAGGGAGGAAGAAAGGGATCGAAGGAGAGAGGGAGGAGAGAAAAGAGACAGAGGGATGCTGGGGAGGGAGAGAGGTGGAGATGGGTCTGGCTTAATGAGGCCTTGGAGCACTGATGGCCCTTTGCCGAGGGAGGGCAGACAAAGAGTCGAACACGAACAAGAGAAAGACAGAAAGAGACCAGGGGGCCATGATTTCATTGGAATCGTTTCATTAACGGTGGCATAACAATCTGCCCTGTTCAATTTGCTTTGTGGTGGAGACCACAAATGATGCAGAGGGTAGATGGGTGGGATATGCAATGAGCCAAACTAACTCTAACCACTCTTTGATTGTTTTGTTGCTAAACTTTCCTTATTTGTGCCTGTCTCTGTGCCTAGTGAATGTATAGTGTGAGACATGGGTTCACTTCAGGCTGACTTAAGATCAGGCTTAAAGCTTTCTCAGCTAAGACTCGCAGAAAGCAGAGGTCATTTCAGAAAGGCACTGAATTCTGCATAGACACACACACACACACACACACAAAAGTAAAGAGAAAAAATAGGAAAGGGAAGCAGAGAAAGTGATAGAGAGACAGAAGGAGAGAGAGATAGAGAAAGAGCGTGTGACAGCGTTATATGGATCATGTAAGATGTGGATGGGGAGGAGACTAATTAACCATAATCGCTCACATTGAATATTCATCAGTGACTCAGTGACTGACGGACAGCCAGCTTTCCTGATTTCCACTGATGGGAGCTGACAGCAGGACAGCCAATCAGCTGCCTTCCTGCTGCTTCCTGTCAGTCACAGGCCTTTTGTGATTCTTGAGACGGTACAGCTGCAGGTATAACCTCTGCTGGTGAATAAAGCACTTATCTGCCTGCTGGGTCCTACATGCTTTTTTGTCATTATGCTTTGTTCTCCATTTCTCTGTCTGTTGCTCACTACTTTATTTTAACGTTATATTAATATTATGTTAATATTAACATATTATTTTCAGATAACTGCACGCCTGTGAAGAAGTTCCACGTTTCTAGCCGTATTACACTTGCATATCAATTCGCCCAACTCGATGGGAAGTTTAAATGAACTGTCACATTAACACAGGACTACAATTTAGCAGCTTGACCAACGTTCGCAGCACAGCAACATTGTAACTTGTGACCGAGAGGATTCTAATTGTTACAATGAATTTAGGAGTATGGGAAAAGGTGACTCTACAAAAGCCAAGGCAGGATAGAATCTTTGGATGTCATGCCTGACAATGACAGACCCACTTTTGATCACAGCAACGATCCATTTAGAACTAGTAACGGCAGTTTATTTCAGTCTGAGTTTTGAATGAGTCCAAGTGCAGCAGAAAGAAGTAGTTCTGCAAATGAGACTGTGTTAGCTATTAAAACGTGTGCATTATTAGCAAAACTAGATAGTGCAGACATGGCAACAGTGGTATAAGCTGGATAATGAACTCCATGGCATGCATATATCGGAGAATACTGCACTTATCGAGGTGCTCTTTATCACCACCTCGAACGTGCAATATTCACTGATATACACACACTGTGTCATTCATTATCCCTTAGGATTATCATGATATTGTACGTAAATATTTCACTGCTAGATTCTACTGTTGGTTTGTGTAACAGCAAGTGCTAGTGACTTCTCCTCATGACAGTTCCTTCCTTCTAACCACAAATCACCTGACAAACCTCAGGTAGGAATCTGAGGTACTGGTGAGATGTTATTCAACATTCTGGGAAGAGCAGATCACAGGGACAAGAGAGAAAGAAAGAAAGAAAGAAAGAAAGAAAGAAAGAGATGCTGAGCCGGTACAAACCTTACCGAGAGTGGTAAGTGGAGAGCTGGAGTTTGTGGTTTGTGCAAATAGACTCAGGTTCAGGGGAGGACCCACAGTGGTGGAGACCTTAAGTGAAGTCATCCTTGACTGAAACATCTGACGATACATTGTTTAAGTGAGTGAGGTTGACCATGCTGAAATGGCAAGCCTTGACATCTTTGCATAGAAGCCACTTTATATTTATTCTGGGTAATTCACATTGAGATTTTCATTGCTGTTCCGCATTGCTGTCCGCTCTATAAAAGGGACAGTGTGCCAAGAAATGGAAAGCAATCACACTCCACACACTCCACACAGAAAGGAGTACTGCCATATAAAAGTCATTTCCCTAGAGAGAAAAAAAAAAATGCGTCTCCACATAAATAATTCATAAGGTGTCTCTCGTGCCCACGCCTGAAAGCTGACATCAGCATGTGCATCCTTTGAAACTTTACATAAGGATAAGGACACAGGCATGGGTAGCCTATGCTCTTTCTTTCATTTGAAATGAAGGACTTTGATAAAGAAGTCTCAAATCAGTGGGTAAATATATTTAATTCAGCTCTACTTAAGGAAAACAAGACATGCAAAAGTAGAGTTATGTTGTCTGATCATTTACGCATGTTATTTGACATGCATAAAGTGTGTATGTTATGATGGCCAGTAGAGAGTAGTGAGGTGCAGATCAGTAAATCTCACCATGTGAAACTAAAACAGACATGCTAGCACACATGGTTTTAGCCTGCTAACACACACACATGCATAGTTTGAACTGAGTCTTGGTCAGATTTTATCTGCACTACAGAACACATTTAAAGAACTAAGAACATGACACGTAACATCCATCTAATGTCTGAGACATGGACAGCATATTTTATTACTTCTGTAGAGATGGAAAAAAAAACTGTTGAAGAAGGGAATATGGAGAGATCTAAAGAGTAAGAGAGGAAGAGAGAATCTGAGGAAGAGAGAGAAAGGAGGAGGGAGGGAGATGGAGAGAGAGAGAGAAAATGTGAAAAAGTAATTTCATCCATTAACACTGCAGAGCGTTCTCCAGTGGCTGTTAACGCTGGAGCACTGAACGCAGCCATTTTGAACCCATCCAAATTAAAATGGGTCACTGCTGTGAAATAAACTCCTGAGTGAGTGAGTGTGTATGTGTATGTGTGTGTGTGTGTGTGTGTGTGTGTGTGTGTGTGTGTGTGTGTGTGTGTGACAGCATGGGAATGGAAAGGGGGGAAGGAGGAGTGGGGTGTGTGTGAATGAGTCCTCTCTCTTGCTGGTCTGAGCGCTTAAGAGCACAGTGGCCCAGAGGATGGATGGGACTGAGACAATGGTGACTGGCGTGGGACAATCAGCTCCTGCGGGAGAAGAGAAGGGGTAAAGGCTCAGCTCACTAATCAGCAGCCTGTGCCTAAGGGCTGAGGGAGGAGTGAATGCACTTCTCTCCTTCTCTTCGCTGCCGCCACCACTGCCGTCTGTGTGTGTGTGTGTGTGTGTGTGTGTGTGTGTGTCCATCGTCCCACACCACTCATTGAATTTCTTTGCCTTCTCCACTCAGCAGGCAGGGAGCAGGGTGGGCATGTAGCATGAATACACACACAGACACATACGCACACGCGCGCACACACAACAAGACACATATAAACTTGTCTTTTTTCCACACCAGGATATCTGGTCTATCTACACAATTAACACAAACACACTCACACTCACACATCTTTATTTTCTCCTCAGATACTCATGCTAAGCACTAAGACACCTACACACACACACACACACACACACACAAACACAGTGCCATCCTCAGTACACAGTGATAATAACTACCCTACCCTGAAAGGTCACCATGACAAAAGTAAGTGTCTTTGTTACTGTGGCGAGGTGGAGGGGGTAACAAGGTCACCATGCCGACAGTCAGTGTCTTTGTTACTGTGAAGAGGTGGAGAGGGTAACAAGGTCACCATGACAACTTTTCCCTTTAGAATTCTAGGGGTTACCTAGATCTGGCATCAATGTCACAGCCCAGCATCAAAGCTCTGGCTTCTCTTAAACCACCTGGAGGCCATGAGGGTCAGTGCCAGCTAAGTAAAGCTTCAGATTTTCCTTGATATTCGGCGGGCTGTGAAGGACATTGCTAGGCTGGTAAATCTTCAAATCCTCCTACAGACTGTCTGTAAGCTATGAAGAGCAATGCTGGGTTGGTGAAGCCTTGTTTTG
The DNA here is from genome assembly GCA_027481765.1 of Tenualosa thibaudeaui. Classification (NCBI taxonomy): domain Eukaryota; kingdom Metazoa; phylum Chordata; class Actinopteri; order Clupeiformes; family Clupeidae; genus Tenualosa; species Tenualosa thibaudeaui. The sequence continues at coordinate 2,096,865 of JAIFZK010000019.1, read as the reverse complement.
GCTCTGGCAAGGTTGTACTAGTTTAAGCATCCCACATCCTCTTGGAAACATCAAATCGAAGGACTTCAGGCCCCTTTTCCCTGAAATCAAGGATCCATCATGTCACACTGTGTATTATGTGGTCTCTTGCCTTTCCTAACACAAACTATAAATTCAAGCACTTTCAGTAACACTCATTAATGTATTCATATCAGGTTTCAGACCTCTTGAATTTCATCTGAAATTCACAAATTTTCAAGGGTTTTGTGGACCTCTGGGAATTCTGCGGCTCATATTCAACTTATCTCTGAGGGGACAAACAAATTGCTGAGAGCTCCAGAGAGCAGAAAATGGCCTTCGCTTCACTTTGGTCAATCGCCTGTGTGTGTTTTACTTTTGCTGGTGTACTTTGCCAGATCTTAAAACTTCAGACAAGAAGAGGCAGCAGACCTGAAAAGCTCCAAAGAGCTTCCTGGCAGAGTCACAAAACTTTGAGAGACCTGCGGTTTGGTTTCTTATGAGGTCATATTTCACCTAATGTGCACGGAACTCCTGCTGTCAGGTGATAAGGCTTTGAGAACAAGCCTGTGGAAAGAGCTTCCATGTTGTTTTTGTTTGGAGGAAATGTGATAAACGAGCAGCTGTAATGTCAGGTGGTTTGTTTTTCTCTCTGGTATTTGACATCAGGGTAATCTGTTTTGACATTATTTATTTATTATACAGTAAAGTGATACACTGTAAAATATTCAGGGAGTAAAATGGAATCAACAAATTACTCAGAAAAACTGTGAGTAGTTCATTTAAGTAACAAAATATTTTTTGTTTGCTTCTATGATGGGGTGCCCAGTGCTGCTTAGCCTACTACTAAGAACATCATTCAATGCAAAATGAAAGAAAGAAAGAAAGAAAGAAAAAGAAGGGAAGAAAGGAAGACAGAAAGAAAGAGAGACTGCTGAGTTGACTGCTTTCAACTCTACAGCAATACAAATATGCATAGACCTGCCAAAGCCAGAGTAGGAGTAGGAGAGAGAGAGAGAAAGAGAGAGAAAAAGAGAGAGAGAAAGAGAGAAGAGAAAACAATAAAGTATAAAGAGTTAATAAAAAAGCACTTAAATCATCACCATCATTAAAACAGTCTTGGTAACTTGGTTTGAACTCCATTTCACAGCACTTAAATGGGGGGCTCTCTTTCCATAAACACACTCAGGAACAGAGTCTGTGCTTTCACAGTGCTTAATCACTTCGGTGACAGTCTGTGACAGTCTATGACAGTCTGTACATGTTAAGGGCCTTCCGACCGACTCTGATCAGGGGAGTGGGCATCAGTACCCCTGGGCTTGCCCACAGTAGAAGTTTCTCTTTTCTTAGCTTTAGTCGGATACTTGGCTGTTTCTCCCAACTTTCTTTTCACAGACATCATGAAAGCCTCAGTTTCCATTTCAGAGACTACATCAGTAAACACGTCTGGCTGATCAGCGTTTTTGGTGTCAGTTTAATAGAGATGAGCTCAGCCACCTTACATTCAGTTGCTCTCTGTTCGATCATGGCAGGTTCTTTCAGGCCCGCCCCCTCTGCACTGATGGCGTCTGTAATAGGCCGAGTCGGGGCTCCAGCTGCAGGAGGCTCAGATGTAGAAGAGCCAGACACAGAGGAAGCAGCTAAAGGGGAATCAGTAACATTATTAGTGGGTTATCATCAGTGGTATCAGAATTGGATACAGGAGGGTTGGCTGCCAGAGCAGCAGTCTCCCACAGCCGGCTATGTGCTTTTACCCTCAGGCCATCATGTACCAGGTGGCCAAACATTCTACAACCCAAGCACTTCATTGTTGTGTCCGAGGAGACAAACACACCATAATCAAAACCATCAACTTCAAGTTTGATTGTTTTTTATTGGTCTTTTCCGACCATGATAAGTTGCTGTCTAAAAGACAGCACATGTCTGAGAAGCAGTGACTTAGAACCAACCGGAAGTTTCCTAATTGGTGGCACCAATTTTTTGTAATGAGACAACTCATGAACAACAAGCTCATCTTTGATGAAGGTATGAACATTAGACAGGATTATCTTTTGAGATGGATAATTACAGTGCCCCTCTCAATAACCTTGTTTGCCTTTTCAATTGAGTTCAGAAATGAAACAACTGCTTTGTTCATCCACGAAGCAGACACCACATTGTTACGACCCACAACTTCATCCAAACTGCCAAACTACATTCTTCCACACTAACATCTGACTCCACTCTGATACCATGGCATTGGGTTATATTCTTATAAGCCATTGCTTTTACACGATTGCATGATTTGCAGGACATTCAGCAAACACTGAACACACCTCTGAACAAAAAAACTAGGCTATCATTTAAACCAAACAATCCAAAGGAATTAAGTACACAACCAAAGGAGAAATATACACAAATTAACAACACAAAACAGAACGCACAGAAGATACACGTAGATAGAAATAACATGAGATACACATGAGAGGAGGCAAACCAGGCCTCTGTAAAATTAGTGAGGTGCATTAGATGACTATTTAAACCTTTCCAGCACTGAGCAAATCAGGCCTCTGTAAAATTAGTGAGGTGCATTAGATGACTATTTAAACCTTTCCAGCACTGAGCAGCTCTGACTGGAGCAGCCCAGCCCTGCTCAGCTCCCCTCTGCCCAGAGACATTTCATCCTTCCAGGGACCGGAGGGCATCCAACAGGAAGGAAAGCTGATAGCACACAAGCAGACAGGCAGATCATCTGGCAGGCGAGTGGATGGGTGGGTGGAAGGGCTCAACACAATGCCATATCAACTGGGCAGTCTTGCTTCAGTTATAGTTTATTAGGCAACTATTTCTATTGTATCTAGGATTTGTGCACTGAAAAAAAGCATTGATCATCCTGTATAGTGAAACATTACAATCTCAATTTGCAGAGACAATGAACACCATGCACACACAAACACACACACACACACATACACCCAGACACAGACACAAACACACACACACATACACCCACACACAGACACAAACACGCACACACAAACACAAACACACACACACACACGCACTAGGGCTGGGAATTGATAAATTGTATCAGTATTGATGCCAGTGTGGATCCTGCTTATCCAGGATCCTGATCCTGATCCTGGTCCATTCTTTACCCTTACAGTAGGGTAGGCAGTCTACAAAGGCTTTAAGCACCAGCATATAAACCTACAATGTAGCCTCTGTACTATCATAGTTAAAGGCCATAACAGCTTATTAGAATGAGACAAACCATGTAGAACTGTGTGGTCTATTTCAACTCTCTACTTTCAAAAAGTCCAATTGCCTTTGATCTCAAAAACATGCCAGCATTGATAAAAGGAATTGGTAAGATCAGAGGCCTACAATTCCACACACACACACACACACACACACACACACACACATACACACACACACACACACACACACACACACACACACAATGTAATATTTTAGGAGAGTACAGAGGTTCATTATGTGTGTGCTGTGAGCAGGCTGTGTGACATCTAATCTTCTGAGTCGCCATGTTTCCATTCACTTCTTTGACTTCCACCACTCACCTGACGTGGCTCAGAGAGACGGGGCTGACAGGTCATATCTCCCGTTTCCCCGGAGCGACATGGACTAGCTAACTGAGGGTCTGTGATATCTTACGAGAACTGATTATTACTCAGGAGTGATGCCTTGTATCTCTGATGTCATTGAAGTTACACAATGAAACATAGCATGGCAGTTCAGAGTAGGGAAATGTGACACCCTGCTTGTGACACAAACACACACACATACACACACACACACACACAGACACACACATAGAATATATGCAAGCATGATCACTTATATACACACACCCCGATCACGACTAATGCTTATGTATGGGTAAAGCAGCACACAATGTTTCACTGTCTGATTTAAAATCTTACCAGCTGAGTTCAGTGTGTGTGTGTGTCAGTGTGTGTGTGTGACAGACAGCATTTATGTATGAGACTGAGTCTGTATGCATACCAATGGACAGGGACATCATTCCATGCTTTTGAAATGGGATTTTTTTTATCACTTTTCATCCATCATTTAAACTGCTCAGGTGACACCTGCTAAAGTGGCCCACAGATCCCATTGAACGCCACATGGCACAGAGCTTGATTTCTTACCTCAGCTCCAGTCAGGTAGTAGGCAGACAGCAAGCCGCCAACGTAGCGGATGTTCACCTCAAAGAGGGAGGCTTCGCCGTTCTGTGGAGTAAACGAGGAACACAGAGGTGTTAAAAACACACAAAAGAAATCAAGAGAGTTGAGGAGGACAGATGTAATGACTGGCACATGAACTGTCACTACTTAACAACAGGATCTCGACTGATGAATGAATGAATGAATAACGACCACAAACCATGGTAACAATTATTGTATCAACCCTACTTAGCCCATCTATTAGTTTGTTTACATTTGATTTATTTGGTAACACTTTATTTGAAGGGATCTGCATAAGGGTGACATGAGTCTGTTATAGACATGACATGACACATATGATCAACATTAATGACACTTAATTCATTGTAATTAAGTGTCATTCGGTTTTTGAAACACATACTTTGGGATGCAGACATTAGAAAAACTGAAAGACACTTAATGACAACAATGAAGTATCATTAATGTTCATGATATGTTTATGACAGGCTTGTGTCACCCTTATGTAGACCCCTTCAAATAAAGTGTTAGCATTTATTTTTACACCTAGTATATATTCATCAATGCACATTCATTATAGTCAGTTGACCAAGCCATGTCACTACATATTGCACTGTATATTTGCATGTGACAAATACAATTTGAATTTGAATTGAATGGAGATATGGAGACAGTTGTCTGCTGGGGGCAACCATTCTTAGAGAAGAACAGAAGAACCAAAGCAGAACCACAGGAGAATGACAGAACTGCAAGAGAATACCATATTATGAGTGTGTCAGTACAAAGGCTGAACTGATTTCCCATCACAGGAATAATGGCAGAGGGAAGTGGAGGGCCATTGAGAAAGGGAGACTTTGCACCGACAGGGTGCCATGGAAACCTGCACTAGAGAGCAGAGAGTGGGTGCAGGTAAAATGGGAGGCTGATGAAGTGCTGTAAAGATGCAGCAGTGGCTGAAAGATGGCACGTATAGAGGTCTATTGGAGAGTCTGCAGGAGTCTGTGGGAGTCTGCAGGAGTCTGTAGGAGCCTGTAAGAGTCTGTGGGAGTCTACATGAGTCTGTGGGAGTCTGTAGGAGTCTGTAGGAGTCTGTAGTAGTCTGTGGGAGTCTGCGGGAGTCTGTAGGAGTCTGTGGGAGTCTGTGGGAGTCTGCGGGAGTCTGCAGGAGTCTGTGGGAGTCTGCGGGAGTCTGTAGGAGTCTGTAGGAGTCTGTGGGAGTCTGCGGGAGTCTGCAGGAGTCTGTGGGAGTCTGTGGGAGTCTGTGGGAGTCTGCGGGAGTCTGTAGGAGTCTACAGGAGTTGGACATAAGTGACTGTATCTGCTTTCTATGAAAGATTTTGAATGGGTTGCTGGGTCAGAAACTGGTACAGATATTTAAATATGAAATAAACTGTTTAAAAAAAATAAACAGTATCTGCACAATATACTGTCTCTACAATTTTCTGTGTCATGAATATTAGCTTGTGATGAATAATCAGTGTTAATATTTCTTGCTACTGACTGTCAACCTGTCATGGAAATATTTTGAAGCTGTTAAGACTACTAATTAGTCACACATTTTACATTTCAGAAGAACCACCAGCTTTATTCTATCCACCTATACAAAGCATGCCATCATGGGCATCAAAAACATGCAGTATAAAAAGCATGCCATCATAGCCACCAAAAACATACAACTCTGCACCTGTCTCACAGGTTTAGATAAATCATTGTATATTTGAATAAAATGTTCCCGCAATATTATCAAGGTCAACAACCAGACAGGTTTCATAACTATTCAGCACACGAGGAAAGTATGTATCTACAATGTAGCCAACTGTAACTAGATGCAGATGAAAGCTTCTGCTGAAAGGAATTCATTGAATTAAAATATTAATATTTAATTTCAAGAGTTGGGGGAATATACAACCAGTAAGAGCATACTCAGCGTCACATATCAAACAACTGGTGTTTGCCCTCTACAGCTTTGGTTTCATATGCAGCGGTCTATGTAGCTTCCCTCTCAAAAGCGGACAGTGCAGAGGCTTGTTTCAGGTCTATCTGCAAACCTTCAGATGCCCATCAGCAGGACAGTAAGATGACACAGGTTAAGAGTCCTGGTGGGCCCCCCAGGATTGTGTGTGTGTGTGTGTGTGTGTGTGTGTGTTAATGTGTGCGTGTGTGTACGTGCATGCGTATGTGATTACGTTCCTAATTGCTACGACTCCTGCACTGAAAGCAAGACTGGCTTACTGACAAGACCCCCACTGGAGAAGATCCTGGCAATCTGGAGCACCGATGATTAGACAATTACACTAGGGCAGCTACAGCAGGTAATTACTTCTGCTTTGCCAAGCTGGCCCCCAATGCAATCACTGTGTACTTCTCAATAGGTACACCCGTACTGGTCACGCAGAATGAGTGTGTGGATGCATGAGTGTGTGTGTCTGTGTGTGTAAATGTAGAGTACGAGAGGACAGTGAATCTACTGTTGATTTTATTGTTGAGAAGACCCAATAATGGTTTGGAGAGTAGACCTTTTTGTTCTTCCTAAATGAATCTGACCATACTCAACCATGTAGCTCAGCTGTGTTACATCCCTCTGTTGCTAATTCAAGTCAGAAAAAAAGTCTGAGTTGTTTTTCTAATGTGGAACTTCCTGGGCAGATTTAAAGTTGCCCATAAATTCAATTTAGATACTATAATCTACTCACATTTACTCACAGACAGTCTTTATCTTATTCTAATTTGTTGAGGTAATTTAGAGGTCTAATCAGCCAATTGCTTTGGCGTGAAACTGAATTCCCATAATGGTCGGCAGGGTGCTTTTTACATGTGCATTAAAAGAAGAGAAACTCCAGAAGCACTTCACCCCTTCGACCCTCAACAAGTTAGGCCTCTCTAGGCTGTTTCTGTTTGTTTACAGGTGCATATATCTCTGAACAGCACAGCTATATTTTGAAAAGTGAAAAACAATTGAAGCTGTTAGTATAAGTGAAAGAAATAAACAACAAACACAAATCAAATAAAATCAAAGTCATGAAATAAGAGAAGAACAAAGACTCTTCTTATGCTGGAGGAAACATTTGAAAAGCAATGTGAAGAAGATCTGACCTGTACACAACCAAGGTGGCGACTTACATTCCATATAGCTGTCTACAGGAGAACCAACTTACATTCCATATAGCTGTCTATAGGAGAACCAACTTACATTCCATATAGCTGTCTATAGGAGAACCAACTTACATTCCATATAGCTGTCTATAGGAGAACCAACTTACATTCCATATAGCTGTCTATAAGAAGACCAATAGCTCTAGTGAGACCACAGAGGCACCATCCTGTCATCTGCCTGCTCATCTACAGAGCGCAGGCTGACACTCTTAAGGAACGACACATCCTCTGCATGTGTGTGTGTGTGTGTGTGTGCGTGCGCGTGTGTGTGTTTGTGTGTATGTGTGTGTGTGTGTGTGTGTGTGTGTGTGTGTTTCAGGTGGTTGGTGGGGGGTCACCCAGGCATCCACAGAGAGGCAGCATTAGCCCTGGGTTATGAGTACTGTGTCGCTGGTAATGGAACCAAATTAGCATTTTAATTGGCCCTTTACATGTTACAGTGGTGACAATGTGCAAACAGAGCTGCTGCTGGATCAAACTGAGGTGGGTGGGGAGGGGGTGTAGTGAACAAAGCAAAAACAGACAATAAAATGACCTGCACTAAATGCATTACATAGAAAAACCTCTCCCTCTCAGTGGCATTATGCCAGTGGTGTGTGTGACTGTTTGCCTGTGTGTGTGTGTGTGTGTGTATGTTTCATCTAATTTCAGCAGTTTGACGCATGTAAGGGGATAGGCAAATATTTGGGGTATATATCAGCGTGTAACAAAACAAAGCTATTATCTAGGCAAAATTAAGTAATTAGTTCCCATTGATCCTAAGCAGAACCAATTACGGAGTGGCACTCAGGTCTCCTGACTGTTTCCCACTGCGCTCCATGAGTGAGCTAATGCCCACTTCCGTCCGGACTGCTCCGCTAAACGGGTTCCCTTCACAAAGCCTCAGTCGACAGAAACACACGGAACCTCCACTGATCTCATCAGCATATCTATCTGAGAACTTGGCAGAAGCATGAAGAGCAGCCTTTACACACTCGAATTTGGCAACGTGAAGGACTCCTTGTGCGTCATGAAAACACACAACAGCAAAATCTATGCAGCCATTTCTGCTTCCACTGTTGGAGCAAAGTCTCTCCAACAGTGGAAGCAGAAATGGCTGCATAGATTGTGGTGACGTACAACCTAAGACAACCTTGCCAAGAAAGTTCTACTGACTCAACTGTAACAAAAAGTTCCTCTGTGAGGAAAAAAACAATAACACAATTACTTCTATAAAACATAAAAAAATATAAGAAATAACATCACAAAAAACACACTTGGGTCTCAGTATCTCTGTAAAATTCCACAGGGTCAGACTGAGGTGAACAGAGAGAAGCAGCCCCAGCAGACTAATGCTCTTTATGGAGGCAAAGCACAGTAGTAACACTGTCTGTTGGTTTACTACGCACACTAAGCACAGTAATAACACTGTCTGTTGGTTTACTATGCACACTAAGCACAGTAATAACACTGTCTGTAGGTTTACTATGCACACTAAGCACAGTAGTAACACTGTCTGTTGGTTTACTACGCACACTAAGCACAGTAATAACACTGTCTGTTGGTTTACTACGCACACTAAGCACAGTAATAACACTGTCTGTAGGTTTACTACGCACACTAAGCAAGTAATAACACTGTCTGTTACTGTCTGTGCAACCACTGGCTGGGAGAGAGTGACAGAGAGAGAGAGAGAGAGTTACTTCTGAGAGATGCAGTGTAAATGTGCCAACACACACACACACACACACACCACCACACACTCACAAATAAACATGGCTGTTAAAAATTGTCTGGAGGCAGCACTATTTTTCTCTAGGGAATGAACACTGTCTACTTTGGAATAAATATGTGAAATTTATCATAACACTTTCTCTCTCTGGGCCTCTCTGTCTTTCTGTCTCTCTCTCTCTCTCTCTCTCTCTCTCTCTCTCCTGAAGCACTCAGTAGCATCCCACAGGCCTAGTCTGATTTGCACACCTGCATAGCATGCGTTGGCAGGATTTACACCTTGCCCACGGTTCAGACGCAGCGCTGTGGCAACCAATCAGCCATGCCTACTGAGATAATGTGCAGGGCGGAGAGTTTTGTCAGATGCTGTAGACTGCCGCTCTGATTCAGTTGAGGCAGGTTCATTCGTCAGATTTACCTCTCTCTCACATACACACACCCACACACACCACACACGTATACACACACATGCGCGCAGACGCATTTTTTCACAAACACCCCCACTTGCTTAATTTCTCGCTCTATCACAATCATAAGACCTCCACAAGATCCTCCCTCTGAAAAGCATCACCATGTGCCTAGTCTTCCTGTTTGTTGACTGACATGTCCTTTCAACCAATCGCCTTCCCTCTTGCCCCCAGAAACATTTGATCTGTCTGTCTTCTATTTGTGCTTCTCTTTTCTTCATGTTAGAAACTTGACCACACACACACACACAAACACATACACACAGAGACACAAACACACACAGACACACACACAGACACACACACACACATACACACACACAGACACAGACACACACACACACACAAACACACACACACAGACACGCACATAAACACACAAACACACACACACACACACACACACACACACACACACACACACACAGACACATATACACATGCATCTCATCCATCCATTCTGAAGATATGCTTTCTACCCCAGTGGAACAGGCAGTCAGGCTCGGCTACATCTCTGGATATTTATAACACTTTTTCATTTCAGGTCTCTTTTATCAATTATGCATGCCTACCATTATTCAGTGATTATTCATGTTCCCAGGCCATCCCAAACAGGCATTCTCATATCTAGTTTTAGCCACGGTGATCTCTTGGAAGACTAAGAGAATAAGAAATAGGTTACTCAAACACAAAAGTAAACCACCACCACCTGGGGCCTGGTGGATCCTTGAAGGCCAAATGATGCTGGATGAAGTGGTTTTGGTTGTGTTTTCTTTTCTTAGCTTAGACAGTTTTATCCAATGCAAAGATTATAATTCTAGTTAACAAAACACACACCAGAGAGGTGGCACAGGTGGCACATTGAGAGGTGGCACAGGTGGCATTTTGGTGCCCCTTACAAACTGGATGCCCCAACTACTGCTTCCAGATGACGGAGTCAAGGCTACATAGGAAGGCAGGGTTTGTTTTCCACCAGAGCAGGCAAGAGAATGGCGTGAAGATGTTGACTGGGTGCTATAAAAAGTCAAGTGCTACGTGTTAAAATCGCTTCTCCTAAATGAAACCACTTCAGAAAGGGAAACCGCTACAGAGTCAACCTGAGGTCACGGATCACTGCCCAAAATGAGACAAGTGAGCATTACTGATCATGTCTCCTGTTATCACAAACAGAGAAGAGGAAGAGCTGAGGAGAAGAGACAAAGCTGATGTTAGGGCTCAGCCAGGATGGGTCACCTTCAAATCCGCGGAAAATTAGAAGACAACACGTTCAGTTTGAGCGATTATCTTTTTTTCTTTTTTTTTGTTTTTCTGAGCGTGGACTGAAACAGTTATATAAAGGCAAAGGTGACAAAGGTCTAAAAAAGCCAGAAAAGAGCACGATATTGCAGACAGACTCATGCCTATAATATATCAGATCCAGACCTCTAAGCACATTGTGTGCTTTCATATGCATTTGCACAAAGCAGTGTATGCAACCCAGGAGTGTACTAGAACGCCATCCATACAAGTTTCACCATAGAACAGTTTGCAATGTTCCTGGAGACTGTTGGAAGCCCACGTATCCACAGCAACACTTGTCGAGTGTTCAGGTGCTCAGGTGTCCAGCAGTACAAGCTGTGCTATTGGTTTTATTCAGTCTATTCAATTTCAGCTGTACAAAACTCATCTCACAATACAAATTCTGTTTAGGAATAACCCATTAAAATAAATTGACCTATTTCATAAGCCAGCACATAAATGGAATTATTTAAAGGAAGACAAAGTATTGATGCAGAGGCAATCTACTCTCTTCCTCTTTCTCTCTCTCTCTCGGTGCCCTCATTTGTTCTATAACTCATTGTCATTCTCCTTCTGATGGAAGTTTCCTGGTGTGTTGACTAAACTTTGTTGGCACAGGTTCTGCTGTTTTGTCAGAGGAAGCTGGAAAAAAGCACCTTATAAGGGGCATACCAAATGGGCTTGTGTACAGACAGTAAACAGCCCCCACAAACACTCTCCTACATCTCCAGCATCCATCTCCATATGACCCTGCTCTGTCACAATGTGACCAGCAATCAATCCCAACCACTGGTCACAAACACTACATCAACATTCACAGCTGTACCTTGCATGGGCAATGGCTTATTCTAAGCCAATACATCTTGCCGTTCATCCCTCAAACGTTAAAACGCCACTACAACTTCCATGAAGTTCGTTCACTCATTCATTCGCACCTCTGTGTGTTCCACTTTGTTTAGAGATAAGTGGTCCTTGACACATGACTACAGACACCTGCTATGCATTGCAATTTCCCCCAGAACTCTGCTAAAAGGCACGGCATCTTCTCTCTTAGCATAACCTTTCCACAACCTGGCCTTTCCTCACCTGTTCTAGTTTTTGAAAGTGGAGCTCTTCATCTCACCAATGAAGCTCTTAAGACATGTCACACCCTCTGTGCTCCCTCTCTGATCCAATCCTAGCCAATGACATCCTTTTACTGTTTTTGCGTCACTCTTGAAGCAAGGCCAAGAGGCCATGTTAACCTCTCTTACACATGGCAAATGAGAGGCATGCAATCTTCAGTGACAGCTGTGCACTTTTCAGCAAAGCATCGCCCGTAAGTACATGAACGGCAAGCTTGAGAGACAGTACAGCAACATACTGTGCAACACCACACCACAGGAGCACAGCACTCTACACACAATACTATTTCCATAACGCTTCATCTGCATAGCTAATGTCTGTGGCAGCAGCTGTGTATGGGGCCTCCTGGCAAAGAGAGAGAGAGACAGAGACAGAGAGAAGGAGTAGGAGAGAGAGAGAGAGAGAGAGAGAGAAAGGAGAGAAGATGGACACTGAGGGATAAAGAAAAGGCTGAAAAGGACAGAGAGAGTGATGGAAGAAGAGAGAGAGGGAGCAGAAGACGAAGTGAATTAAGGTGGTAAATGGACTGCATTTATATAGCGCTTTTCTACTCCTACGAGCACTCAAAGCACTTTACAGTGCATGCACACATTCACATTCACCCATTCACACACCAGTGGCGGAGGTTGCCATGCAAGGTGCCAACCTGCCACAATTTGGGATTTAGTATCTTGCTCAAAGACACTTTGATGGGGTCAGGTAGAGTGGGGCTCAAACCTGCAACCCGGCAGTTGCTGAACAGCACCGCTACCACCTGCGCCATCACCACAGAGATGAGTATGACACACTGCAAGACACAAGCATCTAAGCGGATACAACTATATTTCAAATTTCCCAGGTAATTCCAGATTTTCACACCAAAGGAGAGCTGCTGTTGTTCCATCACCGATTGGCCCCATTACTCATAAAGCACTGTAGTCGTTTGTGTGAAGGATCAGGATCAGGTGCGCAAGAGCACAGATTAGCTGCCTGATTGGACACTCAGTAATCACCCCACCCACCTATCGGTGACAACACATAAAGTAGAGATCGGTAAAACTCTGTAAAACAACATTGTAGAACCTTTTTTTGAACCTCTGAGAAATGTAGAAATGTATTGCATTTGTCAGTACAGATTATTACATCATTGGCAAAGACATTTATTAAATTATTGAGGTTATGATATCGTAAGGTTATATTACATTTGGATGAGGAGAGGAGGATTTGATTAGACTATTGGGAGTGATGAAATCATAAGGAAATATTACATTATTGGGGTTTAACAAAAGTCAGAGCACACTGTTGTGCAATAATGTGTGTCACACCATGACAACAGTTCTACACTTGTAAGCTCAGTGTTATTAAAAAGACAGAGACCTGCTGAATAAACATCAGTCTGCTACAACTGCTTTAGATACTATGACTGAGCTTATAAAGCCTTCTCAATAACCCATGGGTGCCAATGTTACAGAAATCCACATGGCTCTCAGACTAAATTAAATGGAAAGAATCGTTTCACAGTTCACAGTGACCTCCTTGGTCGTTATGGTCATGCCTGCTGGTAAGATGATTGGAAACAACACAGGATAGGATTAAAATAAATAAGGTGTGAATAACTGTGTGTGTGTGTGTGTGTGTGTGTGTGTGTGTGTGTGTGTGTGTGTGTGTGTGTGTGTGTGTGTGCCTACGGATTGGAAAATGGTTTGCAAAATATCAAAGACTTTGTGTCATTATGGAGCATTTCTGGCACATCCACAACAATGTGTAGGCTTTGGAAAGAGTCTAATGTGGTCCAGGTTTCACAGGAGCAGGTAGCTCAGATCTGGACCACATCTGAACCATACTGGAGTTTACTACCATCAGAGGGAGGGTAGAATCCACTTTAATGGGAAGCAGCAGGTTGCTTTCATGTATGACAAAAGCCTGGGCTTTTAAACCCCCCTCCCCCCATTCTCATTAGGGTAAAAAATACAAATAACCATAGCAACAGGACACCTCATTCTGGAAACATGGCAAAAAAATTGTGCACTTCAGTGTGTGCTTGTCTGAACACACCACACTGACTAAGGGAAAGCAAACTCTCTGTCTTGCAAGAACAAGGGGATGTGGATCGTTGGGCAAGAACAAGACCTTTTCTTATGGAAAGTTGAACGTCTTTCTTGAGAAAGAGACACAGTGGGAGTGCATGGGGGGGGGGGGTGGCAGAGAGAGAGAGAGGGAGTGCAAATGTGAAAGAAAGCACCACTCTTTTTCCTCTCTTAGACAAAGAGCCCAGACAGGGCCGCCAATGGCCTTTTACTCGTCTCCATGCTCGTCAACCCTCCAAAACAGCTCAATTAAGGGAGCTGAAAGACTAGTAATTTGGATTGGCTGTACACGGACCCATCCAGGGAGCGGACGACTCAAATTAGGCTCTGTGTGTTGTGTTAACAACCTCAGGTGGTAAAGCTGGTGCCCAACCGTCTTAAAAACAGTGCCAATCATTCTAATGAGCTGGAGGTATGCCAGGCTGTCATCACGGTGGGCATCCACCCTCGAACGCTAATCAATGGCGTCATGTATGCCATTCCCAACAGAAAGAAGGGAGAGATGAAGGGAAAGGGAAGAAGGGATGAAGATAAGGTTCATGTGTGGAAAGAAATAGAAGCCATCGGTGCAAGATGCAGACATGCATGGAGAGGATGTGAAATGTCTGACTGAATATGCCATGAAGGAACCAGCAGGAAAGAGAGAGAAAGAGGGAGAAACAGAGAGAGAGAGAGAGAGAGAGAGAGAGAGAGAGAAACAGAGAGAGAGAGGGAGAGAGAGAGAGAGAGAGAGAGAGAAACAGTGAGAAACAGACAGAGAGAGACAGAGAGAAACAGAGAGAGAAAGAGAGAGAGAAACAGAGAGAGAGAGAGACAGAGAGAAACAGACAGAGAGAGAGAGACAAGCAGAGACAAAGACAGAGACAAAGTTCATGGCAGATGGAAAATAACAAACAACAAAAGGAGAAAAACAGCCATGCAAAAACAGCCATGCAAAAACAAGTGTCTGAAGAACAACAGGCAGTTTGGAAAATCTAAGAAAAAAAAGGGTTGAATGCTGAATGGTGAGGGCTGAAGGCCACACAGTCCAGCATCTCGTTATTTGTGGAGCAGATTTACTTTTCCATTTTCCATATTCTGTTCTTAGTAGTGATTTTAAGTTCTGTGTATGTACAGTGGAATGGAATGGGAACTTTATATGAATATGTGAATTAGAAGGAAACAAAGACATGATAGAGAGCAGAGAGAGACAGAAAAAGAGAGGAAAAGGGGAAAAATCATTCCATCAGACAGAAGGAGGAGGCGTTTTCTTCCATTGGGCCAAGAGTTAGGGAGCCAGTCTCTGACAGGCCTTGGAGACTGCACTGCAGGATAGAACTGTTTAGTCAAAGTCAATGTACTTTATTGTCAATTCACTATATATCAATCATTACAAAGAGAATTGAAATTGTGTTTCACCAGACACCAAATATGCAATTTAACTAAAACAAGCACACACACACACACACACACACACACACACACACACACACACACACACACACACACACACACACACACACACACAATAAATAGACATAAAACATACAGGTACACATATAGGCTTTCAACAAGAAGGAAGTACCAAGGTAGCTCTTCTTGGTAGCTGGTGAGGTAAGGTGAAGTGAAATGTGTAATATGAAAGTGCAATGAAAGGTGCCATATGTAAAGTTGCAGTAAGGTGTAGGTGCCATATGTAAAGTTGCAGTAAGGTGTAGGTGCCATATGTAAAGTTGCAGTAAGGTGTAGGTGCCATATGTAAAGTTGCAGTAAGGTGTAGGTGCCATATGTAAAGTTGCAGTAAGGTGTAGGTGCAATATGTAAAGTTGCAAAAATAAAGTGTAAGAGTGCTGTGGGCAGCATGGACAGCAATGTGCATAGGGCTTGTTTTGATGTCAAACATGTTCATTGAATTTTCTTTAGTGTTCATAAGCCTGATGGCTTGTGGAAAGAAGCTATTTTCCAGTCTACTTGTGTGGCTCTGAATGCTGCGGTAGTGCTTTCTAGATGGTAGGAGGGAGAATAGTTGTGTGCTGGATGAGTGGTGTCCTTGATGATGTTGATGGCTCTCTTTGAATAGTGTGATATGTACAGTATAAGTCTTGAATGGTTGGTTGGGGTGAATGGCTTAAGATCAGAGCTAATCAGATTATTCATATTATTCATCCTCTCTCTGACATACACACACACACATAATTGTTTTTTAGGTTTCAGGTTTTCCTGTCTTGTTTATCTTGCACCACTTTCAGGATCAGGAGAGAAAATCGTATTTGCCCTCAGGGGAGCCTTCCCTTCTTATGCAGGCCTGGGTGCTGTGCTGAATCCACTTGACTGGGTTTTGGCCCTGGTGCCCCCGAGGCTGTGCAGGCATTAACTTTACATCCCTCCAGGGAGTGGAAGAGAGATGATCAAATACACACATGCACACACACACACACACAAACACACATACACACACACACACACACACACACACACACACACACATGTTGCATTATTCCCCTTGTGTGCACAACCTGCTCTTCAGAAGCTGATGCCAGACTCATGTACACACACTCAACCCCCAACCTTTCTAATCTCCGGCCCAGTCTGCCTCTAGTGGTCTGGAGCTGAACTCCAGTCACTCTCCTTCTCAATTCGCCAACCATTTGTTGTTTGTTGCCTTTTGCAGCCGTCGGCCACCCCTTGTCCATCGCTCATTCTGACAGCTCTTGGACAGCTGTCTGTCCCTCTTGTCAGTGCCTGCCCTCCTGCCTACTAATGATGCCTCAGTAATTAAGAATAGCAAAGAGAACAGCACCATGAGAGCCACCTGACAGCTTCAGTCCTCAGTACCTTCGATCTTACTGCATCCCCTTGGCCGTCCATTTGATACCCAAATGCAGACACACACACGCGCGCACACAAACACACACACACACACACACATTTGGCAATGGTTAGGGGACTCAGACTTTGAGAAACTTGGAAGTAGAGCCATCCAGGGAATCTGAACGGTGTTTTCATATTTATGAAGTGGTTGAGTTGGGAGAAAAAAAGACTCCCTCCTGAGAGAAAATCAAGTAAGTCAATTAGCCGCTTGGCTGGCTGCGATCTCGGAGACGTGCACTGCTTTGGGTACCTGCAGGCTCTAGGGGGAAAAGGATGGTCCTGGTGGAGCCATCGTTCATGCTGCCAGGTCGAAAATCCCTGAGCCCACAGGGACCCTTTCTCTCCCCGCACCTGTCAGATTGGACTGATCCAGTGCCCTGGGGCAGGATATGGACTATACCATAAAATTGGCTATTTGAGTGGAAATGAGCTATTTGTTGGAAATGGGAGTTTGGAGGAGAGAGAGAGAGAGAGTAAGGGAGAGAGAAAGAGAAAGAAAATGAAAGAGAGAAAGGGAGAGCGAGAAGCAGAGAAAGAGGGGGGAGAGAATGAGAGGGAGAGAGAAAATAAAAAGAGAGTGAGAGAACAAGAGAAAGAATATGAACGAGAGAGTGAAAGAGATGGTGAGTAGAAGAGAGAGGAAGAGGGGATAGTGAAAGAGAGGGGGAGAGAGAGAGACAGAAAGAGAGCAGCGGGCCCTGAGAGGCTCTTGTGCTGACGGGCATGAGGAGTGAGCAGAGGGTGGGCAAGACTGACTGCCCCCCCGCTCTTCATCACACAGGACAGATGGACGCCTCTAAGCTGGCGCGACCTTCGGGAACGATTGATCGGAGGAGCGCGGAGGGAGGGAGTGGGGGAGAGCGAAAGAGTGAAAGAGACGGATAGAGCTGCCTGCTCCCGCAACATAGTGCCCGCCAGGGTGTAAATCCACCCCCTAGTGTGTCTATGACGTGCACTGATGAGGCCAGATAGCACAGGAGGCTTTCACTCTTTCACTCTCTCTCTTACTCTCTCTTTCACTCTCTCTCCCTCTCTCTCTCTCTCACTCACTCACTCTGTATTACTCTCTCTCCTTCTCTCTTCCTTTCTCTCTCTCTCTTACTTTCCTTTCATGTCCGTACTTATTTTGTTGTTTTTCTGGACTCACTCTGAAGTCTCCTAAGCAGTGTCAGACAAATAAAGAAAGACAATACGCGTTTGATAGTGAGGAGGAGGAGGGAAGAAGGGAAGAATAAAAACCAACGAAAACAGATAGAGAGCGTGGTGCCGTAGGACATTCATCCAGATATCTCCGCATTAATCCAATTATGCTGCTGTGTCCTTAGGGAGGATGGAGGGTTGGTGTGTGTGTGTGTGTGTGTGTGTGTGCGTCTGTATTTGTGTGTGTGCGCCATGCGTGAACATAAGAGGGATGCACACTGCAAAAATCCTCTTAATTGTGTTCACACCCACTGGTTCCTTTCAAGCAGTTTTCAAAGGAGGTAATCTACGCATAGCTCCTAATTGTAGTCCTTACCTTTGAGATATTAATATGCCAATATCAGACACTTCAGTGGATGCATACTGAAAGACTGGCTAACAATACCTACTCAAAACACATTCACTTAATCACAGCAGCGAAAACTCACTTTTACAATTGCCTTCAAGAAGGTACTACTAAACAACTTTCAAAGAAAAAGAATCTCTTTCAACAATGTTGTACAACAATGTTGACACAGCCATATTAGTATGTTAGCTTCAGGGCTATTAAATTAAAGTAAATTAAATAATAATCGACTACTATTTTTACATCTGATTCTAACTCTAAGTGCAAAATGGACATACATTATGTTACTGAGCATGACATTTCCCGCTGTCTAAACAGGCTTCCTGAACTTTAAAAATCTTAAAAACTTAAAAGATGCAACGTCAACTTCTTCAGAAGCGTTGGGGGGTGCAATTAGGTTTGAGACGAGACAATGTAACTTTCAAAAACCCTAGCCAGAGCTCTGTGACTCTAATGAGCACGCGTTCCATGGCGAGCTCGTTTTCGTAGCGAGGGGCCATTTGACGAGGGCCGGGCGGCCAGGCGGCCTGGTCTTGGCACTGTCACTCTCAACCGTCTCATAACAGCCCAACTGGCCGACCCTTCTGTCTCTGGCCCGCTGGGGGAGTCTATTATCACAGGATTACGTTTGGACAAGGGCAGTGCCCTCGCCTCTTTGCTTTTTCTTCTGCTCTGCTTTTCTGTCTCTCTCTCTCTCTCTCTCTCTATGTGTTTGCTCCCCCCACCCCCCAGCCCAGTCTGTCTCTATCTGTGCCCTTGTCTTCTTTCTCTTTTTTTCCTGTCTTCCAGTTTTTCTCTCACTCTACCCTACCATTCCATTCTTTCAGGCCTACTCATTAAGTCTTGGGGGTTTAGGAGTGGGGGGTGGACAGTCTCACAGTCTCGTCTCTCTGACACAAAGGGCAGTCAGAACGGATCTGAACCCACACACAAACAACAGCTTTGAGCTCACTCAGGGACCACTCGGGAATCTGTCTAGAGGGCCTGACTCTCTTCGGGTCTCTTCACTGGGTCCTGAGAGAAGGGCTGAGAGTCCCCAGTCAGTACCTCAATAGAGACGTTCAAATGGACTGATTCAATCAATGGCTCACAATAAGCTAAAGACTCACAGGGTCTGGGAATGTTCTAGCTGCTGAAAGGGAGAGGGGAGGAAAAAGAAAGAAGGGATACAAAGGACAGGAAAGGAAATGAGAAGTGAAGAAGAGAGAAAAGGAAAGAAGACAAGAGGAGACGAGTTGACATAAGGAGAATGAGAGGAGAGGAGAAGGGAGGAGGGGGAGGAGAGGAGAAGAGAAGAGGAAGAGAGGAGAGGAGAAGGGAGGAAGGGGAGGAGAGGGGAGGAGAGGAGAAGGAGAGAAGAAGAGAAGGGAGGAGAGGAGAGAAAGCAAAAGACTTAAGAGGAAAGTAGTTAGACAGAGAGGGGAGGACAGAGACAGAGAGGAGAGGGCAGAGAAGGTGAAGAGTTGGGAGAAGAGCTGAGCTCAGATTAAGGGGAAATCTTGTGAGAGAGTGCAGAGAGAGAGAAGTGAAAGACAGGCAAAGAGGAGCAGAGGGTGAGGACTGAATGCTGATGTTACCGAGTTGAGGTCCAGGTCGTTTTCCACCCATCTCTTGGCTTCCTCGTACTCGTCCATGAGGCCCATGATGTACAGTGTGTCCAGAGAGTCAATGATGGTCGCTCCCCGCAGACCGCCTGCAAACACACACACACACACATATGGGTCACACTCAATCACTGCATTACCAAGCCAGTCTCATGTTTCATCATGACATGATCTTGGCAAGCTCTTGCTTTTGTGTTTTAGCATAATTGGAATTACAGAGGCCATGAATGCCTTGAATTATGGTTGTTTTAACGTCAACAGACTTTTTTCATTGGGTACAAACATTAATATTAAAAAAAAAAATTTAAAAACACTGACGAATTACAGCTTCATATTCAGGGCCCCCCAAAAATGCATTGTATTTATTTATACAGTGAAGCCATTAACTTTTGCATTCATGACATGGATATGAGCTTAAATATGGTTATAAATACTTTATACACATCAAGTACAGTGTTTAATTGCTAGTTAATAGCATTTCAATGTAATGCATTATTGTTTTCCCATTTGACCCTCTGGTAATGACTAGAATACACACTCATATCTGACAAGGATGCAGGTCCCCCATACCCAAAGTGCCCCAGATCTGTTTAGTGTTTAGTGAAGCACAAGAACTCCATATGAAGTTCCTTCTGGCAATTTTAAAAACAAATTTAGCTTGAGTGTTGAATGCATGAGTACAGCATAGAGAATACAAGTAGTGCACAGAGCTTGCATTACATCTATCCAATATTACAACACACACACATGTGGGCGAGCATGCACACACACACACACACACACGGGCAAGTGCACACACACACACACACACACACACACGGGCGAGCATGCACACACACACACACACGGGCGAGCATGCACACACACACACACACACACACACACACACACAGACGTGCACACGCACACACACACATACACACACACACACACAATGTGTGTGAAAACTCTCTCACTTCAAGCGGCTGCATTTGGATGCACTTCATCTAGAGTTATTAAATTCCCTCCCCAGTATTAATAAGAAATATTCCTGTTCTGGCGACCTTAAGTGAGATTGGTGTTGATGGCCGCACAGTTTCCTCCCCAGCCTCTCATAGGAGTGCAGATGCAAACATCATTAAGGTTAAATAAGGGGGCATGGGAAATAATGTATATTGCATGAGGAACAGAGAGAGAGAAAGAAAGAGAGAGAGAGTAGGGGAAATCATTTTATTGTGAGGGGGAAGCTTCCAGGAAGCTGCAGGAAAAGACATTATATCCATTCAAGTGTGGGACTCAGACAAACCATAATAAATTGTTCTTACAGTCTAGCTCTTCCTAATGCAAGATGGAGGGTTGTGGGCTTCCAGCCTTGCGCATTGATGGGTCTCATCAGCATTTTAACAGCTAAATATATCTCCATCCTCCTCCTTTCTTCTTCCCTCTCTTTTTTGATCTTTACCTTCCTCACTTCTTTCATTCTACATCTCATTCACATGGACGTGGTTTTGGTCCTTTTGCATTTATAATGCACATTAACACACTGGATGTACCAGATGCTCACTACAAATATGTATAATATGAACATGGTCTCCATAGATTTCAACGGGAGAGCATTTCTGGTGTGAATACACAATGGCTACAGACCACGAACGCACTGATTGCTGTGTAAATGAGGCCTAACTCCCTCTTTCAGTCTGTTCACATGCTTCTGACTGACCACCATTCCTTTTCCAAACTCCTTCCCTGTTTGAGCAGTCTGCCGTAGCCGGCACTGTCTCTCCCCTCCGCTGAGCAGAGCTAAGAGGGTGAAGGAGGTGAAGGTGGGCTTTGTGAAGGGGCCAGACTGACAGTGGGACTGGAGGGAGAACTGACATGTACCCCAAAATAAGTGGAGGAGAAGAGTGTCAAGATGAGAAGAATGAGGGGAAAGGAGCAGAAAGGATGGACAGAAAAGGAGAGAGAGAGTGATAGAGAGATGTGGGTGGAGGAGAGACGTGCAGAAGGGGTCAAGCAAGACGAGGAGAGGAGAACGAGGGGGTAAAACCCAAGAAAACTCAGACAGCGATTCACTCTGACTCCCAACGCTATTTTCTGCAGCGACTGCAGTTCCTCAGGAGCCTCTCTGCCTCTCCCAGACAGACCCACACTCCACTGCTACAGGAAGTGATGCAACAGAGGAGCAACAAGACTCATTAGGCAGAAGGCATCAGTGCAACATTACATATCCAAATGAAAGGACTGAGGTGGATTTGTAACCAATTACTCACTCAGAAATGAGACTCTGAAGCAAATGGGTTTTTGGACATGTCAACCATGAGTAATTATTAAACACAACATTAAACATTTACAGCCTTATTATTATTATTATTATTATTATTATTATTATAAGTAGGCTTAGTCTTAATAAAAAAGACAAAATAATACCTAAAATGCATTTATTCCTGTACATAGACCATATCATAATACAGATAAGCTACAGTACCGCATTACTTTCAATAGAAATGCCCTTCACGCTTCACACCGACATAATAAAGGTATTCTGCACTATTAACACTCTTACCCTTAAGTATGCTATCTGCATACTATTTCTATCATGAGTATGCACTTATCAAGCCCCTACATTCTGATGACACTTTTGTTACATGCAGGTTATGACTGAAGAGAAGAGCTATAGGGAGATAAATATTTCATCTGTTTGCTTTTGAGTATCCTGTACATGTTTGTGTGAATCAATCGTGTGTATCACAGGTCTTTTATCTCCTACATGGATCTACCTCAGAGAGACCCCTTAATTCTTGACACTGTACTAACTGTTCAGGGGCTCATCTCCCTCATCCCTTGTGACATCCAGAATAACCTCACAGCACATGGCCGCCTCCAAACAAGCTTAAGATGCCACCACACAAACACACACTAACACACACACACACATACTAACACACACACGCACATACACAAACACACACACACCTGCATGGTCTCTTCCTAGCTTTGCAGAACTGAAATACATTACCACCATAGTAGAGAAGCCAGTAGTCACAAACCCACCAGAAGCCTGCTCAGCAGGGTGACTCTTACTGGATGAACGCATAGTGGCTAACATGGGCTCAGTCTGCGCCTCCAGTCATTTCACTGGGGATCAGAGGGTCTCAGTGCCATCCTGTGCCCCACACTTTATTTTGTCTCTTCCTCATCCTCATCTTCTTCCTCAGCCCTATCTACTGCCAAGGTTACTGAGGTCATGGGGGTCATGGTGCACTGGAAAGAGCTTGATTAACATCAGAGGGGTCATGCTTAAGCAGGATCCTACAGATTTCCCAGAATGCTCTATGCTGCCTTGAGTCTGTGTCCCAGTTCTGTATGCTCTAAGCTGGAGGTCAACTGACAGGTTAAAACCAGGAGGCTGTACATCGAGAATGTGAAATAAAATCACTCTCCAGAACTTGCCACCCAGATCCTCTTAATCAAGCACAGAGGGATGGTAGCTGGATTGACCCCCTTCCCTGCGCAAAACAGATATACCAGTCCATCCACATTCCTCTTTGATGACAGAGAGAGAAAGAGAAAGAAAGAGAGAGAGATGTTTAAGGTTGTGGTTTACACTTGCTAGCAGACTTGTTGTTTCCGCTTTTAGATGTGAGGCTGTCAGTCTAGCCAGAGAAGAGAGAAATGGGAATTAAAAAGTGAAACAGTGCTCTGTGTGTGAACACCAAAAGTGGATTAGGCAGGAAATGCTGAGCCAGGAAAAAAACAAACAAAAAAAAAAAACTCAGTGCCACGCAGTGGCAGCAGCAGCAGCAAAGAACGAGTGATTAATAGAGGGAGAGAAGGAAGGAAAGCATGACAATCCATCACCCTGCTCCTGCCGTCAATCCATAGGCTCGCCTCCATGGGACCATATTTATTTCAGACAAGCCCTGGGGGCCATAGGAGGGAGAGGGGGACTAACGGCAGGCTAGATAGGGGGATTGTTGGGGCATTTGGGGATATGATGTGAAGGGTGTTGATGAGGTGTGGACTAGATCCAGATATTTGATGTGGAAAAGACAAAGAGAAATAGGCACGATTGCGGGCATTTGAAGTAAAATACATAATTTATAATATAAATAAGTGATACTATGAACAAAAAAGTCTAATGAATGGGGTGTGATGGAAGAACGACTCCATCTCTGAGCCACCATGACAACAGTGTAAAAGCTGGAACAAAGCCCTAGAGGAGAGACGAGACGTGACAGGGTAGGAGCATGTTGCTCCCGTAGGAGAACAAGCAGGACCATTACTGCCATGTGAAAACACACATGAAGGTCAAACCTGTGCCAGTCCACATCTGCCACCGACACCATCACACCAGGAAACATCACGGGGCACACGATTCCATGGCAACTCTGTACGCATATTCT